>WBNH01011082.1:0-100360 GCA_013401255.1 Urocolius indicus
ACTGGAGCAAGTTTCTGGCAGAAATTGGGAGTCTGTGGGGAGAGAGCAGCCCACGCCAGAGCAGGTTTGCTGTCAAGACTTATGATCCTGTAAGGGATTCAGGCTGGAGCAGTCAGTACCTGAAGGAGACTGTTCTCCAGGTGGGTGATCCATGCTGGGGCAGGGTATGAAGTGCTGCCCCCATGGGAGGACTCATGCTGTAGCAGTTTGTGAGGAACTGTAGCCCATAAGAAGGATTCACACTGGAGTTTGTGAGGCATTGTCTCCTATTGGGAGGGATCTCACAATGTAGCTTTGAGAATTGTGATGAGGCCTCTCCCTGAGAAAAAGCAGCAGCAAAATCCATCGGTAATGAACTGACCGCAACCCCCATCCCCTATCCCCTGCATCTCTGGGAGGGGAAGGAAGGAGAGTCCTGGAAAGAGGGAGGAGTGGAGGAGGTGTTTTAAGATTCAGTTTTATTTCTCATCTCCCTGTTCAGACAGTTCATTAATAAATCAAACGTTTTTCTCCCCAAGTTGAGTCTGTTTTGCCTGTGACGCTAATTACTGAGCAATCTTACTGGCCCTATCTCGACTCAAAAACTTTTTGTTATAGTTCTCTCCCTCTTGTCTAGTTTAGAAGGGGAAGTGATATTTTGACTTGGTGGGCATCTGGCACCCAGGGCTAAACCACCATAAGAACTCAGCTAAGAAGGTACTTGATTTTGATGCATTAACCTTGGCACCAAGATTGATTTACTCACTTTACATATATATTTTTTCTTTACACAAAGACACATAGTCATATGATTTATGAGCAAAGTAACATTAAGAAATTACAGGGTGTTTTTCCTGATTAAGACATTATTGCTTTAAAATTCATCCATTATAAGATGACAGAAGACTGAAATTTATGAAGAAATTTATGAGAGAAAATAGTATGAGCAAACATTGAGGGTATTATTCACAATATTTTAACATGATTATGGAGTTTTCCATTTTCAAAAACAAAATCTCAGAATTTTAAATCACTACTGATCAAAATCAATTAACTCTTCAATTAATATGAAAGTTTTCTTCTTCCAAACTTAGCCTGTGTGTGTTTTAATAGTCACATAGTTTTTGACAAAATAACTCTAAAAATACTTTAAAAAAAATCTTATTTTCTCATTTCATTTTTTTTCTCTGAACTGAAGAATAAAACAGGGGAAAGTGTAAATTTGACTTTTCCCTCTAGTGAGTTTGAAGCTCTCAGTGCCACAAACTATTGCATTCTCTGATACCTCTGATTTTTAGAATAAGGTAACATTTAATATGTATTTAGCTGTGTTAGGTTTTAGTTGAATTTTGTCTCTGTTTACTTCACAGTAAATATTTCCTCCTAAAACAATTTGAAGACCATTCAAGCAAACAAAATCAACTTGAATTCCTCTCTTTTTCTTTCACTTCCTTTCCTCTCCATTCCCATCACTCCCTAGGAAATTTGCATATTTTCTAGTTAAGTAGTGAATAAAGAAAAATTCAATTAATGAAAAAAATATGGTGAAAAAAATCCTATTTTCTGCCAGCCTCACTGGCTGATTTTTACAAGTTTCTAAATATCAGACTGTCATTAAGACTTACATGTTTACTTATAGCAAACATTTCTTACTAGCCTAATTTACATTTTCTGACATGAGAAATGAAACATATTTACTTAGACAAGTTCAAACTGCAAAAATTTCATATCAATAGAACTTCTTGGTAGCAGAAGACACGGTGTCATTAGACATTACAATGTATTTTGACTACTTGAACCGTGTTTATATTTTAAAAATGTGTTTTGAAATAATTTTTCTGTGCTATATATTGTGTGTTATTCCTTTTAGAGATAGTTCAATATTTTCACTGGAAAATTTTTTCATGAGAAATACTAACTACAGTGCCAAAGGTTTTTATGGGATGCATGATTTAACAGACAAAGTCAGTGCAGGATTATAAAAGTATTTTTCTTCACTAAGATCAAAATGTTTCACTTTCATCATTCACCAGCAACAGATATTTCATTTGATGCAAGGTAAATGATTTTCAAATAGTACAATAAAAAAAAAAAATTGATCTTGTAAAAAAAAAGTCTCAGTGGTATGAAAACAAAAAATTCTAGTAAATTTTCCTCTTTTTATTCCATCAATGACTGATGTTTTTGGCTTGCTTCTACATCAGCCAGTTTTCAAAGTCCTGGAATTTCCATCAGAAAATAATTCCAATTTTCTGCTAGCTATATTTCTCCTTAACTCATAAACTTGGCATGTCCATCTGTAACAAAAAAAAAAAAGAATAGGAATTTTTTATAGAAACGCTTATTTAAAAAAACATTTGACTAATCTGAACCTTGTTCTTGCAAGATTAGATTAAGTCAGTCTAGGACTACATTGACCTAGAGGCAAAACCCATGATCAACTACTGTATTGGGTGGTCATGCTGCCTACATACTCCCTGCATCGACAATAGCATACCATTTGACTGAATTTTGTTTGCTTCAAGAGGAGATTAATTTTCAGACATGTCAGGCTGATAACAGGAGGAAGCAGAATAATCTATTTGGAAACAGAGTGAGAGTTATCTTGATGCTCTGAAACTAGCTTTAATTCTGAAACTTTATCTTCAGAACCACTGTTCTGAGAAGTAGAATTGTTAATGTGGCATTTAATTCTTGTTTTTTGTACATCTATGCTTCCTCTTTATTCGAATTAAGATTTCTGGTGCTCATTCTTCATTGATCCTGGAATGCCTGATAATCTCTCTGTTGGTTTGGTATTTTGTGAAAAGACAAATTTCTAAGAAATGTCTTTACTTTTTTTTATCCCTTAAAGCAGTCTAACCATGAATATCTTTTAAGATCTCATGTATTCCTTCTATATCTTCCTCAAAGGATTTTCTCCTTTTCTCTTTCATTTAATTAGATTTTTATTACTAACATTTTTGATCGACAATAAATGGAACTCTGTTAAAAAGACACTGAAGGAGGCATAATTGTCTCTGTACTGTAAGAAGAGTATTGATTTGTCATCAAAAGAACTGTATTTACTTTTTTTTCATTATGGAAGATAGAAGTAGAGAAATTAAACTTCCAACAATTATAATAAGATATATAGATGTGTAGGAAATAATCACAGAATCATAGAATCACAGAATCTTTGGGATTGAAAGAGATCTTAAAAGATCATCTAGTACAAGCCCCCTGCCAGAGCAGGACCACCTAGAGTAGGTCACACAGGAACTAGTCCAGGTGGGTTTTGCATGTCTCCAGAGAAAGAGACTTCATAACCCATCTAGACAGCCTGTTCCAGTGCTACCTCACCCTCACAGTGTTTCTTCAGAACCTTTTACACTCTAGATTATACCCATTGCCCCTTGACCTGTCATTGAACTTCATTGAGAAGAGTCTGGCTCCATCCTCATGATATCCACCCACCTTATCCTTGAAAATACAACTGTGTCTTTCAGTATAGATGTCTACAATTTGAAGCAAATGATCTTACTGGCTTCAGTGTGACTGATTTTTTTTTTTTTTTTTTTTTTTTTTAGTTGAAGGGCCTGGATCTGCAAAGAAATCTTCTGAAACTGCATTGTAAGGCTGTGTTTACAAGACATTGTATAGCACAGAACTCTTAGGATGCAGAACTCCTTGCTATCCAGACAGGACATCTGATTTAGTACACCACAACTCTCATCTGCAGTTCTTTTCTACAGAAAGCACAGTACACAAATTCTGCTCTTGAAATAGCTTTCAGCTTCAGAGCTTGTGCATTTCCAGGTTTCTTGGTAGAAACATTGCCTAAGTTGATACAATTAATGAAGAAATGTGAAAACTTTGTTCCACACTCCTAAATTAGACACAAACAAACGAACAAAAACCAAAACCCAAAGCCCCTAAACCATTCTGGGTTTCTAAAATGAACAGTAATAAACTCTACTGTGAGAGCTTTTTTGTCTAGAGACTATGAGTAAATGAATTAATTCTGATTAGAATAGGGAAAAAAAAAGTGACCTTTGAGCTATTTTCCTAAGTTTGTAAATAAGGAAAACACAATTGTTATACAGTTGGACAGTATATTGCACATGGAAGTCTTCCAGTTATTTCTTTATGGCACTATTTTTTTTTAACAATTTAGAAGCAGCATGGAGCGTGAAGGTGCCTACAGTGCCAAAGCAAGTTGATTGTAGATATGACAGACTCGAAGAAAATAATCAGATAGCACATCAATCCCCATTCATCTCCATTTTCATTTTTCTGAAAGGACTACTGTGTTCAAATGCCAATACAGAGACATTTCATATGTCAGCAATTTGCAGATAGCCCTTCCTTAAGAACACAGTGGTTTCCAGTGCCTGTGTTCTAATACACTGGATGCATACTCATTCAAATCCTCATGCACATTTCTCACATGATGAATTTTTATTGCAGATTAAGAGTGACAAGAATAGGCTCTCTGCCTTAAAAAATGCTCTTTATTCATTTACATATATATGACCCAAAGCCTTTATTTTGTGAAATGGGCCAGTAAGCTACCACTTGGATCCCTGTGCTGTATGTATTTACGTCATAACAATATTAACCTCTTTATTATTGTTACTGTACTCTTGAAAAAGCTCTTTTTAAAGGTCCAGGAAAAAAGCCAGAGTATTATTCTGTTCTTGGGCACCTGGTGTAAAGTGATCTGCATTTACGTAGCTTCTTGGCGCAGACTGGCCTGATTCACACTATATAGCATATAGAGCGAAGTGTGATTCACTACTGCACTATAGCCTTACTGCATGCCCACATGGCTGCAGCACCTTATTCCCACTATACATACCTTTAACCTGCTCTCTGTAATTTTGTGGATACGCATTACACATCTTTGTAGGACATATTGGTCTGTTTTGTCTGCAATTCAGTGAATATGCATGCAAACCATTATATGAGTGAAAAGCGATCCAATTTAAAAGAAAAAAAATGAAAGAAAACTTGCTTCACTCATTCCCAATCTCTATTACCCCATAAGTACTAGAAAGCACATGACACCTGAGAGGTCTGCCCAACCGTCAGGGACCAGGGTAGGAGTGTTCATGCTGTCTGGCCAGCAGCTGGCCACCTCAGTTCTCATGCCCAAGTATTAGGATGCATCCTTTGCAACGATGTGTAAGAAAGGCAAGGACCATTATCAGGTCCTCTCTCTCAGGTTAGTGACCACATGAAGATCTCAGATATGCCTTTTCCAAGTCAGCAGTGATTTAGTACACCACAGCTCTCATCTACAGTTCTTATCCTGATACACATCTGAGAGCCAGCACTATCCTTGCCTCCAGATCTGCATGTTTCATGAAACTACATATAGATTTACTGGGATACTGATAATCTAATATTCTGGATGTCATTAACACAGACACTGAGAGCCTTTTTTTCTGCCTCACATTCTTGCTGGTCCCTTGAGATGTATTCATTCTCCGTTCACATCAATCTTAGCCTTTCTGATGCAATTTTTACATCTTTATAGTATTCCATTGATTTTTAATTTCAAGCAGTAGTGCTGAGAGTTATTTAAATCCTTCTACATTAAACGCAGTGCCAGGTCTCTGTGTATTTGAGGAACATTCCTGCCACTGAAAGGTGAATAAATAGATTCCAAAGACTCTGAAAGAGTTGAAATTTCTTGTCTTGTGCCAAAGATAGTAAGAGGATTGCCTCAAAAATCAACTTGTTTATAGTGATTCCATTGAAGGGATGTACCTGTTTTTCCCTGGAGTGGTTCCCTAGAGTATGCAACTAAAAAAATATGCTGTCTGAATAAAAAACAGAGGGGAAATTAGAAGGCATTCATAGAGTCATAGAATCATAGAATTTTTTCAGCTGAAAGAGACATTTAAGATCACTGAGTCCAGCCTTTGTCCCAGCCCTATCAACTACTGGACCATTTATTTCCCTAAGTACAACATCCACCCATCTCTTAAATACTTCCAGGGACAGCAGTGGATACAATGACAGTGTAGATGTAAACATAGCCTATATCTAGATTTAACTACTGATTTGTGTTATACAACATTTCAGATGTCTGGTCCTTCAAGCCAAAAACCTTTTGGACCACGTTCTAGCTCTTCTCTGGATATTGTACCTCTTTGGAAAACAAAACCAAAAAAACAAAACACACCCCATCCCCCTTAAAATAAAGAAGAAAAAGAGTTTATGAAAGATAGGGTTCATTACTAACCACAATAGCATCTAATTATGAAATTATGGTCAGAACTCACATGTGCACCTGAAACTGGAAAAACAGAGATAGAATGAAGCATCATAGTCATACATATTACATAGACAGATAAAATGAATGTTACACAACAAAATGTACAGCTAGCTACATAAAATGACCATGTCAGCATGAGCTTGTTTTCAAATGTCACTATTGAATAAAGCGTAGAGATTTAGATTCAGTGTGCTCATGATATTATATGTTCTTTCCTCAGGTCATTGTCATCAGTGGTGTAACCACAAAATTCCCAAGAAAATAACTTTATGGTTTATAAACTGAACACCAGTGTTATCCACTTTGAAACAGAAAAATGAAGCTACATGGTGACGAGAGATGATCAGTGTAAAAGAGTTATCAGGATCAAAAAAAATGAGGAGTTTGCCTCTTAATTTGATACTGCAAGTAAATCAGATACCTGATATATAATCTAGAATCACTTCTTATTTTGTGATGACAAAATGTCTTAGACTTTCAAACACATCAGTTGGCTTTTAATCACATTCGTTCTTCACAAATTCAAGAACTCTAAAATGTGCAAGACTGATTTGAGTAAACATGGTTATCTACAATACTGACACCTACATCTGAAAATGGGTCTTTAAATAAGAGAAACAAAAGTGATTCTTTATTGAAATTAGCCTTGTTTCATTTAAGTTTTATAGATTCCATACTAATTCCTGTCATGAACCCCAACGGCATACCTAAGTAGTTAGTTCATCTGTAAATGTTAACCTGTATTTAGGTGTGATGAACATCACTATTTTTCCAGTAACAATTATTTAATAAAGAAGCAATCACACAAACTCAGTCAACCAACCAACGAAACACATCTGCGTTCCATTCAAAAAACCCCCAAAAATTATTTTGAAGCTGATTTACAAAATGTTGTCCTCCTCCCCAAATACTAATATTGAGATGGTAAAACAATTCTAGTGATTGTGTTCTACAAACAGAGCTCATAATGATGAAAAAATTGTAGCTATATAATTTCAGTCAAGAATATTCAATATTTTTATGACAATATTTTTTTTTCAGTTCTAATAATGTTTCACATTTTAAAAAAAAAGTTCCAGAGTCTTGAATTTAAACAAACTTCAGCTCTTAAAATAAAACAAGTAGGGAAAAGTCAAAAATGACATTTTTGTTTCCAATCTTAGTGTATCAGCATACAGAACAGCTGGTGAGTAAAATGTGATGAGTATTGCTTAGAAAAAAGGCACATGTTTACTGCTTTCTCATTCTTGCCTTTCATTACTTACCTATTTTTCATTCAATATAAATCTATACTGAACTCCTTGTTGGTCATAGGACTCATTTTTGTTGCCATGTGCCTTCTTATCACCTTCACCTCCTTAGTGCCTCCTTTCTAAGCAGTCCTGCTAAGGTGTATGAGATGCAATGCATATAAATACTGAGAAGTATACTTAGTCCTTTACACTCTGAAATTAGAAATTTATGTCTAATTAAGAACAGCTGTAGGAGAAACACAAAGTATTGTCTTAATATTCACATTGTGAAAATAAGAGACGAAGCTTCTATTAATTTCTAAAGAATTCACTAGGTAACAAAGTGGCACGACCTGGAATTGAGTTTAGTATTGAAATGGGAATATTGCTTGAAACTAGACATCAGCTTTTCTAATATTTCAAATTACACTTCATGTATCACTGACCTCAAAGTAATAAGTCTAAATATTAGCTGAACTACATACCGGAAGTAGTAGATATAGATTCTTTACTTCTCATTTCTTGGGATAACTGTTTTTAGTTCATTACTGTTTTTAGTTCATTACTTACTGACAACATATTGCATAGGCTTAAAGTATGCTTGTGATTGACTGGTAGCAAGAGATGAAGGAGACATTGGCCTTTCCTGACACCAAAAGACTGTATGTGCAAGGAACTCTAAGAAAAAATTGTAGAATTGAGTCATTTGCTACCCTTCCTTTTGCACCTTGATCACTGTGTCAAAAGTATTACACAGGGGGCCAAGAAGAGAGGAATCAATCAAGAAAAACACTGACCCCTATATGCAGGGAAAAGGAAAAAGAATCCTAGAACACAGCTTTTTACAGGGGTACCGTTTCCACATTTTAATTAAAAAGCCATCAATTGAAATGTGTGAACAATACCAAAAGAAAACATAAAACAATTCAGAAGAAAGAACAAAGAATAGCTAAAAATAGTTCATTTTGTGGTTGAGTGCTTTAACTGTTATACTGTTATGTAAAAGATTCAACATAGTACAGCTTTGTTTTGCCTGTATAATTTAATAGATTTAATTATGGGTGTTCTGCTTTATAGTGAGTTCAATTATTACTACATACATTAAGAATGCTCTCAGAGTGACTCAACTTCCTAGAAGATTCAATGCAAAAATGTTCAGTTTATGAATGCCACAAGGACTATAGAAAATAAACCTTGACAACTGTGGTGTGACCTACTCTAGGAGGTCTTGCTCTGGTGGGGGAGTGGACTAGATGATATTTCAAGATCCCTTTCAATCCTTAAGATTGTGTGATTCTGTGATTCTGTGGTCATGTTCATTACATCTCTGAATTTTGCAGCTATTACTTAAGTTTCCTTCACAAAAATGCAGATATAGAACGATAGCTGCAGAATGATAGCTACACAGACTGTTAATGTTTTTTTTTATGTTAGAATGATCGTCGTCTTTGAAAAATGAACAGAAATCCTGTGTAACTCTGAGGAAAATTTGATGACAAAATGATTATGTAAGCACATAGTGATATGATTATATAAGTAAAAAGCCATCAAGCTGAACAATGAAACTAATGTTTTCATTTATTTTTCTCTTGGCACATTCTTGACTGTTTCAACATCACAACTAGCAAAGCTTCACCTATTCATTCTTATCAAAAATGGGATTTACGGTAATCAAAAAGCAGATCAATCTTTCCTCAGTCCACCAATTTTTTTACTTTTCTTCCCTTGAGTTCATTCTGCAAAAGGCTGTGGAACATTGGCTCTTTCACTTAAACTCATTATGTCCTAATTTCTTAACCACTGTAAAAACTGGTGAGTTAATTTATAACAGACATGTTTTGCACCATATAAAACAGTACTATTGATCTTGCATGAAAAGTTGATGCATTTCACAAATCTAGACAGCTGAAGTGTAACTGTCTCTATCTGAGGTGTATGTACATATGAGTACAACTTGTCTCAGCTTGAACTAAATGTTGGCAACAGAAGTACTGCAATAGATGTATATGCTTTGTCCACATTAACTGCAAAGACTTGACTTGTTCAATCAAACGTAGTTCTTTACGGTAGGTCATTCTATCTAGATGAGATTAACCCATTACTCGGAGTGCTAAATCTGATTTAGGTATAAATAAGGGTATGTAGAAAGAGAATATCTGCCTCTTTAAGGGTATCTGGTGAAAGAAGCCATAAAGACCTGATCAGTACATAATAAAACAGATTGTAGTAGAACAAACCTGGTAATGAGCACTAACTTAGGTGGGAAAATGTTCATCATTTTAGTAGGGAGGATAAGGAAAGAGAGACAAACACAGGGACGTAAAATCTGACCAATTAACATTAACAAACAATAACCAGAGGCAAACCTGAACAGTCACACTAATTGGTGGACTATCAAGAAACTCAGGCAAACTAGGACTTTGCAATGGATGAAGATACAAACCTGGAAGTTCTGCATGTTGGAAGGGGTCAAGAGGACTGTGACAACCAATAAGTATGCAGGGGAAGAGGGAATAGTGAGGAACAGAAAAGAGAGGAGGCAGGAAGTGTTATAAAAGAGTTTGGACATGTGTAGGCATGCTGGTCTGGCTGTGCTCTGCATTTGGTCAACACAATCTGTTCTGTCTTCTTATATCTTATTAAAACTTTTCTTAACTCTTACTGTAATCTCACTCTGTATTCCACATGTGTGTGCTGCAATGGCTCAGTGCAGTTTGCACACGAGAGCTGTATATGTGTGGCTGAAATTTGGGACCAACTATAGGAATCAGGTAAGGGATATGGGTGTCATTGTCTGTGAGTTTCAGCTGCTGGAGCCAGTTGGGACTCAGCATCAGCAACTGAAGCCAATGGAAGTCCTTACTCTCCAGCTACTAGGGCAGAAATATTGTGTGTCCTGCAAAACATCTACTGAGAGGACTAGGATGAGTAAAATGAGGAAGAGGCTCAACACCAGTGTCTGGAGTGAGAACAAAGGTCACAGACCATAAGGCAGGTGCTGGCTGCTGAGGAGACTTAGATAAAAAAAAATTTAGTTTATTAGACTTAGATAAAAAAAAATTTAGTTTATTGTTGGTTCAAATAAACATTGCATATAATTTCATAAAAAATGTATTTCAAAAGACGTGCCAGAAAATGATATTTGTAATCAAGTCTAATTCACTGCTGTCATGGTTATATATCACCATGTAACTAAGCACCACACAGACACTTGCTCACTCTTCCCTAGTGGCATAGAGGAGAGAATTGGAAGGGTAAAAGTGAGAAAACTCATGTGTTAAGATAAAGACAGTTTAATTCGGAAAGCAAAAGCTGTGCATGCAAACAAATCCAAAATAAGCAATTCATTCACTACTTTCCATCAGCAGGCAGATGTTGAGCTATCTCCAGGAAACTAGGACTCTGTCATGTGTACAGTTACTTTGGAAGACAAAAGCCTCACTCCAAACACCCTCCCTTCTTTCTTCGCCCAGCTTTTATTGTTGAACGTGATGTCATATAGTATGGGATATCTCTTTGGTTAGTTGGGGTCAGCTGTTCCAGCTATGCCCCATTTCAGCTTCTTGTGCACTCCCTGTCTCTCCATTAGTGGGGCTGTGTGAGAAGTGCAAAAGACTTTGACTCTGTGTAAGCGCTGCTTAGCAGTAACTAAAACATCCCTTGTTATCAACACTGTTTCCAGCACAAATCCAAAGCATAAATTCATACTAGCTACTATGAAGAAAATTAGTTCTCTATCAGCAAAAACCAGCACATCTGCTTAAATTCATGACTAGTTATAAACTATTCCTTATTTTACCATTATTATATTTTAGCTTCAATAGTTCTTTTCCTCAATAGATTTTGCATTCCTGTCATAGGCAAATACTGTACAAGGAATACAAAGAATTCTGTATTTTTACTATATCTCCAATATTTAATTTGTTAGGTCAAGTTATTTTAGTATTAAATATAAATAAGTTTAATTCCTCAACTCATTCAGAAGTGGGCTTTCTCTGTACTTCCGTATCTTGCCTGAACAGAGGTGATCAAACCTGAAGAAAATATTTCTAAGGGAACAAAAAGATAAATATTTTATTGTCTCTGTCAGAAATTTATTGGAAGAAAGATTGCATCATCTGTGATCTACTAATATTTAGCTTTTTCTCATCCTCCTTTACTTTTTTCTAAGGAGCTTCCATCTTGCTACAGAATATTTTGCTATTGCTTTTAACTCACTTGTGTTATTATTGTACTGTCATGGTTTAGCAAGGAGATGCTTTTGCTTAGTAACAGGGGGAGCGGGTTGCAGTGAAGACCCGGTGAAAGTTTTTTAGACTCTCCCTCGACTCCTGGGTTCAGATCCACCCCCGGCCTGGCTGGGCCAATCTGGCGCCTCTGCGATCACTATTTAGGGACAGGAATTTGAGGTGCCAGGCAGGAGGTGTAAGAGCGGTACAAGATGGAAGCGACCATGCGGACCCCACAGTCGGAGAAGGAGGAAGGATGGAGCATCAGACCAGAGACCCCTCTGCAAGCCGTGGTGAGANGAGGACTGGTGCAGAACCCACTTGCCCTGAGGTTAGACAAACGGCAGAAGCCACCAGGAACGGACTGACTGAAACCCCCACTCCCTGTTCCCCTGGGCCGTCCAGGGGGGACGGAGGTATAAAACATCGGGATCAGGGCTCTGAGCCCGGGCAGAGGGGAGGAGTAGGGAGCAGGTGGTCTTAAAGGGCTGGTTGGACTCTTCATCTCTGTACCATTCTGTGTTGTTTTGTTTTGGTTCTGTTTTGGGGTTTTACATTTTAGTTGGTATTATTTTCTGTTTTCTTCCCCAAGCGGAGTAGCCTGGTCTGTTTTGTCCTGCACCTGAAGTGGCAATTAAGCCCTCCCTGCCCTTTAGCAATCCTTAAGTCTTCGGTACTTGAGGCTAATCGTGGTCTTTTGTTCCCTGATGGGCCTAAACCAGGACATGTACTCTGGTTGACTCTGTTCATATTTCCTTTATATTGGTGAATCCAAGTTTTGTGTAATTAGCATATTTTGAATTATTTTGTGCACAGGTCACTAAATAAAATAAGTAAAAATATAACAAAATTAAATGTTACTAGTAACATCATCCTTTGCCAATTGTTTCTTTTTCAGTACAGAGTAATTGATCCACCTAGTCTTACATTAATCTCTATCTCCTTCATCTTAATTAATGACATCTCCCCTGGCAATATATCAACTGCTCTATTGAAGTACAGATGAAGCATTTTAGATAAAGCATAGTATTTGTCTGAAGAAGAAAAAAAAAATATCTTAACAAAGATGCATATGAGGTTAATCTGTTACCTTGATAGATCTATTTTACTTTTTATCTGCTTTGTATTTCATTTGTTCTCTTCAATGTCATTAATTAATGTTCCTTTGCAAATTTAGCCATTGCACTTATGCCTTCCCTCATGTTTTAATCTTTTACAATACAGTTCCTACATTTTTCTCTTTGTCTTTGAAAATGAACAATGTTTTAGTTTGTTGCATTACTGGACACACTAATCCCATGAGTTCATGTAACAATTATCTCAGAATTCTGTAATGCAGAAATATCTTCTCTCTCTGATAGCAATAGTGACTGTTGAGGTTAACCTCAAACCTTAAACCCAGAGTCTAAGAGTCTGGTTCCATTCTCTAATCCTTATAATTAAATAACCTGATATTACCTGTCAGATCATATTTTTCTAAGTCAATCCTGATCTGCCTGCGTCATGATGAGATACATGAAAAGTAAAATACTTTTTTTTTTCCTTTTTGTAATTATTTTTTTTGTAGTGACAGGTGCAAAACCAACTGAATATTTTTTATTGTCTAAAATTCTCTGAAGAAACACAAGGAATAATTCTGTTAACTAATGTGTCATTTCCACATTTTCACTTCTTAGAGTGGAATCATGCTCTAAATTGTAATAAGTGATAGAAGAAAAAGAAGGAAAAGAAATTCAACAGCACAGAGCAACTGTTTTGAATGTAGTGATATCTTTTTTTAATCTGATTTTTAGATCCAGTTTCTAAAAAAGATTTTTGTGACTTTTTTGAAAAAAATAATTTGCAAGACACTATATATTAACATTTTCCAAAATCCACTATCATTAACATCAGCTACATGTAGAAATTTTAGCTACTTTGGGCAACTAATATTTTTTATATGTTAATGAAATATCTCAAGGCTAGAGTATTTACTTGGATTGCTTGATTGTTTTCTTCCCTTTTCTTCCAATATCATAAAACATTAAAAAGTAAATTTCTCTTATTCTGACACATTATCTTGACACTTGCGATAGTCAAGGTCTAACAAAATACTAATATTCTTATATTAAAGAATATTATTTTTATTAAAATACCTATTCGTCATACAGACATTTCTAATAACATAAAAATTAACAGTTCACAAAAGTTCTGCCTCTTAGAATTTTTCTTCCCTCTGCAGCTTCATCAGACCACCAGCACGAGATAGGAAACAAATTGACAAAGAGACAGTCAGAGAGCAACTTTCCAACTTAATCTGTATGGCAATATCAGGAACAATTTACAAGACTAATACAAATGAAAAGCCTACGTAAAAAGACCATGTTTTAGTGCATTATATAATTTACTCCAGGTTATAGTATTCTGAGCCACATGGTCATTCACTACCACAATTCTTAAAAAAAATACAAATCCATCGTTTCAGAAAATATTAATGTAAAATTTTCATTATCCTGCTCAGATCAGATATTGCTTTGAAGCTTAGCATCATTATTCTACCTCTAAGCGATGGGTGTTGTCATAAATGGAAAAAAAAAAAAGGAAGATATTAGCTTTGAAAGCAAAATCCCTAGTGAAAAAATCAAATAAGTATCATGAAAACTACTGCCAGACAAATAGTGTTTGCTTAAATTTATTTTATTTAAGCAATACAACACAGAAAGCTTTCTTTTGACATTTATATGCCTGCAAGTTAAGAATGCTGTGCTTTAACTGCAATCATTACTTGATTGTCTATAAAATTTTATTTTTTTTCTTTTTAATATTCAGTGATGATTCTGAATCAATCCAAACCACTAACTTCACTATGGAATAGATGCAAAAATGAGAAGGATGGTATTTTATAAGTATAACTATAACAAGCAAAAAAAAAATGACCACAGTCATCATAGCAGGCCATTATTTGCATTTATGGTAAAAAATATTGCTTATAATCTAGAAAAGATTTTACAAATAATTTTTAAGATGTTACTGAGCCCAATTTATCTTCAGAGATTCTGATTGTACTTTTTCTAATTTCAAAGTAATTGTTCCAAAAATAAATATGAAACCAAGCTTATGTACACTACATTTTGATTAATACTAAATACCTAGAGAACAAAAATATGAAATGTACAATGTCAGGGAAACAGTCAACCCTTTTCGGTAAATGTGAGACTTGTAAGTCAGATGACAGCTTTAGTATTTCATGCATCTTGAGGAAATATTATTTTTATTTTTGTTTTCTTTTAGTGCTAATACCAAGTAGGGAATAGACTTTACTAACTTTTACTGCTTAAAAGCTTGTTGTCTAGTCTGAGTTAATGGTCAAGTCTTCTCCTATAGTGAAGAATAAGATTAAAATAACTATATCTAAGAGGCAATAGAGCCTACTTTCCTTAGACATTTCTCTTAGATGCAGATAAAGTTATATGAGACAAGTCATATGCTGTTTCACTTCAGATGTCCATTTGCTGGCAATCAAATAAAAGCTTTCTTCTTACAGTGAAAAATTTGCAGTTTAGTTGGAAAAAACCAAATCAAGATATGAATGTAAGCAGATGTAAGAAGTAAAAGAAGGAAATAGAGTGTATTTTTGTATTTGAAATAGAATCTCATGAAAGCATGAAGGAGAAACTGTAGTAAATACAGTAATTTCACTGACTGGGTAACTGCCTTTTTATGTATGTATATATGTATAAATATATATTTATAAATAATATATATAGAAATAAAGTTTTCTGCCAAAAATGAATTTGACAAGAATAATCACTGAATCCTAATATATAAAAGCATTCACACATAATAGGCTCTATTTCAGTTTGTTACACCTATACATCTTACTTCTAAATCAGTTTTACAGAAAGTGTTTACTGTCCAATTCTAAGCAGAGAATATTCTTAGAATTTCAGTTACTAAAGTGATAGAACTTCATGGTAAACAGAAGTTATAAAATAGATACTTTAATAATTAAAAACTTACGCCATTAAAAGCAGTAAAAAATATGGAACACAAACATTGTAGAAATAATGTAGTGTATACTATTAAGTCAAGACAGTGGTTAGCTCAGTTCTACTCAGGCAGAACTTCTTGTTCTGCACTCACAAATTTACATTTTTAAGGTTGTTTAATTAAATTGTCTGGAATTATAATGTATTAAATAATTAAAGAAACATAGAAGAGCTTGTCTTGGAAGAGACCTTAAAGATCATCTAGTTTTAATCCTCATGCTATGAGTACGAACACCTTCCACTATCCCAAGTTGCTCAAAGCTCCCTCCAAGCTGACCTTGAACATTTCTAGGGATAAGTATTCACAGCCTGTCTGAGTAACCTGTTAAAGTGTCTCCCCACTCATATGAAATACAAATCCTACTGCTCCAGCACTAATTAATAGACTAATTAATTTTTTTTCAAGATATTGGAGAAAACAAATTAATTAGCTATAATTTCCATTTCAAAAGTCAAGTAGCTGCTGTGAAATGCAATTTAGACTGTAGCAAGGTAAAGTTATCGTACAATTTTTAGATATAATGTTCCTGGAAATATATATTAATTCCTCTTTCTACTTTTTTAATTTTGAATTCTCATTGTCTATTTGTAATTTTGCTACATATTAATATTAGTGACAATATCAAGAACTTTATCCATATTGTATTTTTTTCCTAGCAAAGATATTATTAGAACCTACAGTTAATTAATAGCAAACAATAACCTGACAATATCTGACTATAAAGGATACAAGTACAATTTATATTTTCTCTGTGTGAAGCACAGGAGTTAAGTTATACACATTCTTGGAGGAAAAAAAAAATCTAAGAGAAGTATTAAAATAAAACCAAAATATCTACATTTCAAAACTTCTACATTTTCTTAAATGAATAGTAATGCTCTCTTGAGAAGGTGCTTCAATGTATAAACATACCAAAACAATCTTCAGTAGTAAACTCAAGTAACTTTTCATGTTGGTATTTCATACGTCTTGAGTTTAGGTAAAAAAAAACTCAACTGATAAAAGTAGTCAAAATGAATAATTTTGCACTGCAAACCTTGATATGATCAGGAAAAAACAGTACATGACGTCATCATTATGCTTGTAAAAATATATACAAGTACATCAATTATTTTCTTAAAAAATTACCAATAAAAAATCTGCAGCTTAGATTCTCAGTTTGTATCTTGACTACTCTGAAAAGAGTGGTTTGACTTTGAAAATTGGTGAAGACTAAGTAACTCTCAGGGAAAAGGAGAATCATTTGTTATCAAAATATTGGAGGAGGAAGATAAAACCTGTCCTGGGCTACAAATTTTCTTAGAAACCTTAAGAATAACCTGAATTTTAACATTAGCAATGCTATGTTTATTTAAGTAGAACAATTGCTATAGCATACCCTAACAGAGAAAGTTGTGACTAGAAATGGATGGATTCCATCATAAAAAGCTCAACTTCTTGATGGAATTCTCTTACACTGTAATGTAATGTTTCTCACTATCTGGAACTGTTTTACTGGAAATAAATTAATTTAATCCAAGTTAAATCTGGTTTGTCTATGACAGTAATGGGTAAGAATCTCATTGTCTTTATCTTGACCATGTGCTTTCTCATTTGATTTTTTTCTCCCACCAGTCCTACTTAGGACGGTAAATGATTGAGCAGCTGGGTGTGCATTTGGTTGTTAACTGAGGCTAACCCACCACAAACTCATGAACTGAAACGAAAAAACTCTTAAATAAGTCTTCAGGCTATTTTATCATATTATTTTAAAAAATAATATTTTTTATTTTGTTCATGATTGACTCCATTTAATGCTCTCTTTAATAGTTTTCTACTATCTGGATGCCAGTGTAAGATTTTCAGTGCAAAATCCCCCTTCTATTTTATTATACTGTACAAGGCTTACACTGAATTCTACAGAGTAGTTAACACTGTATTTGTTAATATTGTGTTAATTTCTTTTCTTTTATTTGGTAACCAGCTTAGGTTGGTTACCAAACTCAAGTGAAATGGATATTTAAAAATATTTATTTACTTTCAAATTGGACTCAAGTCCATGGGGCATATATTAGTCAATGGGACCCAATGAGATAAATCCCAAGGTGCAGAGGAATCTGTCAAATGTAGTTGCTAAGCTGATCTCCAATATATTTGAAAAGTCATGGCAGTCAGGAAAAGTCCCCAATGACTGGAAAAAGGGAAACCTAGCAATTATTTCTAAAAACTTGAAAAAGAAGATCCTGAGAACTAACAACCAGTCAGTTTCACCTCAGTGCCTAGAAAGATCATGGAACAGATTCTCCTGGAAGCTATGTCAAAGCATATGAATGACAGGGAGTTGATTAGAAACAGTCAACATAGCTTCTACTTGAGACAGTTCAGCTCAGGACCACCGAGATGATGAAGCGAATGGCGCATCTCCCTTATGATGAAAGGCTGAGGGAGCTGGGACTCTTTAGTTTGGCAGAGACTGAGGGATGGCCTGATTAATGTTTACAAATGCATAAAGGGCAAGTGTCAGAGGGATGGACCCAGGCTGTTCTCAACGATGTCCAATGATAGGACAAGGGGCAGTGAGTATAAGCTGGAAAGTAAGAGGTTCCAAAGAAATACAAGGAAAAACTTCTTCACTGTGAGCATGATGGAGCACTGGAACAGAGCGCCCACATGGGCTACTGAGCCTCCTCCTCTGGGGACATTCAAAATCTACCTGGATGAGTTACCATTTGATCTGCTCTGGCAGGAAGCTTAGACGAGATGTTGTTTCAAGGTCCCTTCCAGCCCTTGAGTTTCTGCGATTCACTAAAGACATACTGTGCCTAACTAAGCTAGTGGCTTTAAGCAATGAAGTGACTCCATTGGTGGATAATGAAAGAGATACTGATGCCATATATCTTTAGATCTGTAAAGCCCTTGACACAGTTCCACACAACACTCTTTGCCACTATACTGGAGAGATATGGGTTCATTGGAATTGTCTGGATGACCATATTAAAAGAATTGCAGTCAATGACTCATTGTCCAAATAAAGATGAGTAACAAGTGGTGTTCCTCAGGGATCTGTATGGGAACTGGTGTGGGTTGATATTTTTACTAAGGATGTTGAAAGTGAAAATGAGTGAGCCCTCAGGAAGTTTGCAGACGACACCATAGTGAGTGGTCCGGTTGATTCACTAGAGGGAAAGACACCATCCAGAGGAATTTTGAGTGAGAATCGCACACAAATGGTTTAAAGTGTCAGTGGCGGCTTGTGCAGACTTTGGAGGTGGAGATCTGAGAGACCAGCATGAGAAGCAGATGAGGAAGAAAGGTTTGTGGATACCAGTTGGTCTGGTTTTGGATAAAAATCACAAGATCAGGTGGACAAACAGCTTCAAAACAGTTTCAGCAAGGCCACAGAGCCCAGAGTGAGATCTTTGCCTAAATAACTACAATATTAATATTAAAGTTAACATCCCTTTTTCACCCTTAAGTATGATAAAAGAGGTACATGCTAAATATATATCACTATGTTCCTCAACTCTCCATCCAAATCATGTTAAATGTCATTCTAGAGAGGGTACAGAGAAGTTTGGGATGTAAAAGCGAGAGGGAGATTTTTTTAACTTTTAGTCTTTTCAGTCTTTTGAGCATTTTCACTCCTCCTCTTCTCAGAAAGACACAGCATGGATAAAGAGACTGAAGACTCAGGCAAGACAGTCGACAGGTCATAACTCCTCTTCCTCCACTAAGACAGGGACATCTTCATGGTAAGAATTGTGCTTTTTCTCTGTGGCAAAGAATTCCCAGGATAATCATTGCTGGCGTTTTTGTCATGAATTAACACTAATGTAGCAAATGTATATGTCATCATCAATCTCGAATCTGCTTTCACCTTGACAAATTACCTATTTTTCAACCTTCTGAAATTGTGTCTCATACACAAAATTTTAACCCTTGAATTCACAAAACTTCTTCTAGTGAAAGTCCCCAGGAGGGACTCTGACAGACAAATGTCAAATGGCACCATGACTTTCCTATCAAGAAAGGCTGAGAGAGCTGGGTTTGTTCAACCTGGAGAAGACTTGGGGAAGACTTTACTGCAGCCTTTCTATACTTAAAGGAGGCTTACTTTTAAACTTTCTTTTATTTAAAAAAAAAATTTTAAAAGATACTTACTTTTAAACTTTCTTAAAGGAGAAATATTTTTTAAGAGAGTCTGTAGTGATAGGACACAGGATAATGGTGTTATAACTAAAAAGGAGTGGATTTAGATTAGATATTATGAGAATAGTGAGACACTGGAAAAAGTTTCCCATAGAAATTGTTGATGCCCCATTCTTGGAAGAAGAGCAATTTAATCTAGTGATTTATGTCTCTGTCATTATGTCAATGGCAAGGTAGTTGGAACTAAATGATTTTTAAAGGATTCTTCCAATACAAACAATTTTATGTCTTAAATGAAATTGAAACACTTTTTTAATAACTTCTTGATTTTATATTGTGTCTAACCCCTCTAAAATAATTTCACAGAGCTTGTAATGCTGACAGTTACTAGGATTCCCATGTATTTTTCATGTTAAGACAATTTTTAGTCTTGTAATTTTGATACTATCTATCAGATCTGAACTCTTTTAAGATGTATGTCCCTCAATAAGGGGATTTTTATCTGTTTCTGTGCTTTCATTTATAGGATAGGGAATGAAAGGAGGAAAACTTAATAAAAAATGGTACATCTAATTCCAAGAAAAAGGCCCGAGGTTTTTGTTGTTAGCAAGAAGGAAATTAATAATAAAGAAAGCAAACAGAAAACCAAATTGGCAATCTTGCCGGACACCCGACATTCTTTTAATTCAGAATATCTTTAAGATAGTGGCATTTTTTTCAGAGGTTCAAGTTCTCCAGTCTCTGTGAAATATGCCATACCAGTGCAAAATGTCACATCTTTAAGTTTATGATTCATATGTATTTAGAAACAAATAAGCTTGAGTCTCCAAAGTAAAAGCTCCCTAAGAATCCATGTTCGTTGCCACTTTGAGTACTGAGCCACCAATGATTTGCCAGTCATCAGATTTCTGTGGTCAGAGCCGAATTGTATATCATTACTTACATAAGGCAGAGTAGGGGAAAAAGATGCCCTGTGAAAATTCTCAGAGAACACAAATGATACTGGTAGAGTGTTGTGAAATTGGTCTGCTAGATGAGGGTGATCCTATCTAGAAACAGATATTATGCCTGACCAGGCGAAAGGGAAAACCTTTGTAAAAAACGACTCCACTATATATACTGATAATCAGTGCATTTTTATGGAGTATCTTGAAATTCGATGGGGCTAAGAAAAGCTCAGATATGAAACTGCCTATCTTGTGCAACAATATTAACTACTAATTTGATGATACCATGACATATCCTTGAAGTATGGCCTGGTGCTTTTCTTACAAAGAAGTAATAATTAGGCACTGTTTGCCACTTGTCTTACAGAAATACTGTATAGACGTTGTTTGCTACTTGTCTTTTTAGTTCAGTTTAGTTTGTATTTCAGGTTCTCAAAGATTATTGTACAAATGTCAGATGCCATTAGGAGGGCAAGAAGAAACTGAAGACTATTTCTAGAAATACAATAGTAGATAAGAAAGAATAATGAGTAAAAACGAGGAGATAAAACAGTGTGCACAGACTTCTTTAAATGTCACTGCAATTTCTGTAATTGTCTTTCTGTAATGGCAAGCAGAAATGCCAAAAAGAACAATGAGCAAAAGACTTGTTAAAAAAAAAAAAACAGTAGATCACGCTTGTTTAAAAACTTAACCCAAAATAAAGGACAAGCCTTTTATGAAATATCCCTGACAAATTTTCAAGTTTGAAGATGATAGTAGGTATATAAAATTAGAGAAAACACCACTTCAAAACAGAAAGAATTTAAAAGATAAATATTTTTTAGCAGATTATGAGGAAATTGAGTCAATCATGAAATTCTGGAGAGCTTATGCTCACTTTGCCAAAAACAGGTTGTAGACAAGATCACATTTAAACAAAAAACATACCTTCTAAAATTTTTGATACTAAAATAAAATAAAAACCCAAATTTTATTTGTCAAGCTGAAAGGCAAAAGCAGATGAGATAGTGATTTAAGGTAAAATAAGTAAAGGTAAAACTAGGTGATTTTCCAATGAACTGGATTAGCAATCATCAGACTAACAGGAAAAAGCTGAAGAAAAAATAGATCTGATAATTTTGAAGTCTGAAAATGCAAAAAACAGAAGCATGTCTATATTTTCTCAATATTACTGTTGGCTATCTGTATTTTCAAGAAACAGAGCTAGTTTGCAAAACTGCCAAAAGGGAGAGATTCTAAACAAAATAGACTTTGCATAGTAAAAAATATTTCTACATCACTCCATAGAGCAGCATCATCAGAAAATAAATATTGTCTGCAATTGTTCAAAACCCAGATGTATCAACCCGATGGAACCTTTATTCTGCACAGGGGAGTATGTAACTACTTCTGAACTTCACACAAATACATGTCTTACAGTATCTTACAGTAAAGAATTTGAAGAAAAAAAAAGCTGTGCTGAAAATGGGCAATCAACAACCTAATTACATGATAAAAATGCTTTCCTACAGTGGGTATATGTGAAAGTGATGCAAACATAAAAGTAAATATTGAAAAGATATTTTTTATTCTTCTGNAGTAGATCACGCTTGTTTAAAAACTTAACCCAAAATAAAGGACAAGCCTTTTATGAAATATCCCTGACAAATTTTCAAGTTTGAAGATGATAGTAGGTATATAAAATTAGAGAAAACACCACTTCAAAACAGAAAGAATTTAAAAGATAAATATTTTTTAGCAGATTATGAGGAAATTGAGTCAATCATGAAATTCTGGAGAGCTTATGCTCACTTTGCCAAAAACAGGTTGTAGACAAGATCACATTTAAACAAAAAACATACCTTCTAAAATTTTTGATACTAAAATAAAATAAAAACCCAAATTTTATTTGTCAAGCTGAAAGGCAAAAGCAGATGAGATAGTGATTTAAGGTAAAATAAGTAAAGGTAAAACTAGGTGATTTTCCAATGAACTGGATTAGCAATCATCAGACTAACAGGAAAAAGCTGAAGGAGAAATGTTGCTGAAAATATTTCAAGTTGATCTAATTGAGAAGGGTCAGAACCCAGTATTGTTATAAATAGAGATAACAATATTATATTAGAGATGAAGATAGGTAGATAAATAGGTACACAGATTGATCATTGTGTTAGAATACCATAAAAAATATTTGTATAATATTTTTTATGCTATTGACATTTCATGATGTTTTAATCAGTTTTATTATAAAGGACGAGAAAATCATTAAGAATAGTCAACATGGATTCACCAAGGGGAAACCATGCTTGGTAAAATTAATAAAGTTCTGTGATCGAATGACTAGCATAGTAGATGATAAGAAAGAGGAGAAAGTATTGTCTACCTAGACTTCACTAAGGTTTTTTAACATCGCATTCCATAAGATCTTAATAAAAAAGCTGAGGAAGTGTGGACTTGACATTGAGGTGGATTGAAAATTGTCTGAATGCATAGGACCAGAGATCTAGTTGGACACTAGCAGTGTACCCTAGGGGTCATTACCAAGTCCAGTCTTGTTAAAAATGTGCATTAATGATCTGTGTGATAAGAGAAAGTGTATCTTCAGCAAGTTTGCAGATGACACCAAACCTGCAAAAGTGATTGATGAGATGGAGAGTAGTGATGCCATCCAGAGGGACCTCTATGGTCTAGAAAAAATGACTGAAATTAACACAGTGCTGTTGAACAAGGGGAAGAACAAATTCTTGTATGTGGAAAGGAAAAATGTCAGGCACTAGTATATGCTGGGTGTCAATATGCTAGAAAGCAGCATTGCAGAAAAGGACTTGGGTCTCCTGATGGACATCATTTTGAACATGAGCTGGTAACATGCCATTTCTAGAAAGAAGACTAATGCTATCCTGAGCTGCATTAGTAAAAAAATTGTCTGTAGATTCAGAGAGGTAATCCTTCTCTTCTACTAAGCACTGATAAGGTGTTGTGGTTTCGTCCAGCCAGGGACAAAGAGCCACGAGGGTGCTCGCTCACTCCTCCCCCTCCCAGGTGAAGAGGGGAACCGGAGAGAAAGGGAAAAAACCCACGTAGGTTGAAATAAGAACAGTTTAATAGAACAACAATAAGAAGGAGAAGTTCAGGAAAAAAAACAAAACACAGTTATAACAGTAAATGAGGGAATATACAAAAGGAATGGTGTGTGTCACAGCTGCTCACCACCTGGGACCCGACACAACCACTTTCGATCGACTGCCGAAAAAGCAAAGAAAAACCCTCCGCTTCCACAGCGCCGCCCGCCTGACTAGCTCCCCACGTGGCTGGACCTGCAGTTCCACAGCCCTGCCCCCGACTAGCTACCTGACTGTATGTACTGATCATGATGTTAGTATGGTATCGAATNTAACATGCCATTTCTAGAAAGAAGACTAATGCTATCCTGAGCTGCATTAGTAAAAAAATTGTCTGTAGATTCAGAGAGGTAATCCTTCTCTTCTACTAAGCACTGATAAGGTGTTGTGGTTTCGTCCAGCCAGGGACAAAGAGCCACGAGGGTGCTCGCTCACTCCTCCCCCTCCCAGGTGAAGAGGGGAACCGGAGAGAAAGGGAAAAAACCCACGTAGGTTGAAATAAGAACAGTTTAATAGAACAACAATAAGAAGGAGAAGTTCAGGAAAAAAAACAAAACACAGTTATAACAGTAAATGAGGGAATATACAAAAGGAATGGTGTGTGTCACAGCTGCTCACCACCTGGGACCCGACACAACCACTTTCGATCGACTGCCGAAAAAGCAAAGAAAAACCCTCCGCTTCCACAGCGCCGCCCGCCTGACTAGCTCCCCACGTGGCTGGACCTGCAGTTCCACAGCCCTGCCCCCGACTAGCTACCTGACTGTATGTACTGATCATGATGTTAGTATGGTATCGAATACCTCTTGGCCAGCCTGGGTCAGCTGCCCATGCTGTACCCCTTCCTACTGCCTCACAGAAATTAACCTTATCCTAGCCCAAACCAGGACATTAGACCACACCTGGAGTCCTGTGTTCAGTTCTGAGCTCCCCAGCACAAGGGAGACATGGACATAAGAGAGTATTGTGAAGGGACACAAAGATGATTAAGAATTGGGAGTATGTTACATATGAGAAAAGGGTGAGACATCTTTGCCCTAAAGAAAAGATTCAGTGGGATTTCACCAATATGTATAAACACCTGAAAGGAGAGTGCAAGGAGGATAGAACCAGGCTTCTTTTTAGTGGTTCTTGATAACAGGACCATGGGCTGTGGACACGAACACAGGATGTTTCTGATTAAAAGGAAACATATCTTTACTGTGAGGGTGACCAGGCTCTAGCACAAGTTGCCCAGGGAGGCTTTGGAATCTCCCTCCTTTGAGATGCTCAAAAGGTGTCTGGACATGGCCCTGCGCAACCTGCTCTAAGTGGCTGAACAAGGAGCTGCACCAGATGAACCCCAGAAGTCCCTTCCAAACTCAGCCATCCATTAATTCTGTTATTGTGTGGTTTTCTGTGTTTGTTTCTGATTAGTTTTCTTTAGAAATAAGTTTAAGTTTCTGAAACTTGAAAATACACTAGCTTCTCAGGCCAAATTAATCTTGGAAATGAATAACATAGCCTTCTCTGACACATTCTTTCTTAAAATCCTTATTTACCTATTATTATATTTAGCATTATTGTACTGTCAGATATAATTTCAAAGTCTTGCTTAATTCATATAGGTGAATATGATACAAAAGTTTAGGAGTAAACTAGTAATTCTACCTTCAGACAGTGTTTGTGTTCTATGTAGCCAAGGACATATAGATTTATTGGTAAATAAAGTATTACTGTGTAATAGCTCAATCCATTAATCCTATAAAATGAAAGATGTTTCAAGAAAGAGAAAGATAGTCAATTAAAAGTTTCAATAATTTTTTAAACAAATATACAAAAGATACTAAACACACCATATTAATCTATTTTAAGCTTTTGTTTTAATCTTTTTGCAACAAATGTATAGTATACATGTGAATAACATGAAAGAATAACATGAAATGTATAACATGAAAGATTATATATAGTATGTGACAGAGAATAAGAATGAAGTGAAAAGCAATGGGAGTTACATTCTGATGGTAAAGCATAGCTGGTTTTGCTNAACAAATTCTTGTATGTGGAAAGGAAAAATGTCAGGCACTAGTATATGCTGGGTGTCAATATGCTAGAAAGCAGCATTGCAGAAAAGGACTTGGGTCTCCTGATGGACATCATTTTGAACATGAGCTGGTAACATGCCATTTCTAGAAAGAAGACTAATGCTATCCTGAGCTGCATTAGTAAAAAAATTGTCTGTAGATTCAGAGAGGTAATCCTTATCTTCTACTAAGCACTGATAAGGTGTTGTGGTTTCGTCCAGCCAGGGACAAAGAGCCACGAGGGTGCTCGCTCACTCCTCCCCCTCCCAGGTGAAGAGGGGAACCGGAGAGAAAGGGAAAAAACCCACGTAGGTTGAAATAAGAACAGTTTAATAGAACAACAATAAGAAGGAGAAGTTCAGGAAAAAAAACAAAACACAGTTATAACAGTAAATGAGGGAATATACAAAAGGAATGGTGTGTGTCACAGCTGCTCACCACCTGGGACCCGACACAACCACTTTCGATCGACTGCCGAAAAAGCAAAGAAAAACCCTCCGCTTCCACAGCGCCGCCCGCCTGACTAGCTCCCCACGTGGCTGGACCTGCAGTTCCACAGCCCTGCCCCCGACTAGCTACCTGACTGTATGTACTGATCATGATGTTAGTATGGTATCGAATACCTCTTGGCCAGCCTGGGTCAGCTGCCCATGCTGTACCCCTTCCTACTGCCTCACAGAAATTAACCTTATCCTAGCCCAAACCAGGACATTAGACCACACCTGGAGTCCTGTGTTCAGTTCTGAGCTCCCCAGCACAAGGGAGACATGGACATAAGAGAGTATTGTGAAGGGACACAAAGATGATTAAGAATTGGGAGTATGTTACATATGAGAAAAGGGTGAGACATCTTTGCCCTAAAGAAAAGATTCAGTGGGATTTCACCAATATGTATAAACACCTGAAAGGAGAGTGCAAGGAGGATAGAACCAGGCTTCTTTTTAGTGGTTCTTGATAACAGGACCATGGGCTGTGGACACGAACACAGGATGTTTCTGATTAAAAGGAAACATATCTTTACTGTGAGGGTGACCAGGCTCTAGCACAAGTTGCCCAGGGAGGCTTTGGAATCTCCCTCCTTTGAGATGCTCAAAAGGTGTCTGGACATGGCCCTGCGCAACCTGCTCTAAGTGGCTGAACAAGGAGCTGCACCAGATGAACCCCAGAAGTCCCTTCCAAACTCAGCCATCCATTAATTCTGTTATTGTGTGGTTTTCTGTGTTTGTTTCTGATTAGTTTTCTTTAGAAATAAGTTTAAGTTTCTGAAACTTGAAAATACACTAGCTTCTCAGGCCAAATTAATCTTGGAAATGAATAACATAGCCTTCTCTGACACATTCTTTCTTAAAATCCTTATTTACCTATTATTATATTTAGCATTATTGTACTGTCAGATATAATTTCAAAGTCTTGCTTAATTCATATAGGTGAATATGATACAAAAGTTTAGGAGTAAACTAGTAATTCTACCTTCAGACAGTGTTTGTGTTCTATGTAGCCAAGGACATATAGATTTATTGGTAAATAAAGTATTACTGTGTAATAGCTCAATCCATTAATCCTATAAAATGAAAGATGTTTCAAGAAAGAGAAAGATAGTCAATTAAAAGTTTCAATAATTTTTTAAACAAATATACAAAAGATACTAAACACACCATATTAATCTATTTTAAGCTTTTGTTTTAATCTTTTTGCAACAAATGTATAGTATACATGTGAATAACATGAAAGAATAACATGAAATGTATAACATGAAAGATTATATATAGTATGTGACAGAGAATAAGAATGAAGTGAAAAGCAATGGGAGTTACATTCTGATGGTAAAGCATAGCTGGTTTTGCTCATACTATGGGTGATACCATTCAAAATTCAGAAGCCTTTGTTACATATGTATATTTTCTGAAACAGAGAAAAGCACTTTTACAAATTTTGTGATAAACTAAAGATGATTGCAACTATATTCTTAGTTCAAATACCATTAGCAAAATTGAATTAACAAATTTCATCCACAGATGGAGGCATGTCTCTGTAAATTTAAATCTATATAATATTCTTTTTTTTACATTTTGTAAGGTTTTATGTGTCTATTATGGATAATCTTTAGAATTTGCGTCATAGCTATTAAACTTTTCCTTGTTTCTTTCTTTATGCATCAACTTCAGAACAATTTTATAAATTGAAGAAAACTAAATCTAATCCTCTAACACAACGATAGAAAAACAATGTAATTATGCAATATCTGTACTCCATCTTCAGACTTTTCACACTACAGTTTAGAGCTAGACATTTCATGAATAGGTCCCTAAAGATTTTTAGCAGCTGAAGGCAACACAAAGAGCTAATATATGCAATGAAAAATAATATAAAATTTATTATTGCTACAAGAATTGCTTAGAAAACTCATTATAGCTTTGGAAAGATATTGACTGATCAAGTCATCCCGTTTATCTAAGTTACTAAAGATATAATCAGATTAATTTTAGGAAAAAGATCATTGTAGGTAATTTGCAAACATGAACAAAGTTAATTTTATTCTAATAACATTGAAAATAATTTCAGCTAAACTTCTGTCCTGGTTTTGCCCAGTCAATAATGAAGCACCATGACAGTCTCTTTCTCAGTGACACCATCCACTTCTACTCTCATTAGAATGGCAGAGGTCCCAGCGAAATGGGAGGAAAATGATAACTGAGGTTGTTGTGAATTGAGAAAAGGGCAGGGAGGGCTCACTGCCAATTACAGTTCCAGGCAAAACAGACTCCAGTACTCTACCTAGAGAGTAAAGTAGCAAAGTTTATTCTACTACCTACGAGAAGCAGAATAGAACAAAAAGCAAAAAAGGGAATAGGATGATGAGAAAATTACAGTCAGCACTTTAAGATCTCACTACCCCATCCCTCCTTCCTTCCCAGGCTCAGCTCACTGCTCCCAATATCTCTGCTTTCTCTCCGCTCAACGGCTTGAGGGGTAGGGAATGGGGAATCTGGTCAGTCTTTCACAAATGGGCTCTGCTGCTTCTCTCTTCTCGGAGAACTCCTATCATTCTTCCCCTGTTCCAACACAGGATCCCTCCCATGGGACACAGTCCTTAACAAACTTCTCTGGTGTGGGTTCTTCTGCAAATACACGATCCCTTCCATAAGACACAGCCTCTTCTGGGCATAGTCTTAATGAACTTCTTTGGCATGGGTTCTTCCCAACAGCTACAGCTTCTATGAATTTGAGGTCCTTTAAATGTGACTTGGCCTTCTCTGGGCATAGTCACTATCCCTGGCATGGGGTCTTTAATGAAAGTGCAAACAAATCTTTGCTTCACCAGTCCTCTCCATAGGATGCAGTGGTGTCTCTGCTGTAGCACACCTCTTCCTCTCTTCCCTCACTGAGCTTGGGGTCTGTATGTTCACTTCTCTCTCTCTCTTCCAACTCCTTGTACCACCACCAATCAGAAAAGGACAGACAGAACAAGAAGGAAGAATAAGAATCTTCCATTTCTGGCTGCTTCTTAAAAATGGATGATGGGAGCACCTAAATGGCTCAGTCCCGGAAGTGAGTCTGGCTTGGAGCTTGGGAGAGTTTTGAGAAACTTCTTACGGAAGCCATCTTTACAATCCCTTCCCCATTACCAGAAATGGCTCCATGTCCAACCATAACAACTTCACTAGGATGCTCAGAATGGAACATACGTGATTGCTGTCAGAATACATATTTCCCATAAGAACCTTAAAAATTGAGTATCTAGTATGTGTAAAGACATAGAAATATGAAAAATACATATATTATATTGAAGCTATTGCTTTCCATTGCAATAAAAAATGAAAGAAAGAGGAAGAGTCCACTGTTACTAATCAGTGTTCTAACAACACTAAATCAAAGTGACTGAAGCCAGCATGTAAAATGTAGTTCACTCACCATGCTCAGTCTGCCCTGGTCACTTTTCTGAGACTTCCAACAGACATACAAACCAGTGATAACTAGGTCGGCCTTTTAGAGAGTCAAACATCTGTTCCTTAATAATAAGGAAGAAAATAAGCAATAAGGAAGAAAATACCACTATTTCCAAGCAGTAATCTCATGTTTGCTCTAGTTTCTTTATTGTTATAATTATTTTTATTATCTGTCTTCATAAAGAAATATTTGTATTAGATTATAGAAGTGTATCTGGAACATATATTTGTTTTAGAAATATATCTTGAAGATACATTTGTATATCAGTTCATTGCTAAACTAGATAATAGCTGTTACAATGGTTCACAAAGCATGCAAGCTAGATATTTCTGCAAAGGGAGTAACACCATATGTTTTTACCAGCATGATCTCTACAGCTTGGATAATCACTGAGCATTAACTCTGTTCACTAAGAGCCTTGGCCTCTGTTTTCTGCCAAAGATCCACCTGCATCTGGCAAGAATGAGTAAGATTTAATGATAACGTAGTTCTCACTTTTACAGCTACTGCCTTGCATTTCTATAGTATTTTAGACATTAATCTGTTGGGGTTTTTTTGGATTTTTTTAATTGAAACATTGTGAATAAGGAATGGACTTTCTACAGTAATCATTACTTCAGTTCTCAGCACTACCATAAACTGTCCTTTTCGTTAGGATTTTTTTGTATTCAGTTTCTCCCACAGGGTTTAAAGAGCAGGGCATTTGTCTTGAGCAGAATGTGAGACCTTTGAGGGGGAAGCTGTCTTGTCTGATTGTTTTTAACATGGTGTAGAAACTACAGTCATGAAATGTGAAGAAATCAGATTTTACCCTTTGATCAAATGCAACACACAGCATTAGCAAAATGAAAATAATTTTTAAACAAAGAGGAAGAGAAGAAGAGCAAAATTCATGTGTCCTTGTTATATTTTTGTTCTTACAATAAAAATATTTTTTTCTCTCAGACTTATAAAACTTTAATCAAGCATTTATTTAGCAGTCACAAAAAAAATCACAGAAATTCTTGAGTTTGGTATGGTCACGACTGAAATGTCAGGTTTTGCCTTCAGTTACAACACAAGAAATACTACGTTAATTTCTATTTCTATCATATTACTCTTCAGTGTTTTTTCATATTGATTTTATGAAAACAGTATCATTACTGTATTTCAAGGCATTTCATTTCTCAGGAGTATGATCTACCAGGAGAAAATGAAGGCTCTCAAGGGACACAAATTATGTACAACAGGAAGGAAATATTTAAGTCCAGAATGAAAACCTACAAATTACTGAGCTACTTGAAGTATACTTCTTTATTCATATAAATGAGTCTCTTCATTTAAAGTAGTTCATTACAATGAATAAGACAACTGTAGCACGTTAACCATGATGGTAACTTTTCTTTTCTTTGGAAAAGATCATTATTGCATATAAAGAAGTAGCATAGGGGTAATCACTACTTACAGATCCTTGAAGACTCCTGTTATACACAACTTTAGCATTAGATGCTATGCTTGAAAAGGTTTTATTAAGGATAAAGTTTATTATAAATGTACTGCGAGAAAAACTGAGATCTCCAGTACAAGTCTGCATTAGGATTCTATCTTTAAAGCTGCAGTCCATATTTACAGTCATGACTTGCAGAGCTTGGTCTCCATCTTTAATGACGATCTGGATATGTAGTGTTAAGGGATGTTCTCTAGAAGCTGCAGCCCGAGACTTGGAGCCCAGTTCAGTGCCTGAGAACCTGAAGCCCCATTGGCTTCAGTAGCTGACATCACAGGTCAGAGGTGCCCACACCCTCAGTCTCCTGCACCACCTGCAGCACAAATATATGCAGGATAGGGAGTTAAGAAAAGATTTAAGAAGAAAGGACAGACTGCAGTGTCTGTTGCTGGACTCAGACAAGCATGGTGATCAGTCCTGTTTTACACAACCAGTCCCTTTTATATCCCTTTCTTCCTGGCCTCCTCTCTCACCCCTTTCCCCTTAAAATCACCTCATGAGTTGGTAGACTCCCACCAACCTCTCCCAACATGCAGGTCCCAGTACTATCAGTAGTGAATGGTTTCTTTTGAAGTGTTTCCTTTAGTTTTGAAGTGTTTCCTTTAGTTTCTTCAGAGTTTCTTCTCAGTGTGACTGATGAGGTTTATTTCTTCTCATTATCTCCTTTGTTGCTTGTCTAGCAGGTTTATGTCTCTGTACCTTTTCCTTACTGCCTTCTCCTTGACCTCTATTGTCTCTTTTTGACAAAGATCCACAGTCAAGTGATTTTACAGAACAAAATGTTTTCCCACTTTAGCTTTATCAATGGTGTAACTAAACAGGTATTTTTTTTTTCCTGTTGTCATCTCTCTGTCTCTGTTTGCTGTTCTGGTTTGTGCCTCTCTGTATTTGACTTCCTTTTTTCTCATTATTTTAACCTGATTTACCAGAGGAGTTGTACTAGATAACCTCTAGAGATCTCTTCAAACCCCTACCATTTGTGATTCGATGATTGTCATCCCATTTGACAATGTTATTGTTCAGATAACAGCAAGGGAGTTCATTCATCATTCCGTATATGCTTACACTAAGCAGAACTGTAAAAACACAAAAATGAAGTGAAAGAAAAAAAATTAATAAAAATAATCATGATCAAAACTCTTTCTGATTTTTGACAGATTTTTGCATGGATATACCATGTTTTTGGTTGCTGTTCTTGTTTTGAATTTCAGAAATAAAGGTACTATTAGGTAGAGATGAGGTAAGACAAGGAAAACCTGTTGTAAGAAGCTCTTGTGAACCAGAAAGACCCCAATCAGTCAAGCATTATGGGTGTCACACAAATCTATCCTCTGAACTGTAGTAAGATTATAATCTTTCTTCTGGTCTTCATGAAATTCCAAGGTTAAAGTTGCATTCTAACACTAAGGGAAAGGAAAAACAATTTCTAAGTTAAATCTTTATATTTATTTTCACTTTGAAAAACAGTTGTTCCCTATATCACCTTAACAATATAAAAATGTAGCAAGTAAAACCAAAGTTTCAGATATTTCCTTGTACAAATAGTAAGATCAAAATCTATTTTTTTTTTCAAGGTAGGAACTGTTGTTGGCTACTTATATGATTTAAAGTTAGACTCTGCTTATGACCTTAACTGCAATAATGATACTGAAATAAACTAATCAAGGGTGCTATTGAGAGAATTAATTAATTCTGAGATTGTTCCCAGGCTCAGAAAGATTAGATAATTTTAAGTCTTATTATTAGTAATTTTTCAATGAATTTGTTTATTTGGTAAGTTCTGACTAGCAGAGAAGAAGTCCTGGACTGTTTTCACTAAAAGCTAAACAGCATAGGCAAGTGCTACAATATGTCCTCTTCTGATTATTTTTTTTTAATTCACAAAGACAAACAAAATCCCAGTGACTTAGATTCTGTGATAACTTTATTGGAGGTTTGTTAATAAGTCAATGAGCTAGTCTTACAATTTGTAAAAAATAATAATTGAATTTATATTTATCTTGATATAAAAACATAAAAGGCAATATTTAATTTCAGAAATAGAAAACTAAAACTTTATAAATTCCCCTGAGTGAACCTGTTACTTGTTAATGTTTTTTATTTAAAATGTGCTACAGCACATAACTGAGTATAACAAATACAATTAATGGATTAATATTATGGCTTGAAAAATAATGATAAAGTATAATAAATATGTACATTTTCTAACACAGTATATGATTGAAAAATATAATCTATGAAATAGAAACTCAGCATAGATTATAGTTTGTTTTCTTTGTACTTTGATAAACTGGAAATAGATCAGGTATACTTGCATGGAAATGAGAATACCTACATAACTATATGAATTGTAACCTTAATTCAAAACTTAACGCTGCTCTAGATTTATACTAGTAATTTAGTTTGGTTTTACTGGCATAAAATCATAATAATACAGCAGTGAATTGAAGTAATATCTAGCTAATGATAGCAAAATTACTCATTGCAAATAACTCCAACATTATACTTCTCTTTGAGATGGATTTCTTTGTACTGTTCTGTAAATATTATCACTTTAGTGGTATCATTTAGTTTTACTGAAGGTACCTTAAGATTTTTAAAATAAGAGTAAAATGCAACTTACTTCGGCTGTAATATCCCACTATGTCTCAACAGTAGAAGTGGTCTTCATTCTGCATAGAAAAGTTGTCTGGATATTTTTCTTCTATTATGTGAGAATTTGTATTTCTAAACTATTTTTCATGTAATGAGTCTGAGCATTAAACTATATATGTGAGGTGTGCTTCTCGTGATGTACTGATGATTTTAGCTGCCTCGTTTAATTTTTGGTTAAACTCTGCTAATATAAAAACAAATTTTCAGTGTCCTGGTTGTATAATATGAATTTCCAGCTTCACTACATCTAAATTTAAGCACTTTAAGACTACAATCTCTCTGGATATTCTGAATTTGGGACTAGAGTATTTGTTCCTATGAATGTGAGTTTCCTTATTTACTAACTCTAACGTAGCTTAGAAGATAAGTTAGGCTTAATGCACTCTATTATTACATTCTTAAGTATTTGAATTTAAAGGATAGTTCATATAGTGAGAAGGAAGGATCACCTATTGGCAAGAAATGTTTTCATACTCTGCTCTCCTAAAGAGATGGATGGCAATTAATTGATCTTCAAGTAAGGATGGAATTAAAACTCCCTTGGATGCTCCTAATTAAACTTTGGAACTGTCATCTCTGAAGGTTATTCTGTGAATCTAAAAGATGCAAGAAAAGAAATATGGGGAAAAAAAACCCTTTAAAAATTATATGGAGATGAGCAGATTTTAAGTATAGATCAGGTAAATCATTTCTCATAAATCATTAAGAATTAGATATATTTTCTTATGTTATTCAGAAATCATATATATTTTGAAATCTGGGAACTATATTAGCAAAAGATTAAGAAAAAAATCATTACAGGTTAATGGCATTAAAAAAAAATCCCGTTCAAATCTTGTGTGTGTGTATATATATATATATATACACATATTTGCTTACCATGAGTAGTTTTGCTTCTGTGATAAGGATTGGAAGAACAGCTGCCCTGAATAGTCTTCTGATTGTACCCTTTAATCTGATCTTTTCAGGGCTAGACTCTAGGAGCTAATTTTGACAGGGAGACCAAAGCTTTTGGAGAAGTACCTAGAAGAAGTGCTCTCATTCCGCTTGAGAAAGTGGGATAACTGAGTGCCCATTTGGAGTGTCTGCACATAAACATGCATCATCTATAAAACAGGATCCTGAGATGGCACACGAGACCCCAGCAGAAAACAGCCAAGAGGAAGATGAACAAACAAGAATTGAGGTACATCAGTATTGGATTAGCTGAAGACTGAGGAAAAAAGGAAAAGGAGAGTGGAGAAATAAAAGGCTTAGATCTTCTAACCTTAAGTCTGTGTTCAGTTACAGAATAGGTATCATAGAAACATGATGGGACAAATGCTTGCCCTTTTGGAATGAGTTGACGAAAGTCTAAAAACTCCTAAACTCTTTATGGAAGACAAGACAAATTGTACTCTTACCAAAGGAGCAACTCACATGAACTCTCCTAGGAAACTGAATTGATTAAATTCATTAAGGACTGTGGATTAAGGATTCCATGTTGGAGCAGAGAAGAATTCAAGGAGTTGTCCTCTGCAAAGAGCGAAGCAGCACAGACTATCTGTGAGGGACTGACCACATCCCCCATTCCCTATTTTCCCCCAAGTCTTTGAGGTGGGAGAAGGTAAAGATATCTGGAGCAGTGAGTTGAGCCTGGGAAGAAGAGACACGTGGAGGAGGGAGCTCTTAAAGTGCTGATTGGTTTTTTTCTCATCATCCTGCTCTCTTTTTGCTTTTTGTTCTGTTCTGTTTCTTGTAGGTAGAAGAATAAACTTTCCTTACTTTCCTCTCTAAGTTGAGTACTGGAGTCTGTTTTGCCCAGAACCATAATTGGCAGTGAGCCCTCCCTGCCCTTGTCTCAATCCACAGGGTCCTTAGTTATATTTTGTCCTCCCATCTTGCTGGGGCCTATGCCATCAGGAGGAGGGTTGAGGTGGATGGGGAGCAGCGAGCAAGAGATTGTTGTGCTGCTTCATTGCTGGCTGGGCCAAAACCATGGCAGTCTAACTGGAAACTATGTATCAGAATACTTTTCAGAAGTTAATAATGGGGCAAAACCTGTTTAGGGTCATCATCAATTACCTCAATGATGGAATGAATTGCATTGTTAGCAATTTTGTGTGTGATTACAATGAGGAGGAGAGAATTTCTGATATTCTGGATCATAGGGTTGTCATTCAAAGAGATCTCAGCAAACTGAAGTGCTATACCTAAAGGGAATCTGCCCAAGTGCAGCAAAGACAAAACATGAGTTCCTACATGTGATATGCTGACTGTCAGCATTCTTCCTAAAAATAAAAGTTAATTGTTTAGTGAGTATGTGAGCCAACACAGGCAGGATGCTGGAAAAAACACAAAACCACTGATAAAATGCCAAGAACAAATTTATTCTTGCTACCTCACAATCCAGAGGATCTCCAAAACAGCGCCTGGGCAGAGGCATGTAAGCGGGGACGCAACACTGCAAAGCTCGGTCTTGCCAGCAGCAGAGTGAAGTCAAAGACTTTGAACCTGCTGCCTTTCACCTATGAATCAGGAATTGATTTTCAGGCATAATTTTCCACTGTGCTTTGATCTTTCACCAACAAGGCAGGAATCTTAAGAATGTCTGATAGCTGCATCTGAGTCTGTCATGGGCCTATGTTATCTAAACAAGCACACAGGGCTAAGGAACAATTAGCATTGATGATATATGTTTTGTTTGACACTCCAGCAGCAGGTCACTCAATACTGATGAGGCTCTGTCAGAAGTATATGAATGCACAAAGCACTGAACAACCTAATGTAACTTGTATATGGGCCTTGTTTTGAACTAGGTGTTAGAACAAATCATATGTTCTTTTCAGAATAAATAACAATACAATTGTTGTGTTTTGACCCAGTTAGCAAAGAAATACCCCAACAGTCTCTTGCTCAGTGCCCTCCGTTCACCCACACCCTTGTTAGGAAGGCAGAGGCTCCAGTGAAATGGGAGTAAAAAGATAAGCAAGGTTGTTGAGAATTAAGACAAAGACAGGGAGGGCTCACTGCCAATTATGGTGCTGGGCAAAACAGACTCCAGTACTCGACTTAGAGAGGAAAGTAAGGAAAGTTTATTCTACTACCTACAATAAACACAAGAGAACAAAAGCAAAAAGAGAGTAGAATGATGAGAAAAATACAACTAGCACTTTAAGATCTCCGTCCCCCATCCCTTCTTTCTTCTTGGGTCCAAGTCACTGCTCCTGATATCTCTGTCTCCTCCCCTCTCAACAGTTCAAAGGGGCAGGGAACGGGGAATGTGGTCAGTCTCTCACAGATGAGCTCTGCCGCTTCTCCTTTCTCTGACGAGGATGACTCGTTGAATTATTCCCCTGCTCCAATATGGGGTCCCTTCCACAGGACACAGTCCTTGATGAACATCTCTGACATGGGTTCTTCCTTGCAGTTGCAGCTTCTGCAGATATAGGGTCCTTCCCACAGGACACAGCCTCTTCTAGATATAATTTTAATGAGCTTTTTTTGGTGTGGATTCTTCCCCACAGCCACAGCTTCTATGAATATGGGGTCTCCCATGCAAGAAAGGGTCTCCTCTAGGCATAGTCATTGCAACTGGCACAGGGTCTTTAATGAAGAGAATCACTACCGCTGACGTGGGCTCTAGACCAAATGAATCATTGCACCTTTCTCTTCTGGCTTCTTTTTAAAAAGCGATTGTGGAGACACCTAATTGGCTCAGCTCCAGAAATGGGTCTGGCTCTGAGCTGCGAAGAGTTTTGAGCAACTTCTTACAGAGACGTATTTACAGTTGCTTCCCCATTACCAGTTGCTTCTCCTTGTAAAACCATGAGAGTGTTTAAGGTCAGTTGCTGAAAATCAAATGGAGGAAACAGAATGAGGATCTCATTAATATTCACAAATATCTAAACAGTGGGTGTCAGGAGATTGGAGCATCCCTTTTTTCTGTTGTATCTAGCAACAGGACAAGCGGTAATAGGGGTAATGGGATGAAGCTAGAACACAAAAGTTCCATTTAAACATAATAAAAAAGCTATTTTACTGGTAGGGTGACAGAGCACTGACACATGCTGCCTAGGAAGGGTGTGGAGTCTCCTTCCTTGGCGATCTTCAAGACCTGCCTAGATGCGTGCCTGTGTGACCTGATCTAGGTGGATCTGCTTCTGCAGAGTATTTGAACTGGATGATCTCTAAAGGTCCCTTCCAACCTCTACCATTCTATGGCTCTATGATGATTCTATGAAATTAAAACTGAACTGAAAAGTTTGTCCTAGTTATTGTTCATTGTGGTGTAATAAAGAAAATTGTTTTATTCCATATGCTAGTGCAATGGGTTGACTAAGACCTAATGAGTTTAATGGAAAAATTACAAAAGGCTTCCACTTATTTTAATTAATATTTAACTGCTCTGAAAGGTTTAACCAACAGATTAGGTGGGAATAAACTGAAATGGGAGAATTTTTTGTGCCACTGATAAAAGAACTTCAGTCAAAGAGTTCTCCTTCATGTTATAGTCCTCATATTTGGAAGCAAGGTTTTACTACTACATTTTAACAACCTCATATGTGCTTTCTATTATAAATGAAAAGTGATATAAAAGTTGATTCAGTAGTACATAATGAAAATTCCAGAAAAGAGTCATGGTGCTGCTCATCCTTCAAGGAAAAAAATAATCCTAAATATAATCTATCTGGGATATAAAAGCCAGGAGTCATCCATAATAAAGACCATTATCCAATCATTATTTTATGACTGCATTATTAATAAAACTGATAGAATCAATCATTTATATTGATGCTAGCAACCATTTGAAAAATCATTTCATTTTTGACTTTGTCATCAAATTATTATGGATTCCAGATGAATTAATACTGTCCTTTTACAACTTATTTCAGTAACTGCAAACAGTGATGGAAGATTTGAAACAGAAAACAATTCACAACATCTTTCTAAACACAAATACATAACTTGGTTACCACCATCTATGGTGTGGCCATCATCTTCTCCTCTGTAGGAAAATCCTTCAAGTAACAAATATTAAGTTTAGAATTGGCTTGCTAGAATTATTAAGGTCTGAGTTGTCTCTTACAGCCTTTAATCTACACAATTACCATCACTTTTGGAAGACAAGCAGAAACATTCTCAGTACAGTTAAATACTTAATCTATTTAATAATTTTGGGAGTCTGGGACAACTGCGTTCATATCTCTTTGATTGCTTGACAATGAGGCCAGGATGTTACTTTGCTCATGACTTTTCAGAACTCTGAGTGTTATTTGTTCTGACTCTTGACATTAAAGTGTTAATGGTGGTAAAGAAATCACAAAGTACATCCTTTCTTTCATTGCCAGTGATTTGCAGTCCTTGTGCTTTGTTACCTGGAATACTACCAGTAACTGCATGACTTTTGCTTTCAGATGCCTGCTTTCTTCAGAATCACTACAAAGGGTTTATTTTCCCTTGAAATGAAGAATATTGGATGTACTTACTGTATCCCATATTTTTAGTGCAACAACCATCGTTCATGGTTTCTATTTAAATGCCTGTACATTCAAATGGTGCCATCTAGATAACATTCATTTTACATCCAGCATATAGTGATACTACTATTAGGTCAATAAAAAACTGCTACAGATGAGATTTTATTTTGTCCATTGACAGGCCTTTTGTTTTGCTTTATTTGAGCCTTGAAGACAACTAATGCCCAGAGCTTTCATTTATTATTTTTCTTTCTTTTTCTTTTGTTTTCTAGTGTTTTATCTTATTTTTCCTACTGTCCATCAAGCTTCTTGTAGCCTCTGTCCCCAATATCAGGTTGCTAGACATTTTTATTGTCATAACTGTAAGATTCTGTTGCTATCTCTAGACTGCCATATCTCAAATCATCAGAATTTATTCCAGAATCATCTATTTCACACTTCCATTCAGTTGATACAAAGTGTTTTGCATTCTCATCACATAAGTACGAATACCAAATCTTTCCTATTTGGATGATATTTAAGATTATTTCACTGATCTGTAAAACCTACTCTGTCACACTCACTTTCTAGCTCGCCTCAAAAAAGGCTAAGTTACAATATTTTTAGTGTTGCATATGTGATGGTATAGTAAGTATGTCTACATGTTCACATGAACTGCTTTCAGCTGTAATGATATCATTCCAGTAAAATAACGTGTTTGAATTTGTATTGTTAAAATAGAAATGGAGCATGTATACACAATCTTTTCCAGAATATCACAGTGTTTAACCTCTTTTATCAGCACAAAGTAAGTTTTCCAGTAGTGGCATGTGCTGTGTGTGTTCAGTACCTCCTTAAGACTTTTTGCTTCTGGAGACATTGGACTTCAGGTTAGATTAATCTATCTAGAGATCTACTTTTTTCCCTGTAAACGCTAGTTTCTTTTTAGTTCTGGAAAATTACATTTTTGTTTATTAGTTTCAGCAAGGCATTTGGAACTGTTTTATTCCATCTGCTTGAGGGGAAAACCTTTCCTTTTTAGTGATTTAACACATCTCACTGTACAACAAATGTAAGTAGAACCATATTTTATGAGACTGCCCCTGAAACAAGATATCCCATTATAGCAAACAAATTAAATCACTACACTCAACTGATTCTTGAAAGCTTTTCAGTTTAGAGTATGTCTAAAATGACCCAAATGATCCACTGACGATATTGATCTACTCCAGTGATCTATTGGCAGGAGACATCATTGATATCTAATTCACAACCAGACACTTTAAATATCTAAATTCCACCACATGAGATAAATATCCTGAGTATAGACCTCTGATGTCTTTTTACGTGTTGTATACCATTAGGAATCATCAGACTAGCAGATAATGTCAGTCACGATCCTTGTGACTGCACTGATTATAACAGATTTTTTCATTTCGTGTGGTGAAAGCTCATCTGCAGACATAAAAAGAATCAAACATAGTAAATGTTGATGATGGCCTTAAGTAGGAATCCAAATAATACTCTGCCACATCTTCTCCCTGACCATCACGGAGCCCATTAGCTCTTTAAGGGCCTGTCTGCACAAGTACGGAAGAGAAAAGGAGAGTCTAATGACAGACAGAAATAAGGATGCAGGAAAGAGTACCCTGCTCAGGCCCCTCCCATGACTGTCCTAGGAAAGCCTCAGAGAAAGGGTGGATCATATGCAAAGAAGTTGCTGGTTATAAGTTTGTCTGGGTATTCTTCATCCTTGATCCACACTGTCTTTAACTCTTTTCTAACTCAATCTTGAGTGAGGGACCCTCTGTTTGGTGTGCATGTGTTTGTATGAGGATCCATTGGGTATCTGTGCTTTACACATGTGTTCTTGCTAGGTGAGTGGTCTAGTAACTGTTCTGACCTGGCAGCATGAAGCTATGGCAGCCTTGCCTCTCTCTGGTTGACATATCAGGCACAATATTTTCCTGTAAATATATTTAATCCACTATAATCAGTAGGTTATGGTAGAATTCAAATCGCAATTAAAATTAGGAATTAACTATCAACAAATATTTTGATTTAGTGGTAACTTATCATATATCGCTATAAAGATATAAGATTGAAGCCTGATGAATGTATTTGATCATACAAAGCAGCTGAATGCTTACCAAGATAATATAAAATAATTTTAAAGTCTTTCAAGGTAGGTGTTGACTTTTCAGCTCACTGATGAACTTTAGTTATATTCAAAGTTCTTTAATTAACATAGACTGTTTAGGAAGAAAGAATTGTTACTTATAGTAAAAGAATCACATATGAACGAACTATGTAAAATTTACGTTCTTCCTCCAGAAGAACTAATTGCAAAGACCAATACTTAAAATTAATTATAAGTAGCCAAATAGCTATCAGTATCTTGTTTACTAGGCCACTAAATCAGACAAATTGTAAAGGGTTCATTTTCTGGGTAATTACCAGGGACTTTGCTGTAAACTAAAAGGCTTTCGTTTTTTTTAGGACTTTAAGACCTAATCATCTCTGTATTTTATACTTATTCTTGTGCTACATGTGCCAAAACAGAGTTTAATAAAATAAGGATATTTATTCCATTTTCTGTTCTGTAGCTGAAGTATCTTATCCCAATTGTTTGCCTTTGATTTGTTTTCATTATTAAAGACTAACATAGCTATAATTATGCTGATGTGAGTAAAGTTAATAGAAATTTTCATAGAGGTATAACTTTATTAGGACTGAAATTCAGTATCTTTTGAATTCCAAAGTAAGCAATTCTTCTGCCAAGCTACAGTCTTTAGATATTGTTAGCCACTACAATGCAGACATACTATTCAGTTAGTTGAGAGCTCATACATCTTTCTGTAAATGTATTAGACACGTAGAGAAAATAATTAATAACAGTATAATAGTTCAAGCAATGTTCAAACTGGAAGTGATCTTCAGTTTCTATTGAGTTCATTACTCCCCTTAGGCCGTTTGTTGGACAGGAACAAGAAGTTCTTTCATCACGTTTGTAGAATCTATGTTCTGTTCTATAACCATAGAGATACAATTTCTTTTCAGGTCAAGAAATTTTGTTTCAGTCAAACACCCACACCCCTATGTGTATCATGATGTGATTTTCTCTTGTCCCCATATGTAATGAAATATTGAAATTTTCCTGTGGAAGATATCAGGCTTTGGATCATAAAAGAGACTGAAAGCATTTTCAGGGAATTGGAACACATTTCATATGAGGAAAGACTGCAGGAACTGAGGCTGTTTATTCTAGAAAAGAGGAAACTGAGGGGGGACCTTATTAATATTTGCAAATATCTAAATGGTGGTTTCAGGAGTTTGGGGCATCTCTTTTTTCAATGGTATCTAGCAACAGGACACAGGATAGTGGGATGAAGCTGGAACACAAAAAGTTCCATTTAAACACAAGAAAAAACTTTTTTACTGTGAGGATGACAGAGCTCTGGTACAGGCTGCCCAGAGGGGTTGTGGAGTCTCCTTCCCTGGAGATCTTCAAGACCTGCCTGGATGTATTCCTGTGTGACTTGATCTAGGTGAACCTGCTTCTGCAGGGAGTTGGATTAGATGATCTCAAAAGGTGTGGGAAAATGGTTGCATGAGAAAAAGCACCTAGATGTTTTGCAGCTGACTGAGGAGGAATGTGCTAATCATCGCACACAGCTGGTGTAGCTGCTGGGGTGGCAAGGCCACACTATCTTTGACTGTTGCAATTATACAACAACAGGTTGTTTTTGCAGTGAGAAAGGCATGGGAAAAGCGGGAAGGACTGATCCTTTGTACATGCACCAATTATGAGCATAGCTTTGCACTATGTATGAGTTAATTAACTAGAGTATAAATATTGGGTAAGCACAATTAATAAACGAAGCTTGTTGATCACTCATATTGAGTGTCCGTGTCTTCCCTCCAACGTGACACTAAAGGTCCCTTCCAACCCTACCATTCTATGATTCTATGATTTCATTTCATTCCAGAGTTTAAGAAATATTTATTTTTAATTAATAGTGGTATTTCTGTAACGAAAAGTCCCTAATGTGGTTCTGGAGTTACAATAAGTGTGCAAATTTTCAGTCTTTATTTCGACTATATTTTCTTTAAAATCAAGCATGAGTTTTGCCTGCAGGTTGAGGACACACTTAATTCTTCATAGTGCAATTAAGTTTTCTGCTGTAATTTAAGGTAACCGCCAACATTTAAAAAGAGATTTTCTAGATAGATTTACTACAAGCTAAAGCTTAGTGACATTATTATTGTATTGGCAGATTCTTTCACTTTATGTATGATCTGCCACAGTAGCTCTTCAAATGCTGTTGAGTCATTATTAGTAGTGACTGGGAAGGCTTTTAACTTCTAGTCTTTTTCAAGTGGATCAAGTACTACTAGTCACTCTGTCAGTACTCGGATCTTCAGTTCATTTCCATGTTATTTTTTGTTACACTGCTCTACTGTGGGATGAATTAACTGTATTTTAAATCTATTCAGATATATCTAAATGTATTCTAAGTGAATTTAATATAACATTCAGCCAATCCTTTTGTTAAACTGAGCATTTCACTATGCCTAAGTTGTATAAGAATTTTGATATTTGCTAAGAACTCTATATATCTTATTGGTGACATCTGGGGTATCAAAGCGGTTTCTATTATTGTCCTTTAACCAAAGCCATTGATGATAATTGGACTACTACAGCTGTTTCAACAAAGTTAATGAAGAGTTCTTCTCTGGTACTTCCAAATAATATACACATACTGAATATAGAAGGAATCAAATAACAAGAAATATCTTTGTTTCTCATTTACTCAAGCCTTTTAACTCAGTGTTTCAATCAAAAATAATCTTGGTCTGATACTTAATTTTGAACAGGAAAAATCTTTTCTACTCTTTCCTGAGACTTTTTTTCTGTGATTCATTATCAATTCCCCTACTTTTAAACTCACCAAAGGTTCAGTTTTGTATTCCTCGAACTCTATTAAAAAAATATCCTTAACATATTTCTTTTTCAATTAAGACATTAGTTTTGAGTAGTAGCATATATTTTTATTTTTATAAGGGCAGTTTTATACTGGTCCCATTAAAGATGTGACATTAGGTAGCAGAGATCTTAAATAAGATACGCCTACCCAATAAAGATTTTTATTCTAAACTAAAATCAGTTAGACAATTTACATCTTGACCATTAGGCAGACCAATGTATTTTTAACATTATATTTCTACAGGTATCATCAGTGTGACGACATCTTAATAATTTGCTTGCAGACCAAATAATGCTTTAGAGAAGTGCTGAGAGCCTTTTGAAGAAAGGAATCTCTCAAAGCCAGTAATCCCACCAGTAATATCATGCAAAACTAAGATAACCACAGTAATGTATCAGAAATCCTGATTACGGATATAGCAACACTGAATACAAAAGTGAATGTAATTACAAGCGAACTGTTTATTTGTGAGAAGACTTATGGGAATAGAGAAAAAAGAATCAAGAAATGAGGAAAAAGAAAATGAAAGATGCAAATCACTTGGTCAGTGCTGCTAGGGGTACCTGCTAGACAGCTTTGATCTTGATAACCTCAATAACCTCACCTTAAATCAGGTCAATAAATTAAGCTTGCTTTTCTGCCCATACCACAAAAACAGATGATCTGCTTCATCCATCAGGAAGATTGAGGTGAGGGAGATGCAATGGTGCTTTCCCCAGCTAACAAGAGAATACCCTCAAGCATCCTGGTATCATCACCATATCGCTGTGTGTTTTAGATCTAATGATCTAATGGAATTTCCTAACTACTTCCAGAAGGAAAAAAAAAAAAAAAAAAACAACAGCAGCAGTCATTTGGTTGATGAATAGAAAAATTGACATAGGAAACTGCCTAAAAACGATAGCTAGATTTTTGTTATTTACCCATATTTCTTAATTGGAAAAAATAGTCACATAACTATCACACTAAACTACAAAAATGTATCTCATTACTCTCAGGAAGATAAGCTAATATCACTGAAAATGACAGTACAGTTTTTTCCTACATAAAGATTAATGTCCATAATGAAACCTGAATATGTGGTACTAAACCTTACCTTTAATAAATATATAATGAATTGCAAAAATACAGTGGTCAATTGTATCTTTTTTTCACATTAGGGTTTTGAGGAGTTTTTCAATGATTGTTTCTTTCATAGCATTACACCATTGTACCAAAGCAGAAACTAGTAATAGAAATATATAAAAATTCTACTGAAGATTGTTTTCCTCATAAAAAGAATTTACTGTTTCCTAAAACAGTTAGTTGCCAATCATATAATGAGTTCTTACCTGCGTTAGATGGAGATAGTTATTATTCACCCCAGTGATTTCCAAAACTATAGTGTCACTTTGGCTCCAAGAAATGTTAATTAAAAAAAAAAAAAGACAAAGTAATAGCTAATTTTAGAGCAATATATTTTATAAAGTCCTTTTAGTAAGGAACAAAACCCAGTACAATCACAAAAATATTAACGCTTTGCTTACTTACTGTTTTACAAAGTAGATAATTAAAAAATATTTTCTATTTTAAAAATCTGATTTCCACTTCCATTCTGAAAAACATGACATGCTTCCTAGTCATTTAAACTTCTGTTAGTGTTTTTACTCAAATTTAACTTGGTACATAGGAATAGTTCTATTACTTAAAGCATGTACTGTAACAGTTTGGCTCCAGTTAACAGAAGAAAATAACTCTTCTCAATGTATAGGAAAAGCAATCTGTCTGAATTTTTGATAAAGCTGCATCATTATGTAGCTGAAAAATAAAATTTCTTAAGTCCATAAATCAGAAGAACACAGGAACACTATTTTGCAAAAGAACTACTCAAGAAGAACACTGAAACCTGTTTAAGAATGTAAGAAAAAGACACAGTCTTTCCTATAATGTTTAGTATGTAAAAGAACTACATAACTAATGTATTGGACAACACTGGAATTACTACAAAATGGACACTGAGCAGCCTCTTAGTCCTCAAAATTAGCTGCTGTATTGTAAAATCATTAAAATTATTCTAACACATTTTGCCTTTTGCCCTCTGATACATTTCTGAACATGATGCAGGAATTAGTAATGGTTAGAGAATTTTAGTAATAAGTATTTCAGATATGATCACTGTATTCTGAAGTTTTGGATATCCAATAACACAGATATGGGACATTCTGGGTTTGCTGGCCTTGGTGCTGATGCAAGCATGCTGGCCAGAACAGCCTGGGTCACCTATAGTTAACTATAGTTAGTAGCATAAACATACATAAATTGATTATGTTCATACTCTTTCCACTGTTTCCCTTTGTTTGTGGTTTGTTGTTTGATTGTTGCCTTTTTGTTTTGTTTTGTTTTGCTAATAATTCACTTACACAACTGTAACCATTTAATGGAAAATGAGACTACATTAAATGAGTACAATACTCTATATATTCCCATTTCCTTCCACAAAACCTGAAAATAATAAATTTATCTTTTTTTGTTCTTTTTTTATTTACGTATGGTTTTCTTAACGTGGAGTACATTTAAATGAAAAAAACAGATAAATTACTGTAAAATTTAGGTGAGATTTAGGATGTACATCTGAAAAGAAGAGTACAAAGTCAGAAAAGTCAGAAGTAGATATGACACATTGTATTAGGTGTAAGTGGCAAGGTCTTGGTAGTGGTAGCAGGGTGTTGAAGGAGTGGCTTTTGTGAGAATTGGTCCAGGGCTGGGCTGTTCTGGACACAGCTGATTCCAGCAAGCTCTTCACCCAATCCACTGCAGCGCACAGATGATCAGGCAAGTGTGTGGCAGTTCTGTGAAAACATATTTAAGGAAAGACAGGAAATGCCAGGCAGAGAAAGTAGGAGGCAACAGAAGGGAGTGAGAAACAGCAGAGGGAACACCAAGGAGGGGAGGGTCCATTGCACCAGAGCAGATTTACACACTGAAGTCTGCAGAGTACTCACAGAAAAACATATCGATATTTCCTCAAACTACTGTAGCCCATAAAGAACCTACTCTAGAGCAGAAGACACATGAGAAGTAATGAGAAATAGAGAGAAACCACTGTGTAAAGAATGTAATCCTCTTTAGCCCCCTGGTATTCCTTAGGGTGGGATAGAGTACTCCAGAGTGAGTGAAGTTGATCATGGGGATGGAGTAACTGTTTTATTTCAATAGTTGCTTTTGTTTCACACTACCAAAATATATTTTAATTTGCAAGAAATCATTTTTCCTTTGTTTTATCCACAATATAAATTGATAAGCAATTTCTCTGTCTTTATTTTGACCCTTGTGCTTTCTCATCTTATTTTCTTCCCTCATCCCTGTAAGAGAAGAGAGTGAGCAAGCATCTGGGTATTTGTCTGTTAGTCAAAGCTAAATATATAGACATTTGCAAAGTTCATTTGTAACAACATCTTAACAAAATAGTACCATCTTAAGCTCTTATAAAAAAAATAGAATAAAAAATAAAAGATAATCTCAGTGAGGTTAGATATTCTTTACAGTATCTACCATAGTGTAGAATACACACTATGGCAGATTCAACAGTAAAACTCATTGTGCAATTTCACATTCTCAACAGTGAATTGTAGGAAAACACAAAAATAAAAATATACTAGTATTTTGTCAATGAAAAAGCATTTTACTAGAAAATACAAATAAAAATTCAAATAAAAATTTATCACACAACATTCATGAGGAAAAGCTTTTCAAACACAGGTTCATAGCTTTGATACCAGAATGGAAGAGCTGCACACAACAAATGATAGTTGGAAAGAAAATCGTGAGAAAGACATAAGATGGTAGTTAGTGGCTATACCAAGAGAAATAAAAATAAAATAAAAAATAAAAAGTAAAGTTAGCCTCTTGTAAAGAAGTAATGATTAAAACAATTCCTATACGACCTGATCTAGGTGAATCTGCCTCTGCAGGGGGGTTGGACTAGATGATCTCTAAAGATCCCTTCCAACCCCTACCATTCTATGATTCTATGATTCATTAAAACTGCGTGAAGTTGTAAGAATTATATGGAGTAGCAATCAGTACAAATAGAAGAATCTATATTCTGAAAAGGAGCACCTGTAACAATGTGAAGCATTCACTTTTATATAGAAAAACACTTTTATTCATGCGGTAATACCAGGGTAAAGAATGAAAACACAGGAAAATTTCTTTATTCAGATTAATCTAATTTCTTCTGCCTTTTCCATATAATATTCATTTCTTCTTTTTCTGGACAAAACCCCTTTTTCACTTTGTCCATTCACTAGAAATATTATGTTTCACATATTAAGTTCAAAATATATTCAGAACTCTAAGTTATGTTTACACAGCTTTGACTTCTTATATAAATTATGACAACTTTTCATTTTAGTAAAAGAAAATTCTTGTTTGCATTTTCAGAGTAACATTCAAGTCTTTAAATTACTTGTTGCATATTTGAGTCTCAACTTGTACTTGATTGAAACTCCATTAATCATTATTAGAGATTTCTTCATGCAAACAAAATAGTATTCAATTTATAATTGTCTGCTAATTGACCGATAACAGGTTCACAGAACTGTTAAATATGCATAAGAGTTTAAAAGATAGTTACATGGGGAGTAAAGTTTACTTTTGTAAAAAAATGCATATATTTCACAACATCAATGGCTGGGATACAATTATATTTAAATAATATTATATGAAATAAATTTTCATTAATTAAATTCCTTCTCAGTGAACGTAATATATTATCAGAGGAGAAGGAAATAAAGCAGTTTTTCTTCTTGTCCATTGACACTGTCTGAAAATAGAATAGTCTTGTAACTCCTACATTCTCTGTCACATATACAGAGTGGTTGTGTCTTTGCTTTAAAACCTTACAGGCTTATGCACAGGACAACAAAACTGTAGTAGTTTTATTTTGGAAATGAAGTTCTATCTCTATCTCTGGACAATTAATACATTTTTTCTATTTTTTATCACATTGATAAAATAATTTTATTTTTTTTAAAGAGTGAAATGTTTTTCTCTTGATATATAAAATAATCACAAAAAAGAACCCAACTGTAATTCCCCAGCTTAGCTACCTTTTCTACAACTATTTATTTGATGAGCACAGTGAAATAACAGATAATAGGGCTGAAAAACCTCTCCTCTGAGGGAAGACTTACAGAGTTGGTGTTGTTTGGTCTAGAGAAGGCTGCAGGGAGACCTTCTTGCAGCCTTTCAGTTCCTGATGTGCATTAATAAGATGCGCACAGATTTTTTACCAGGGCTTGTAGTGGAAGGACAAAAAACAATGGTTTTTACCCTGAAAGAACGTAGACTTAGATTTGGTATAGGGAAGAAAAGGTTTACAATCAGAGTGGTGAGATATTGTAACAAATTTCCTTGAGAAGCTGTGAATGCTCCACTGTTTGAATTGTTCAAAGTCAGGCTGAATAGGGTTCTAGGCAATTTCAGCAAGTGAAAGATGTCTCTTCCTTTGTCAGGGGTATTGGACTAGATGATCTTTAAGGTTGCTTCCAAGCCAAATAATTTTGTAATTTGGACACCAAGGTTAAGCATTACAGAGTATAACAATACATGAGATCTGTGTGTCTAAACTCTTTAGTTTTTAGATGCTATAACTAAAAGAGATATAACCAACAAGGCAGTGATCAACATTGATAATAATCTAGGAGTATATTTAAAAGAAATTAGAACTCTTAGTCAATTTTTTATTTGACTTTGAGTGTTTCACTAAAAGGAAGTTATGCATGGCTTCAACACAAATATACAAAGCTGTTCAGATAAACCTATTAGCTTCCATAACTTCAAACTCCTGTTGCCTAGTGTGAGTTTAGTCCTACCAGTAGAGTACACATATTCCCTTGAAATATACCTTTCTGTAAGAGCCAAGTAAGTATCTACATGTTAAATTTCAGGAAAAAAAGCATATCCAGTGGTTTTACTTTCTTATCATTTTCTTAAGTTATGTTTTAAATCAAATACAGTTTTTGATCTAAAAAAAATCTATTCCCACATTTTTGTCTCAGTTTATGTTAAAAGTTTAAAAACATCAACCTGCAAAGTTTTAATCTTAACATTTTCTAACAAGTTCTCATAAAAAATCATCTTATTGACAAAGTAGAAGAATTTAAAACCAAATAGATGTAAAATACGTTTAAGATATCTGCTATGTTTACAGCAATATTCTGTTTACACTGATTAAAAAAAAAAAAAAAAAAAAAAGAAAAAGAAGGAAGAGAGAGTAGAAATTGACCAAGTAAGAAAATGATAGACTGCATATTACCCACAGGTCAAGAACCGTCAAATCAATATTAGCAGCTGAAATGAAATATAGGCGGGCATGAATCCCTCCCAGCAACCACCACTGCCAAAAGGCATCTCCGAAAGAAATCCACACTAACACTATGGCAGTTACTTTCTCCACTGACCTTGACAGAATATACTAAGCTATTTGATTGTGTGCCACAAGAGTATCATTTTAGAAAGACAGACAGGATTATATGTGACTCTCACTGTTGCAAATCAGGCAGCAAGAATGCTATTGAAAAGTTTCACCACATTAAGGTATTTAGACAGTTAAGATATTAATAGATAATTTTAATAGGCTATGCTGCATACTGTGCCTTTAACTTCCCCCTATGTCTCATTAGTACTAGGAGTGGGAGGATTGAGATTAAACTTCAAATACACTAATACAAAAATATTTTCTCTGATGAAAATGTAATTGATCCTGCAAAAATTCTTAATGATAAGAACAAATTACAAATTAATTAGAATAGACTTGGAACAGATATTGTGCTAGTATTTATTTTTAGTTTTGGTTCAGCTTTCAAATAACAACGACTGAATTAATATTACATCATTTCCCCATACTCACGTTTACTGCTAGAGAATTTTCTGCCATATTAGCTACTAGTGTATGAATTTAAGATATTTTCAGATCTCAGGGAGCAAATACTAAAGTGTTGTACATTGACATATTAATAAATAAACAATTACAACTACTCATACTACCATGTGAATTATCTCTATAAACTGGTAATATTGCTTTTCTGTGCACCTCTTGCAAATCAAAATCAGAAAACAAGCACTGTTAAAATCTAGTCACATAACTCACAGACTACATGGTCTTCAAAACATCTCAGTAAAAGTTATGGGGATTTGCTTGCACATAGATTACTGCTGCCTCGGGGATTAAATGCATAGGACTGTTGAATATTTAGAAGTGGGATTTAGTTACCAGTTGGCAAAATATTTCTGAGGCTGAAATGAACCAGTAGTGATATTTTTATGTGACTTAGAAGAAGAAAGAACAGCAAAATCCTATTTTTTTTCCCTTATCTGCCTGTAATTTGGGAATGATAAAGGTTTATGGAACATTCAGGATTGAAATACGTGACATTTTCATTGCCAAAACCTGGACAGAGCTTTTAAATTTTTTCCTCAAAAATAAAAACTCAGAAAAACTAGGTTTCTTAATAGTGTTCAAAGCATAAGATTATGAACAATCAATGTTGAAAATGAATAAATAACTATTCTAAATGCACATCTGTATAGAATCAAACTAAAGTGTCATAATGTTACTGAAAAAGGTGAAACATGGGGATGAAATAGATGTTTAGTTTTACTACTTCATAGAAACAGCATCCTTAAGACAAAGTGATATTTCAAAATGTCACGGATTTTAATGGTAAAATTTGGGATAAAATTTTTATACAAATTTTGAAAAAATACATAGTCACAGCCACATCTCATTTTACAGCCTTATTAGAGTAAAGCTAAACTGTAGCATTTCTTTTACAGAAAAAAAAAAAAACAGAAAAAGAAAAAAAAAAAAACAATTGAAATAAACTTAAGACACTTCTCATATCTAAAAATTAATTAAAAATCTTTTTCCGAATTATTTCAAAATTACTAAATTTTCTTAGTGTTGTTTATGTTAGAACTTACAGCAATGCTAATTTTAAAGAAGCTAACAGGTAGAACATGTACTAGTTTGAAAGATCATATAGAAGAGATTTTTGTTTTGTGAAAAGGTGATAATATATAATGACACTGGAAATAATGTACTGTTTATTAATATTTTTCAAAGTTGGAGCTTTGAAGGTATTAGTAGTGCCTGTTGGCCAATATTTTAAAAATCTAGACTAAACAGCATCTAATAGGATATGCTGAATCATATGTATATACTCAGAGGACTAATTCAATCTTAATACTATTTTGTCCCCATATTAGTCATACTATTGCCCCTCATGATACTTTTAGTCAACTATCAGTCTGTTGGTTTTAAAACTTTCTGTTATCTTTTTTTTTTTTACCTAATGCATTGACTTGTCTTTTGTAGAGGAAAAAATTGTTAGCAGAAATTGTTTTGAAACAGAGAAAAGGACATGTCTGTGTGTATGAAGAATTAAAGGTAAGAGATACTAAAATCCAGTACTACAATTTATGGGAGAACTACAGTGTAGTAGTTCAGACTTTGGAAAAATACTTAAAATTCATTTGCATTTGCCAGAAAAAGAGTTATAACCATATATGTTAAAAAAGGAAATTATGCACAAAGAGCAGATTAACAAGCTTTGAAATCTATTATTAGTCATGACTGAAAACATCTTTAGGTACTAGAAATCAGTAAACAAGAAATGTTGCCAGTATATTCCTATGCATTATCTCATGCAGCTTGATAATAATATTGTTAGAGGAAGGCACCATTTCTGTGTTCCAGAAATGCAATTGGGATTTCCTGCCTACTATAAATCTGTATTTTCACCCAAGCATTTGATTCATAACTGCTACTCCTCTAAAGAAGAGATCCTCTGTGATGCACCTAGAATTACATTATCTAAATCACTGTTTTTCATACTTTCCACTGTTTCAGTTTTTGTTTGTTTGTTTTTGGCAAACATTAGACATTAATTTTCATTTAGGAAGATACTTCAAACTGTTCTTTGTTCCCTCCTTAAGTGACATTCCAGAGACAGACTATTCCATTCCCACAGAACATTACTTTACTTACTATCAATCTTTCTTTTCATAGGGCACAATAATAAAACAGAACAAAGCACTCCAGTAGCATTTCATCAATTACTGGAATATGTAACTGAAATGCTTACACAACATCCTTTTACATCCTTTCACTAATTCACATTTTCCTAACAATTTGTTTTTATTTTTTTCTAATTGATTTGCAGGAAATAAAATCTAATTTCAATTGAGAGTTATAAAGCTTATCAAACTGTGAAAAACATAAGAAGTTTAAAAAAGATATAATTCTGGTATATATTTCAAAAGAGAAGAGAATGTTAGAAAACTACTCTCCTTGCTCTATCCCTTTCTTCATCCATGTGTTCTTGGACTTAATAAAAAAAGGATAAACTACATCAAACCAGTATAAAGTGTGATCTTTACCAATAACTCTCAGAAGGCCATTGCAATTTATGTCAAAATAAATAGGTTCAGCTACAAATCAAACTGCATACTCCTTTGCTAGTGTCTTTCAACTATGGAAGAAACATCTAATTCTATAATGTATGACATTTGGCTCTAGAAGCATCAGTTCTAGTCTACTTATGTTGTACTTTCAAAACATAGAGCTTGAATCACGTCTTAGTGCAGAGCTGTCATCATAATATCTGCAAGTAGTATAAATATTTTTCTATTTCTAAATATTTTTCTATTTCTGTTTCTAAAACAGAAAAAAAAATCTGAGGTTGACTATTGGTTTAAAATTCTAAATTATTAATAATACATAACAGTTAACAATATATTTACACAGAAACTTCAGAAAAATTTTAAAATATTTTGCAAGCTGGAGTTCAGTTTTAACTCAAGTTGCTAACTAACTGTGGCTTCATTTCAGTCTGAAGACAAATTGCAAAACCATGAAAAATAATTTTAGATGTTTTTCAAAAAACAAAAAAAAAGAACTACAAATGGCAAAAATCTCTATTGATTCACTAATGCAAAGGAGTGAAGTTCAAATAGAGGTTTTTCAAAACTCAATTTCCTTATTTAATTCCCAAATTTATATTTTCACAGAGGGCTTACTGAGTTATTATCTGGTTTGTTCCTGAAAAAAAAAAATAAATTCAAAATGCTCCTCTATTGTCAGAAGTTGATTTAGGACTGGCCCAGGGAAAAGAACAAGTAATCTATTTTACATGGAAAGCTCTTCAAATTTTTAGTATTTATTTTACATAGAGTACAGGAAAATCTTGTACTTCCGTGAAAATGTCAGAATATCCTAGTATTTGAAAGAATAAAGACAACTAGGATTTGACATTAGTAATGATCTAATTCCCTCTAAAGTTTGCTAGTATCCTTCTGGTCGTGACTAGACCTCTCAAAACTTACCAGAATAATTTTTACATCAAATAAATTAATTTCTCGATTCGGCAATAAATAATATTCCTGCATCAGCGTGTTCTTTATTCTCCATCCTTGACTGTGTTCTGTGCTTAAGCTTTGGCAGACTGAGGCTCATGTTTTTCATATGGTGTATAAACATTACAATTCAGCATAGGCTCATGCATAAATAATGGGAAAAATTATATGAGAAGCCTCTGGACATAGCTTAACAGATGAGGTAATAAATTCAGTTTTAGGAAAAAACAATGTACCTCAAGCGAAACCTATCAAATGAATTACTACAATCAAACATAGTCTTTCAAATTTATCAAAAAGTAAAAGCAGTTTTCTGAATAGCTTTTGCTAAGTTTGACAAAAGGGAAAAAGGTAGGTGTGATAAGGACTGTTGTTTCAATGTGATTCAAAGGGAAGTCATTACATAGTTGTCCTGGTTTAGGCCAATCTAGGGCCAAAAGACCACTATCAGACTTAAGTACTACAGACCCTGGTACTCTTCAGGGACAGGGAGGGCTCACTTGCTATTTATGGCCCCAAGCAAAACAGACAAGGCTACTCAGCCTGGGAGAAGAGAATGAAATTTCATTTAATTCACCTCCAATCAAAACATAAAAAACAGAAATATCCAGTGGAAAAATAATGTAGAGTAGGGCAAATGATGGAAATACTACCAGTCCTTTAAGATCCCCTCTCCCCCTACCCTCCTCTCTTCCCGGACTCAGAGCCTTGAACCCAATGTCATTACCTCCTCCCCTCGTAAGCTGTGTGAGAGACAGGGAATGGGGGTGCAGTCAGTCCCTTCCTGATGTCTCTTGCCACTTCCCTCACTCTTGAGGAGAACGACTCCTTGTCAGTCCTCCTCTGTTCTAGCACAATGTCCCCTACATACCGGGCAGCCCTGCACAGGCCACTCTAACAGGGCAGTGCATGCACTAATTTTTTCCTCTGGATTTGTTTGGTAGTGTGATCAAGAAACAGACAGTTCACTGGTGACTTTATGTTGTGTTAGATGGAATGTAGCTTTACTACATCAGTCAACATTTTTTGGATATTCTAAAGTTTCAAGCCTGCGTCATTGCTTTCTTACTAGTAATTGCTATTTCTTTCAAGAATTTGTCTCCTCCTTTCTCAGAAAAGTAATCACTGGAAATTTACCTCTGTCAGTGCACTACTGCCCAACCCCTGCCTCCAACCTGAATTATAACATAAAGAAAGAAGTTGAAATGAACAATTTCAAATTAATAGGATATATTGCAAACACATTAAAAAAAAGGACCATATTTTATCTAAAATTTCAATTGGAACTGAAATGTTAGAGCTCAGTCTTTCTTTTTTTGCTCTGGTAAGGCTATGGAAATGGTCATCATAATTTAGATTTTCAGTATTTGTCTGGCGCATATTTAAATGTAGCTAATTTAGTTTGCTCATTTACACAAAGTGCAAACTCAATCATACAATCGGTGAGAAAGTACTATGCTGTATACAGTTCACATGTAAAAGCATATAGCATGTTAGGTTGTGTCTTTGTCGTATTATTCAAGAATTGATAAACTTGCCAGTGACAGAGTTTAAAAGCCAGTACAAGTAAATTCAACATAATCAAAAGCAAAATATATTTAAAATTAATTAAAAAACATTAGTAGGCTGATCCTTGCCATGTTTCAATAATGAACTGAAAATGTGTAATGCTGGACTAATCATACTCTTTATCATCAGAGGAGATTTTAAAAGACCTTTTTGTTAAAAAAAATATGTATTTGTCTCAAATGTTACAATGACATAATTGTATTTATTCTACTTATTTCCAGAAAATGTGAATTTTTGAATCTGTCTACTGAGGACAATAAAAATAGAAATGCAAAAGATGCCTGTGGTTTCAAGCCTCTTTATGTAGATTTCCATGTTCCACTGAAAAATTCTGTCTAGACATTGTCTCACCTTCAGCCTTATATTGGTTATCCTTCAAGCCATAGCTGAAAAATCAGTCCCTATATACGTGTGACGTCTGTATCTTTTATTTCTTAATGATCCACTTTGCTAGTTCTTACATTTGTTTTGTATGTAGGCCATATTCATAATACGGACTATAGTAGAGAACAAGGGATGTTTTCTTTTTCCCTCAGACTGAAGGGCTGGATTTTCACAGCTTTCATTCCAATTTTGCAGTAAAGCCACCCAAACGAGCAATATATGTTACCCTGCACATGTTAATTGATAGAGATGCTAGCTTTCCAAGTGGGAAATGATGCACAGTTCATCAGGATTTCTTGATTTTTACAGAATCTTGAGAGTTCTCTCAGGCATGTTGCATATTCTGGTGCATTCTCTGCAGTATGAACACTATTTCTGCTTGTAATTGGTAGCTTCACTCACTAAAAAAATTCTAGTGCGTTTAATAAAGACTAATTTTGAGAGAAGTGTTCATGGACATCAGGAAGAGTTTAATCATTTAGCCCTTCATACTTTCAGCCTTTCAACATTTTAGGCACCTGATGGTACCCAGACATTTAGAAAACCCCATGCAAACATTGAGGAAAAGAATCAATCTACAAAAAAACAAGAGTTTGAAAGGTGTTTTCCTTTCCTATTTTCTACAGTTGAAATTGAACTATAAAAAAAAAAGATAATGAAGAGAAACAAACTCAAACCTCTTAAAAAACACATAAAAGCTTTTTTTTGAGAGAGAATGGAAAATTTGGGGAACATCTGTTCATTGACAAAAAAATAAATGTGTGAATCTTTTTCTCATTTGAAATGTGATTTTTTTTTACAGGAATTAAATGTCAAATAAGATATTTCTAATAACTTCAAACTTTAAATTAATTGTGTTGATAGAAATGCTTCACAGTAAACTGAACCACAAAGTAAGGAAGCTACAATGTTTTTGGGGAGTCAGTAAAGGAACAATTAAAGTCAATGACTTTCCAGTTAATGATAATACCCAAGAAAAATACACAGGAGAATAAGTAAGAGAAGAAAGGACTGCAAAGGGAAGAAACAAAGAATGAAGACTAGATCTAGTCAGATATACAAGACAGAACATTTTAAGAATAAGCTTGTTAATACATAGAGTAAAACTCATTAAAACTGGAAAAAAATCAACACTTACATGACCTTTAATATGGTAAAGTGATGAGATATATCATGAGAAAACTAGTGAAAAAACAAATTATGTGATTTTTATATAATCTACTGTAACTGAACTTCCTGACTTGATTTTAAAATAGCTATGTGCTTGATTTATTTACTGTATTGCTATATTTCTTCATATACAGTTTCAAAATTTCTTTTTTCTTACAACTAGTCTATTTCCAAATGGATGTTAACACCCTGACATGTAATAAGCTGTGCACAAAAAGTATTTCTGCTCTTAATTGATCTCAGGTATATGGTGATTCCTGAAGTCTTCAAATTCCACATACTCTCAAGACCCTTTGGTATGAGGAACTGTATCTCTCAAAAAACAGTAAAATAAGCCTTTCTTAATTTTCTTCTTTATGGTCAATTTGTTCTTTCCCAAATCATTTAAATGTTATTGTTTTATTTCCAACAGCTTTATGATGTGAAATTGGAGTACTAGAAAATATCTCTGAGTGTGAAAACTTCACAACAGGTTCGTAACTGCAAACAGAAAACTTCCCCAGCTATAACCAGTGATATTGATTGTAAAAACTTCTGAGTGGGTACTTCTGTTTTTATCTCTGCCTGGTACTCTGGACCACATGCTGCCACCACTAGAGCAGGAACAGACACCGTTGTGTCAATTGTAACAATAGCAGGATGTTTTCTGTCTCTTGGATGTTCCTTCACCAGAGAAGGCAAGCCATCAGCACCTCCATCATGGGATGGAGGTGTCCTGACCACAAAGTGAGTTTTAACTCTTATGGTATGGTCAGAACAACTGGTATAATTTAAAATTCTGCTGCAAGTAAGGTAATCAAGTACCAAGCTACCCAGCAGGTACCTTCATTCAGCCCTAGTTACATAATTTTAATACTGTTATGCTTTTTCCCATTTACCAATGATTCTTCTCACTCCCCTCATAACCCCTTTCTCTAATATCCTCCCCCTCAAAACTCAGTATGTCCCTAACAGCTTTTTCCTCATTCATATCAGTTTTTCTATGTCCCTAATGGCTTTTTCCTCATTCATATCAGTTTTTCTACAGCTAATTTGATGTTTCCAATGTGAGTGCCATGGGGAATCTCAGCCCTAGAGCTTTTACTGGTAGTTTACCTAGGTGCTGATGGCCTTGCAAGACTTTCTTTCTTCAGTGCTCCTCTGTGCTCCCCTCCAATTATTGTGAGGTTCATTTGTCTCTCACATATCTTTCCCTTAATCAGTTGTGAGATCCAACAGTTCTTCTTGGAGCTATCTGTAAGTTTGTTCTCGCAGTTATCTGTTACATTCAGAAATTTCTTATGCTCTCCTCAGCAATTACTCATGTCTGGTTCTGCAGTTTTCTATGCCTTTAATTTACTTCAATTCAGACCAGGATCTTTTCAGCTGCCAAGCCCTTTACCTGCTACCCTAGTTTAGGTGAAAAGTGCAAAAGACTGTCAGGAACTTATTCCTGAAGCCTTAATCACATCACAGATCCCAAAGTTTCCAACTTTGTTGAACTTGTTAGCAACAAAAAGACTTTTGATTGTAGCAGTAATGTTATTTGTAGCAAATATACTTACAATTTTACTGCATTATTCTTCTCTTGAAACATGTCACCTGTCATAATCAAGTTAATTTAATGATATTTGTGGAGTGCCAAATAAACTTCATCAGGTACAACAGAAAGAATCACTATAGATGCATAGACTAATACCATAACATTAGACAAAGAAAAGAACAATATTAACTTGTTTATACTATTTTTGTAATCCATTCCTATTTCTTTCAGATGTTGTTTAGTTGTTTCGCCATTGCAGTAAATTACATCATAACACACTTTCTATTTTATCAGTGACTTCACTGCTTCTAATTAGGTATGTAGTCATTAAAATATCATAATGGAGATTGTGTAGATATTAGCTCTGGTTTTCTTCTTTTTTGGAACTACCTGCACTGATAAAGGCAGAGTCAAGAGCCTTGTTGTAAAAGAGGCCAGTCACAGAACCACAGAATCCTAAATGTTGAAAGGGACCTTGAAAGATCATCCAGTCCAAACCCCCTGCCAGAGCAGGCCACTTAGAATAGGTCACACAGGAACTTGTCCAGGTGGGTTTTGAATATTTTCAGAGAATAAGTCAAGGCTCTTGCTGCTCCTGGGTTGGTGCAATCACAAATACAAGCTGGGGAATGGGTAGATTGTGAGCAGCCCTGCAGAGAAGGACTTTTGAGTATTAGTAGACAACAAGTTCAACCTGATCCAGCAATGTGTGCTTTCAGCTCAGAAAGCCAGCCACATTCTGGGCTGCATCAAAAGAAGTGTGGCCAGCAGGCTGAGGGAGGTTATTCTCACCATCTACTCTGCTCTTGTGAGACCTCACATGAACTACCGTGTTCAGCTCTGGAGCCCCCAACATAAGATGGACATGGACTAGTTGGAGAAAGACCAGAGAAGGCGCATGAAGATAATCAGAGGACTGAAGCACCTCTCCTATGGAGACAGGCTGAGAGAGCTGGGGTTGTTCAGTCTGCAGAAGAGAAAGCTCAGTTAAGACCTTATAGCAGCCTTCCTGCAGCCTTTCTTAAAAGGGCTTACAAGAAAGCTGGAGAGGGACTTTTTACAAGGGCAAGGTTTCTGCATGAGTTTTCAGTAGTTTGGAATAGAAATAGAGTTTAGAACAGAACTAAAGAGTTCTTTTACACAAATTTCAAACTTCATTTTTATGGTAATTATGTGAAAGTTGCTGTTTCTAGCAATCTGCATTTTAAATTTTTTTTATTTCCTTGTATTCGTGAGGCTGATCCTTTTTTTCTTTGTTAACAAAATTAAATTGATCAGTTAAACCTGATAAGACCTGTTCAAACTAGATGCCTCTGCTATATCGCATGAGTCTCAACATTCAAGTAGATGAAATTAATGAAGTATTTTCATTAAAAACAGAAAGGAAAAATCCATTTGCTTTTGTATGAGAAACTGAAAATTACAAGATATTATACATTTTAGAAGGATATGAAAAGTGAAAAATGAAGACTAACAAAAGCTATCCAGCAGTCCTGAACTTCAGACAACTTAAATATACAAATTAATTAAGTCCTTCCAAAATTTACGAGATTCTGCTGTCAACAATATTTGTATGGATCTGCATATTAATTTTGTATTTAATTTCTTTCAAAATGTGGCAGCATATACTATTATGGTTGCTATTTCACAGCAATCAAATATATCTCATAATTATGATTGAATCCCTTATATAGGTATGTCTCTGTTCAATCTAGTTTGACAACTATGTGCTAGAGTACCTCCACTTCACATATATGATAGAGTTGCATTAAAAAAAAATGACAGCACTGTTTTAAACTCTGACAGTTTTGCATTCACAATGGATTTGTTTTAAATTACTGTAGTAGGCGTCCGGAAGATCTCGGATTGTAACTCGAGGGATGAAGAGGAAGTGAGAGGTCTGGCACGGGGCAGAGAGAGAGGAGGTGCTTATGCCAGCAGATATAAGGGCATAACATAAACAATAAAGGGGAGACGGAGCACCATCCACACCATGTGTGCAGTGATCCTTTCCCTCGACTGTCGGAGAGCTGGGAGATCAGTCTGAACCACCACGTAGTTGGCAACAAATTACCAAAGACATTCTGTTAATTGTCATGATTTTGAATCTTCACTTGAAGATTTGCTGTGTGATAGAATTCACACGTTTCACATTTCTAGTTATTTGATCAAGACTAATCCAGTAAAAACATTGATTTTGTATGGAATTGTATGTTGAAATGACTATACCACTGCTACAATGTTACTACAAAGGCACTTTAATTTATCTGTAAACTATAATATGACTTCAATGGCTCAATATAATGACAGCAGCAGGCAGAACTGAAAGAATCACTTATGCTATAGCCACAACATTACACTTAGTGCAATGATATCAGGAGACAGTGGTTAATAAAAGAAATGTAGCATGAAAGTTCCCAATGACCAATTACAGTTACATCTCTTAATATGTCAAATATCCAACATAATTGACATAGTCCTTTTCAGAGATTCTTCATTTCCTTTTATGTTTTTTTTAGATCTTTAACTGTCACTCATTTAGAATTAAAATCTTCTGTAATTTACTATAGAATTCTGACATTTTACATTTACTCTACTGTCATTCATATAAGTACATTTACTCAATATGGCATAATGTTCTGACCCAGGAAATGTTATTTCTTTTAAAAAACACACTAAGTTAATATTTCCGTTTAAATCTGTGGTTACAAAGTGTGAAAAGATTGAGATGAGGATTAAAATCTTATCCATTATAAAAAAAATGGTTTAAATATATTATAATACTACAGTTTGAATTTTAAAAAGGATTCAGGCCATGAAATTGCAAGTGATTTGGTATTCAAGCTTGTAACACTGACCATAGTGTTTTTTACAATCCTTGATATAAATCATCATTCATAGCAGGATAAAGTAGACAAACATGTAACTAGGCAACTATAAATTGGTGAAACGTTGTGTAGAATTCTGAATGGGAAGGTAAATGGTGAAAAATTCTTATGTTATTTTCTGTCAATATATTCTCCAATAAATGATTGAGTACTCCTGCAGAGTGATGGGAAAAGGATTTCTAGATGACTAAGTAGGAGAGCCCAGCACTTTATATCATTAAGCTGAAGCTCATTTATGTGTTATTTACAATGATATCTTTGAAATCTAACTCTAATGAACTACTTGGTTTTTTCATCTTTGCTACTTGTCCTGTAGAACAAAGATTCATTGTTCTGTTCTGTGAGCTGTTTGTATAACATCATTTATTTGTTGATTATCGTCTCCACTGTAAAATCAAGCTTGATAAATATGTGCTCCTGAAAAGTGTTAAAACTTTAATAAAAATATCTGTCATGATTTCTTGTCCTTCTTCAGGGATCTAAATGATTTTTTTCTATTTTTTAAAAAAAAAATATTTTTATATGAGATGTCTAGGACTTTGAAACTGTCTTTTCATATCAATTATTTGATTAGCTTTTTCACTCTATTAATTAAAATTTCTATTCAAATGGATTTAGGTCAGCATTTAATTTATTTGAAATATTTTATGTGAAATATCAGGAAATTATGTCAGGAGATCAAAATGCCCTTTGAAAATATACCCCATAAATTCATTTGGTTTTGTACTGAAAATGAAGAAGTAGTGATTATATTTCTGACAGCAGCCAGCAGCTAATAACTTCCAGTTTTCTCAGAATGAGCTCAGAAAGTAGAGCATTTTTTAAGGTATCTGTATCTTCTTAGTATCATTCATGTTATACAAAACCAAAAGCATTTCTTATCTTTAAGATCTGTGTATACATTTTAACTCCATGTTGCCTCTGGAATTGAAATATACTTCTTTATTTCATATTCTGTCTCATGTTATAAGTCCTTGCCTTAATTAACATCTTCAGTAGTTGCATTTTTACCAGAGGGAAGTATGGTACAAGAATTCAAAAGTCTTTCTACTGTAGAAATGCACTGATAAGCTTTATAAAATGCATATTTGTACTCCACTGTAATTCAGGAATGTACCAAGCCTCATGTATAAGTCAAATATTGTTTACATAGTAGGTCTTGTTCACATAGTAGGTATTTTTATATCTTCTCTGAGCATGTGTAAATCAGCATGTTACTCCTTTTGTATTCACATATTCATCAATTTCCCACATTACTTATAAGAGAATGTCTTGTCTGGATACACCTTGTCAGCTCACAGAGAAATGAAATACGGTTCCCTGCAGAGATGGCTTTGTATATGTTTTTGAGATTCTGCAGGAAAATAAGTGGCATTGTTATACCTGAGGTACAGTTCACGCTGCGTTGATTTGGCAGATTAGTACCTAACTCTTGCCTTGCAAGGGAATTTCCATTTTGATTGAGTATTATAGGGTGATGTTTTTATTGTAAATCTTACCTGTGAGAATATAAATCTTTGCTTCTGTCTTCTATGTGTTCTCAGAGCACAGTTGAACCATAATTTAATTACTGTTTTTGAGGTAATTCTTCATCTCAGGTGAAACAGGAGGGACAGTAGGCTTCCTGTATATTACTTTATAATTTTCCTTGCTTGTTTCTTCCATGTCTAGTTATAGGGTAAAACTTAAAAAGTAGGAGATTGCACATCTACATCTACACATATCTACACATCTACTTCACACAAAGCTTTTATTGAATCCTTTCTGCTTAAAAGGGAAAAATACACTTTTAGGCTATGGGTATTCATCTGACATGTTTTAGAAGTCTGCTACACAGTGAAATGAATTGTCATTAGAATCATAGAATGATAAGGGTTGGAAGGGACCTCTACAGATCATCTAGTCCAATAGCCCTGCTAAAACAGGCCCACCTAGATCAAGTCACACAGGAAAGCGTCCACGTGGCTTTTGCAAACCTTCAGAGGAGATGACTCCACACCCTCCCTGGACAGCCTGTGCCAGTGCTCCATCATTCTTACAGTAAAATAGTTTTTCCTTATGTTTAAATGGATCTTTTTGTGTCTCTCCCCATGTCCTGTCACTGGATACAAAAGAAAAATCTGATGCCCCAACCTCCTGACATCAGTAACTAACATGTAGATCAATAACTTATTAAGTTACTTATCTATGCTTACTAAGAAAAATACTAATTTGATCTAATAAAGGAAAAATAAAGCATTTTTTTTCACTTTTGAACAAGTAAAGATAAAGAAATAATTTTAAAACCTAGACATTTACTTTTCAAGTCAATTCGTTCTGAACTGAAAATAATTGGATCCTTGGCTGAATTCAGTGAAATAGGTATAGCTGTGTATAGAAAATGGAGTAATGATGGAGTAGGGAAATTAAGTTAATAAATTTCACCACCTATGACTTGTAGAATTTTGGGAAATACAATGTATTTAGATTTCTGCAGAGCAAGCATTTCCACATCATAACAGGCAATTGTGTTTGTCACATTGTTCTCATGCAGTTAATCATGCATATAGACATCTGCTCTGTGACAGAGCAGCATTCAATATTCATGTAGTTAATGATTTCTTTACAAAAATTCCAGAAGACCAACTAAGTATGTATGGTGACAGCAAAGTCTATTTTTTCAGCTTCTGTGTTTTAGAGGCTTTTTCCTCCTCTATAGAACAGAAAGTTTAAAAGAGTTTAAGTCGTACCATATTAAGTCCAAAATTAAAACTGTATGCCGGTTCCCTTTCATCCATATACTTTTCTCTATCTCTGCCCTCTGTGAAGACTTCTCCCCCAATCCACCCCAGAAGTACAAAAGATCCAAAGAACTTCTAGTTTAGGAGGTAAAAAAAAATAGTTTGGATTCATTATCATATTTAACTCTGTACATCATCATAATCTGAAGATAAAATTTTCTGAATTTTCTCACTTTGTCTAAAAAAAATTAGAAAGTTTTAAGATTTAGGATTTAAAGAAGCAAGAGAAGGAAGACATAAACGATTTTAATTAATAGACATGTGGAGATTTTAGTAGAAAGTTTAAAAAAATATGTAAACCAAAATTTCTAATAAAGCCAGGAAAGCAGTTTGAGGTATGACATTTTGTCAACAATTATGGTAAAAGTTAAGAAAATTAGGAAAATTAACATAGACACATGCATGGTTAAAGTAATACACAATCAAATCTGTTTTCACACACATTGAAGGCAGCTAGAGTGGGATGCAATCCCACTTCAGACATTTGCAGTGATTTTATATCTAAGCTGACCATTCTTGACTTCTGCCATGTTGTTAAATATCTATTTTTTGCTGAGAAATTTGTAGACATCGTCTTCCTATTGGCAACAAAAAAACCATAGAGTGACATACATACATACATACATACATATATTAAAGACATCTGCTCTTAATCAGATTAATCCTACCTCTGGAACTTATTTGCTCAGACTTTCTATAGTATCAGTGGTAAGTCTATAGTATCAATAGGAAGTCAGCAAAACTGTGATTCAATGGTATGATTTTTGTAAAATCTCTGGAAGAGATGACCATATTCAGTAACACAGTATGCTACAGTAGTTAGGAATTTAGATCACGGTAGATATTTGTGAGTAGATCTTCCATACATTCAACACCACCATTCACTTTCATTTCTATCTATGGCTCAGCTTCACCATTTTAATGCCATTAAAATTAAGAGAGCTGCATTAGCATAATGGAGAGAAGGACTTGAATTACAAACTACTACTTACTGACATGACATGTCATTAATTCTAAATTGGTCGTCTTTTCTGGTTTTTTTTTTTTTTTTTTTTTAGGGCAAATGAAAGGAGTAAAGTAGTTGACATGGATTAAACTGTTTGACAGGTAGTACTCATTTTTCTATCAGAGCTAGTAGTTTAAAAACTAGAGAATTTCTTTATTAGTCCTTGATGCTTTATGTTTCAAAGTCCTTCAGTAGATTATCAAACAGTATAACTGTGAAAAACATCAACATAAACCTTTAACTGCCTTCTGAATATTGGCACTATTTCTTCACACTGTACTGCTGCTTTCTAACTCCAGCTAACATTAGAGTTCACTTCAAAATGAGAATAGTGAGAAATTAATCTGCAGTTAATTTAGAATTTCCTAAGCCAATAAACATAAAATGTTCATTTCAACTGCAAAATCCTAGAAATGTGCACATGCTATTTTTGCAGTACTAAATAATTGTTGGTGTAATGATAGCTAAGTGATTTCAAAGAAAGACTGTGCTGAAAATGCTATTTATATGACAACTTTCTGTCATGAACACTAAAATGGTTAGATGACTCATACATGCATTATTCCTACAGAAACCTTTAGACTAAAACCTTCAGACTAAAATCTTCAACAAAAGCAACATCAAAGGATGCTTCCATTTTGTAATAGCAGACTACAACTCTTTTGCATCATTTATTTTCAGTGAGGCACATTAGATGAATGAAAGATTGGGATCAAACCTACACGGACTAGCTGCACATTCATGGAACACTAATTTGCCCTTTTTTTTGCTTCAAAATAAAGTCAGCATTTTATTATGCATTAATATTATATTTTATTTGTTTTCTGTTACTTTTTTTTTTAGTGTTTTTGGTAGCACAGTGAGTTCTTTCAATGTATCCTTGTCTCTGTTGCCTACTGAATTTGTTTTTCACATATTTTTATTCCTAGTGGTTTTTTTTCTGCAGAAAAACAGTCCTGCCTTTGCTTCCCTCACTGCCTTTAAATATATTTATATTTAAATTTCTATTTATCACAACCTTTTTTTTTTTTTATCTGCAGTAAGTGCTTGATGTGTATAAGCGTGATCTATTTAGCTCCATTCCAATCAGAATACTTTTGTGAAATGTGTGATCATGTTTTCCATTAGAATTGTCTTTATTCCATGAGAAAAAGTGGTATTTTTAAAATGACTATTTGAACCTCAGTTACAATGTATTATTCTAGTCAGCAGCATTGGCAATGAGGGGCTCCCAGAGGACAATCCTTGCTATCTTACCTGTTCAATGGAGAAAACCAAGCTTTTCTGGAGAGAAATTTAGAGCACCTTTATTAGCTTACTCCTCTGTAGAAAAGGCTGTCAATCACCTTTTTTTTTTTTTTTTTACTTTATTAACTTCATTGGAGAACTTAGAGAACACAGTCTAAGTATAGTTGATAAAAGCAAGGATATGCATGTTATTCTTTCTCTCAGAATGTCTACATTGTTGTGCATTTATATGGATTAAAGCATCTTCTTGCATTGGAAAAAAAGAGGAAAAATTATGTGACAAGTGATATTAGAGCATTATGTTCATTATGGATTTCGAGATCTGGCTTCTTGTTTTATTAATATCTACATTTAAAACGTTATAACTCTATTCAAACTGCAACTTCTTTTGTTATTATTTATCTCAAGTATCCTGGATAAGAACATGTTGACTACGAAAAAGCATAAGGAATGTTTTTCTAGTAGCTTCTTTTTTAAATCATCAGCTTATATGTGGAGAGAAATTATGAAACTGTTGACTTTCATTGGATTACTCCCATAGTCAACAGATACACTCATGCTGACTATGTATCAAATACTTCTGCAATACTTTGCAATTCATAACATTGACTAAATTAGGTCCATGGAGATTCTTTAAATGCATGATAGTGTCCAGGTGATATAATGTTTATATAAAATCCATGTCTCTATGAAACCCTACCTTGCCATATCCATTAAAAACCCATCTTAAGGGCAACACCAGTGACAGAGTGTAGCAAATGTTTGATTCTTGTAAAGACCCAAATGGGGACAAGTATCAGCAGTTGCTGTATACCAGCTCAACAGCATTGCTGTACAGGGTTTTTGAGTGTGAAATTGTCAAAAATACTCGAGAAATCTGTTGTCTAAAAAACCCAAAACTAAACAAAGACACAATACTGAACAAACCTCAATAAACAAATATAAAATGTTGGTTTAGGTTTGGTGTGGATTAGGGGGAATCCTGGAGCTGTAATCCTGTAAAGTATATTATTCATTTTTAAAACAAAAGATTGATATTCTCCGTTTTGATGTTTATAACCTTTTCAAAATTTATGTTTCAAATGCTAAGTGTCTCTTCCTAGACACTCTTTGAGGAAATATTCCATTTCTACTTCACAAATGCCTACACACAACAAACTCCTTAGCATCCTCTGTGAGGTCAAAGAGTGATAAGGTCCGTGAAACATGTTCCAGTTTATGGTTTGTTTTTTTTTTTTCAGGAAAAAGTGCTTTTCTATTGATTGCAGTTTGGAATCCTAAATTTCTACAAATATCATGAAAAGCCATCTGTAGAGCATAAATATAGCACAAAAGTCTCAAAGCGCAGCCACTACCTTATCAGTAAGGTTCCTACAGTAGCAAATGTGAAATTCAATTTTGCACAAAGGGACAATCACACAGGCATCTATTTTATTGTATGAAAGAAGAAAGTACTTGGAGAATATATTTAGTTTGCTAAGATAAGAAGTCTCACATAAATTGCAGAGGGAACTATTTTATTTCAGAAAAATCTCAAGAGTGCTCTTCTACTTAAAAAGGAAGCAAATTAAACAATTTACTCCAGCTCTGCTCATTGAAGCACTGGAAGAATCACGTACATGTTAAACTACACAAGAACAATTAAGGAAGAAAATGTACAGATGTGACAGGCCTTTAGATTTTTCTCTCATCTTTTCAAGAAATGTCATTCTGTTTCTGACAGTAAATACAGTATATTACTTTGCAGCAGCAATCACGAAAGGCTTATGTGTTTTCTATTGTTTAATCAAGCTCAGAATTATAGTAAATTCATTACAGGATGTATGTCAGTCCAGTGATGTGGGAAACTGCTGCCAACAAGATATTGGATACTATCAGATACTAGATAAAATCTAGGGGAATCTGGGCTGTGAAATCTGAGTGAGGAGAGAATCTTAGTCTCTTGAGAAATTACAAAAGAAATACTGATGTCAATGTGTTTCATCCTCTGATCTCTCCACGGCAGTTGGCACTGACTTAGCTCTAGAAAAGTTTCAAAACCAGTAATTTTCAGGGAAAAAGTTGTTTAAGAATCACTAAAAAAAAATACGTCTCTGTAAGTAATGAAGTGCAGTGAAATTGCTTGACACTTTTATGGACAGATTCTGACTGTCTTGAATATTTAAAAAATCTTGAGATCGCTGTCTAGCTAGGAAGTACTGGGGACAGTACTAAGAAAATGAAGCTATTAATTTGCTGAAGTGTTTTGTCAGTTTGCCTCTATTGAGTTTCTTCATCATTTTTGCAATCTATCACAACATACAAGCTTTTCAGTTAAATTAATAAGAAGATTCACCTGGATGTCAGCATTGCATAAATTTCGTCTAATGTTATATCTTCATATGTATATTTTTGTGCTTCCACTACTAATATTCATCATAAAAAGAAGGAATGTGGAATAATAACTACTAAAGTAAATCTGTAGCTTATGAAAATACAAGATTTGGTGACATGTCAGAACTCAGGCACAGAGGTGAAAGAAGAAGGTCTGAGATTTGTCATTGTTTTGTATCTACAAACGTGCTGTTTCTTAAATAAAGTCTCATCAATCCCATCTAGATACCAACATAGTACTTGTCTTTCAGGTAGCCCTCAGAATTTTCCACTTTTTCTTTCAGAAAAGCTGTTCAAGCAGCAAACTTACTCATTTTCCCCGGATCAGAACACCAGGTTTCTGCTGCTGTGATGTGGTGCTGATGCTGTAGACATCTACTATTGAGTAAATAGCCTTTTCTTCTAGCACTTACTGCAGCCAGTCTGCCAAACGCTATCAGAATCAGTGACAAGTCTATCCCTGGTAGGCAGAGCAATTTGGTTCCTGTCACTCTACAGACTAGAGAGAAAAGACTGTTCTTAAGGGGAACAGCATGGCAAAGAGCTGTTACTGCACACATTAAGTGCAGCTTGGGTGACACGTAACTTAGATACCACCTTCAAAGATCTCCTGACAAAATGTGAGTTGTTTCTGATATCAAAGGAGGAGTTGCAGTGGTGGCTTCTGTAATAAATTGTTCAAAACTTCTCTTATCTCTTAAGTTGAACCCATCTCAGGATGAGCCAATTGGGTACACCTGTAATCACTTTTTGAGGAGGAGAAGCTGGAAAATGAGAGGTTGGAGATGATGGAAGGAGTTGGATGAGAAAGGTGGCCATATGGACCCAAAGGTCTGTTACAGAAGAGAGAAAGAAGTATGCTGGAGCAGAGAACCTCCTGAGTCCTATGGTGGGACAGCAGCTGTCCCTCTGCAACCCATGGAGGGTAGCAGTGCAGCTGAGATCTGCTGGCAGCTCGTGGACGACCTTATGGCAGAGGGGTTGGCTGTCTCTTGAGGGGCCGTTGCTCTATGAGGAGGCAGAATTGGAACAGAATATGCCTACTGTTGTGGTGCTATTGAGGAGATCCATGCTGGAGGAGTTTGTGAGGAGCTTCAGACCTTGAGATAGACCACACCAGAGAGTTTGGCTCTGGACTGTATCTCATGGGAGGGCCCCCTTGTTGTAGCAGAGGGAGAATATAAGGAGTTCTCCTCTGAGAAGAAATAAGTGGCAGAAATCATCTGTGATGGACAGACTACAACTCCTATTCCCTGTAACACTGTGCTGCTGAGGCGGAGAAGGTAGTGATATCATGAGCAGGTAGATGATCCTGGGAAGAAGGGAGGGATGGGAGAAGGAAATCTTAAAGTGCGGATTGTATTTTTCTCATCATCCTGCTGTTTTTTCTTTTCTGTCTATTCTGTTTCCACATTAAACTGATTAAACTGATCTTGTTTTCTTCCCTAAATCAAGAAGTTGAGTCTGTTTTACCCATAACAATAATTGATGAGTCCTCCCTGTCATTGTCTCAATCCAGAAGTCCCTTGGTTACTTTTTCCTCTCATTCCACTATAGAAGGGGCAGGTTTATGTGTGAGGATGTATGAGAGAGTAGCAGTCTGGTGCTTTTTAAAGTGTGCATGACAAATGTATAGTGCTATAAACACAACTGAGTCTTTATATATACAAAATATCACAGAATCATAGAATCATTATGGTTGGAAAACATTTTTAAGGTCATTAAGTCCAACCACTAACCTCACACTCCCAAGTCCATCACTAAACTAAACCATATCCCTCAGCACCTCATCTATGTGTCTTTTGACTATTTCCAGGGATAGTGACTCCATCACTTCTCTGGGCAGCCTGTTCCAATACTTAAAAATCCTTTTGGTGGAAAAGTTCTTCCTCATGTCCAATCTAAACTTCCCCTAGCACAACTTGAGCTCATTTCCTCATGTTCTTATCACCCATTACTGGAGAGAACAGACTGACCACCACCTCACTACAGCTCCCCTTCAGGTACTTGTAGAGAGTGATCATATCTCTTCTCAGCCTTCTCTTCTCCATGCTAAACTTCCCCAGCTCCCTCAGCTGCTCCTCAGACCTGTTCTCTAGACCACCAGCTTCTTTGCCCATCACTTCCTTGTCCCTCCTGTAGTGAGTAGCTCAAAACTGGACACAGTATTTGAGGTGCAGCCTCACTAGCATCAAGTACAAGAGGACAATCACCTTCTTGATCCTACTGTTCACACTATTTCTGATACAGGCCAGGATGTCATCGGCCTTCTTGGCCATTTGGGCACAGTACTGGCTCATGTTCAGTCAGCTGTCAATTAACACCCCCAGATCTTTTTCTGCAAGATAGCTCTCAAGCCACTCTGTCCTAAGCTTGTAGCTTGGTGTTACAATGTTGCATGTTGATGATGGAGAGTGACTTGGTGATGCCTTCCACCAACTCACTAAGCACCCTGGGATGGATCCTGTGTGACTTCACAGACTTTTATGAATCAAGATGGAGCAGTAGATCCCACACTATTTTCCCTTGGACTAAGGTGTCTTCATTTTGTCCCCTGTCTCTGTCATCTCGCTCAAGTGGACGGGTGCCCAGAGAACAGCTGGTTTTACTATTAAAGAATGAGGCGAAGAAGACATTAAGTCCCTTAGACTTTTCCTCATCCTTGGCCACTAAGCTTCCCCTTTCATCTATTAAAGGCTGAAAATTCTCTTTAGCTGTGCTTTTATTGCTGATATATTCATAGAATCTTTTCTTACTATCTTTTACAGTAGTGATCAGCTTAAGTTCTAATAATGCCTTTGCACTTCTAATTTTCCCCCTGCATAACCTCACAACATCCTTATAGTCCTCATTGTGCCCGATCTTTCTTCTAAAGATCATAGATTCTCTTTTTACTCCTGAGCTCCAGTAAAAGCTCCCTGTTCAGCCAGGATGGTCTTCTGTCCTGCTGGCTCATCTTCTTGCACATGTTCACAAACACCAGGTCCAACAAGGCACATTCCCTCGTTGGCTCTTTCACCAGCTATGAGAGGAAGTTATCTTTCACACGCTCCAGGAACCTTCTGGACTGTCTCTGCTGTGTTGTATTCCCAGCAGACATCCAGTACGTTTTAGTCCACCATGACAGCGAGAGCCGATAATTCTGAGACTTTCTCAGCTGTCTAAAAATCCTCTCAACTACCTCATCCTGGTTGGGTGTTTTTTTAGCAGACTCCTACCATGACACCTTCCTTTTTGTCCTTTACCCTCATTCTTACTCACAAACACGTGACTGTATCATTAGTATCATTGACATCTAAATAGTCAAGACACTGTCTAACATGGAGACCTACCCCTTCATCTCTCCTCTCTTGCCTGTCTCTTCTGAAGAGTCTGTAATCATCCAGTGCAGCACTCCTGTGGTGTGACTCGTCCCACATTTCTGTAAAAAATATCCAGGAATTGGATTTGGGAAAATCCAGTTTATTAGAACATAAGCAAATAATATCCTGTTATGTGCTGTTGCTGCTGCAGCAGCACCTAGTTAAGTATACACCCACTGGATGAATCAAAATCTTTTAACTATTGAAATGAAGTCTACATAAAGCCTATGACTTTCTTTAAGAATGAATCCCACATAACAGAGAAAGACAGATTTTCTTGTTCTTTCTCTAGTTTCTTCACATTTTTTCACATAATCTGTTGGATGATGTAAAATAGAAATATTTTTACTTTTTAAGGAAAAGAGAATCAGCTTATTTTTTGTTGTTCTTTTCATTTCTCAGTCATCATTTATTACAATTGAATCACATAAAATACAAAGGCTGAAGTTCCCATAGTAACATTAACATATCCACAAGCAACAATAAAACCTTTACAGTACCTCATAGTATTGTTTATTTAATTTATATCTTTAGTTTTGTTCTTCATTTTAATCTGGTTTTAGCATTCTTATACTATTTGTCCTCTGAGTTACATTAGTTGCTATGAAACTAATGTTGTAGATAAGGATGGACTGTATTAGTACCCAGAAGTATAGTATAAAATCAGGTTACATGAAATCTGCAATGTGTGCTTTGGAATGTGAACTATCTCTGAAGAACAAGATTAAAAGAAAAAAAAAATTCCTAAAATTAGTAATTAAAACTGTATGCTCCAGATCAGAACAATCATTTTAGAGAAACTGAAAATAGAATAAACAATGCCTATTTTAGTAGAGTTCAAATGTGATGTGTTGCTCACTGATTGTAACAAAACACTTTTAGCTAGAAACTGCCCTACAGAGGATTTGAGCATCTAGAGAAAATAACTTGTGATGCTGCCACAATTTAAGTAAGAATAATTACACATTCAACACTAGATGCCTTAGGTTTCATCCCTGTTGGTGATGTATTAGGATAATCACAGTGAAGGACAGTTACATATAAAAGGTAATACATTTTTGATAAAATTCTGAAAAGTCTAAAGAATTTTTCTACACTAAGGAACAATTTTGTCTTAAAGTTGAACAATTTCATGAGCTAATGCTTTATAGAACCAAGGTAAAAAGGAAACATCTCAATGTTATATTGATAGTGATAGAACATTTGTTGTGGAGTCTTAGTGGCAGATCTAGAGACTTGAGAAGGAAGAGTTGGATGGCTTATCTCACTACTCATCCTTCATATTATTGCTTCAACAGAAGCACAGAAATCAGAATTAAACAAAAGTTACATTTGAAAGGGATCTCTGCAGATCAGAAGACCTAGCCTTCTCTTCAAAACAGGGTCTTTGGTGATGTTATCCATGACTACATCAAGCCAAGTCTTAAATATTTACAGTGAGTGAGATTCCACCACTTTGCAGCCACTCTATCCCAACATTTAATTATCCTCAGGTCTTGTTTTGTTTGGTTTGTTTGTTTTTTGTGGGATTTTTTTGTTTGTTTGTTTTGGTTCTGCAAACACAGAAATGCTTATGTCTAAGCATAAGAGATAACAGATCATAGCAGCTATCCACAAAATTTTTGGCGGGACATTCAGATGTGGTGTATTTTACTCATACTGTCCAATTTGGTAGGTTCTGTATAAGTTCTGCTAAAACCAGAAAGTGGAATTGGAGATTATAAATTACATAATAATCTTCACAGAGTTGGCAAATAGCATAGAGGGCCTAAAGAAATCTATCTCCTTCTGGAACAACAACTCAAGGACAGGTATGAGATCTGGACTTCTCAAGTGTCATTTGTTATTGCACATAATTGAATAAAGACCACAGTGAGGGCAGTAGTAGATAATGTAGTGTTGCATGCAGTGGTGGATAAATTTGGTAAGAGATGAATCCCCTTGCTCTCTAGCTGGTCCTCAGAGATTATAGGAGCTAGGAGCAGCTGGGCGTATCTCTTAATAAGTAGGCTAATCAATGCCATAACTATAGGCACGACACCAGATGCACAAACAGTCTGCCTGCTGTATGCTAGGCCACATTCAGACAAAGCCATCAGGTATGGAAATAGTGTGGTCTATTCATTATGTAATATATACAGATTCTTGAAGACTGTCAGTGATAAACACACTAAGCTGCAGAACAGCTATATAGCTCTAAAATATCATTGCAATCACAAGCTTTATTCCCTGAATCTGCACTCATCGTCTCTGAGGTCACAAATCTTACCAAAACATGTGCCTCCTGAGAGGGGAAATAGGACAAACACATTGATCCATCCCTACCATTTGGTGTTGAATTCTCTTTCCCAAGTTAGCTAGAAAATCAGGTAATATTTTACCTCGTTATTTACTCTTGTGTAGAGTACGTGAGTGGGACTGTGGTCAAAGTATTGTTCTTTGCAACACTAACATTCCTTGCAAAACTGTCATTGCCTTAGCAGCTGCACAAAACATTTCTTGTTATGTCTGTGAAAAAGGGAAGAACAGGACTTTGTGGCCCCAAGTTCACATTCCTTCCCTGTGCAATGACAACACAAACCACTGCATCTTTACTGAGTTTCAGTGTCTCTGCTGGGCACCAGATGTTTATCAGTGATTTTGAGCTTTGTAATTTTCCACTGTTCTGTGCGTCCAAAATATAGGCAATGAAGTCTATCTATATCATTGTAAAATGATACGTGTAGTAACCCAGACTATAGAAATTTAAGGTTAAAATAAAATCAATCCCTCCGAGTCAGTGTTTCTGCTCTGGGCAGGGGGCTTGTTATTTAGAACACTAGCAAAACAAGAAATTTAAAAACAGATGTCCTCAAGCAAATGTTTTTTCCAAAGACACCCAAGAAATCATAAGAGATTTCTATATAGTCCTGTTGATTAAAGCTTAATTCTTCAATCCCAACCCCTTTTTTTCTAGTGTTACTTTCCTTACAACTTTACGTTTGGACATGCATAGTATTATCACAATTTGCTACAATATTATGAACATACAATATTCTACATTTTATTATTTTTGCTACATTTCTTTGTTAGATTTTTTTATTATTTTAACATTTAGATTCTACTGACAAACAAAATAAATTATATTTGTATGTATATAAAAACTTGACCTAATCAGTTGAGTTGTACCTTTAATTGAAAACAACTGATTGTATAATTTAGTCTTTTTTGTACTAGAAGTTGCGGGTTTTTTTCTTTATTTGCAATATACTTTTCATCAGCCTGCTGTCTATGAAGAAACAAAACAAAAAATTGTGCATTCCAAGAAGCTCAGAAAATTTCCCAACTAAATCAGTCAGCCTCTATCTGACTGATTACAGGCAGCAATAAGAGTCATTTATCTTTTTCTTTTTACTGTGATGTTAAAGCCCCTGAACAATGGAACTGTGTTTTCTACTTATTGCATGAAAAAACATGTGCATTCTTCATTTTGTCAATATCATATGTGTGAGGCACCTTGCTCTTGGCCAGATGGTAAAAATGCGCATTTGGACGTTTTCCTGGTTTTTTGGGTTGCCTGTGTTACTTTGTTTTCTGTTTCCCTTTTACTTATTTGTTCTTGAATATGTTCCCTTGTGTCCTTGCTTTGCCACGAAATTGCCTTTACTCAAAGCATCAGCAAGCTGTGTGTTCATGTTGTATAGGTTTGACACTGCTTTCTCTCAGTGGGCTTCCCAACACCTGCTGTTAATATCCATAATCTAAGCTTCCTTTTCCTCCAGTGTTGAAGTATATTTTATTTTTGGAATATAAGTGTCAACAGATGTGATTGAAGATAACGAGACATGGTACTGTTGTGGGATTACAGTCTGGGTGGGAAGTAGGGAAGGAGGAGTCATGCAGAATTCACGGCCCACTCAGATATATGCTAGTTGTCTGCCTCTAATCAGGACGATTTTCTGTATACTGTCCAGATTAGATGAGTAGATTAACTAGGTAAATACAGTTAACAAAACACTCAGATATAAGATATAAATATAGATGGAGAACTTTAGAATTTTCTTCAACTACAAAAAAATTACATGACATGAAATTTTCCTGATGCAGTACACCTTCACAAAAGTAAATACAACACAAGTAATTGTTCAGCAGCTCAAGAATGCTTATGTTGTGTTGAAAACTGAAGATCTAATTGTCCCAACTTAAGTTTAGGCATCAAATTGGTGTCTAAATCTGAAATGAAATTGTTGTAGTTTTCTTGTATAGTTTAAGAAAATAAACATTTTCAGGAAGCTTTGTATCTCCAAGATCAGAAAGCATAGTCATCTAAGGTCACATTTTAATCAATAGAGAGGTTAAAAGTACAGCAAATGGTGTCTTTTGTGAGCTAAATAACTCTTTAGTCTGTATTCTGAAGCCTTTTACTGAGTATGGTGATTTCTCAGACTCGGTCCATATGAATACAGCTACACTGTAGATAGCTACAGTTACCAACTCAGCCCCATTCTGGCAATGAATTTTGTTTCTTACAGATAGATTTTAATTGCCTAAACATAGACATCTAGTAAATAGTTTAGCTGTGACATCCACTGAAATATGGAAGATATAGGACAGAATATGTAAGGGATCAGTGCTTCTAGGCAGTGGTCACAGATTACACCAAGAAATCTAAAATTATGCCAAATATTTATGTATAGGCAAAGGGATTATTATTGACCAAGTTACTAAAAATTCCCCTAAATATCAAATGGATGGTTTGTTTGTTTGTTTGAATAATGTGACCAGACCTTAGGACGAAAAAGATCACTCCCATGAAAATGCCCATCTTTCCCCATTGACTTGATAAGGAAATCCACCAATTGCAAAGTTAAAGCAAAATTTTAATCACTTACTTTTTACTTTTTTAAACAGTGTGTAAAACATTTTTCAAGAAATGTACCTAATATTTGAATAGATAATAAGTCTGATGAGGAGAGTATGAAGAAACTCCAGGGCTGTTTAGCCTGGAGGAGGCTCAGGAATGACATTATCACTCACTACATCTACTTGAAAGGAAGTTGTAGTGAGGTGGGAGTAGGTCTCTTCTCCAAAGTAATGAGTGATGGTGTAAGAGGGAACGTCCTCAAGTTGTGCAAAGGAAGATTTAGACTGGATTTTAGGGAAAACTTTTTTACTGAAGGGGTTGTTAGATGCTGGAACACTCTACTCAAGGAGGTGGTGGAGCCACCAACCCTGAAGATATTTAAAACATACATAGGTGAGCACCTGAAGCACATAGTTTAGTGATGGGCTTGGCAGTGTGAGCTTAGTGATTGAACCTGATGATCTTTAAGGTCTTTTCCAAATATAATGATTCTGTGATTCTATACAGAAGCAAAAAGAAATGATAGTCTGTGTCAGGAAAAGGACATAGATACACAAATAGTACAGCCACAACTTTTATTGAAGAGAGAAAATGACAAATACTTCACCCCAGATTCTGCTAGAATTTGTGTCCTCTACAGGCAGTCACATGTGCTATTGAACCCAAAAGTCACGTTCCTCTTCCAGACATACGGTCTGTTGTCATTGTCTGGCAGATCCAGCTGCCACTTCCAGTTTACCTGGAAGTACATCAGACCAGGATGTTTCCTCCTTACAGCATGTTTCATCCACCATTGCATGAAAAGGTACTACCTGTCACGGACATATCAGAACCCATGTGTTATTTGCTTTTTTTTTGTTGTATCTGTTCTGACCTGTCAACTGCAACACTCATTTAATCAACAGGCTGCCCAGGGGACTTATGGAGTGTCCTTCCTTGGAGGTCTTCAAGACTCGCCTGGACATATTCATGTGCGACCTGATCTAGGTGAACCTGCTTCTGTGGGAGGGTTGGACTTGATGATATCTGGAGGTCCCTTCCAACCCTACCATTCTATGATTCTATGAAAACTTTACTAAGATAAGATTATGATCCTCCTGGGATGTTTTTTGTTTGGGTTTATTTTCAGGTTTTTCTTCTCGACACAACGGGTTATATGGAATTATATCTGTATTATAGCACGTTTATCCACCTTTTTCCTCATGAACAAAGAAGGTAAATAAAAGAATGTAATTATTTGCTGTAACAAAGGCCAGACTGCATGGGTCTTTGTGCAACCTAGTCTAGTGGAAGGTGTCCCAGCCCATGGCACTGGTAGGGACCTTAGCAGGGGTTTGAACCTAAACGATCTTTAAGGTCCCTTCCAACCAAAACAATTCTATGATTCTATGAGAATTATTTGACAATGTTGAAAACAAGTACAATTGATTAAGGTAGTAGAGAATATTTTAGATTTTTATAGCTCATTTATTTAAGGCTAAAGGGAGTTGTTATGTTGTCATTACTATTGCATGTAGCACACAGCTGTTAAGATTTTGCTTTGACAAATCAAGTTGAATTGCAGCTGAAAATAGAGACCAGAAACAGAAATATAGTCTCATCCCCACCTTTATTTCTGTGGGATATTTACTCACCAAGTTCTGATTAAATGTAATTGTGACCCTCAAAATCTATTCTTAGTAGTCAGAAATGCACTTAAGACTTTGATCTGCATTAGACAGTGAAAACAGAAAAGCTGTGATGATGGTGTTTTTCAGATATTTTATTTTGATTTTCAGATATTTTAATCTGAAATTTTATTTACTTATCAGATGTGAAAAAGATTTTCAGGTGGGCTGCAAGTATTTTTACTTTTCTTGGAGACAGCCATTACATCTAGAAGAAATTACTTTGGAAATATTTTCTATGTCTGACCTAGTCAAGAGAGTTTTTGGTACACTAAAAGTGTATCTCAAGTGTCTGTTTTATACAGGACCCCATTTACAAACACACACACGTGTACACACACACACACACACACACACACACACACAGTGACAAGTATTTTACACTATAAAGTATTTCAGAAATACTCCATTTTGCAGCAGATTGATCTACAGTTTTAGTATCTAAGCTCTCAGATGTGAACAATTAGGTGAGGTGGAAAATTAAGTATCACACAGTTAGGACAATGAAGCAAAACATTGCAAGTTACTCCTCTAATAATTTCTGATATTAAAATTATTTTTTTAAAATATATTTAAAAATTATACATTTAATATTTTCATCTTCTTATACATCATGCAAATGGTCTTTCTTGGGGATTGCAAATGTTCAAACTTCATTATGTCAATTTTCTAATTTAATGAGAATCATCTTTGAAAATGCCTAGTGCACTGTTTTTTTTTTTTAATATTGTAAGGAAGGCACATACTAGATAAATACTAATAGGTGAACTACTGAAGAAGAACCTCACCTTTTAAGTCACTATCCCTGGAGGTGTTTAAGAGACAGATGGATATTGCAATTAAGGAAATGGTCTAGTGGTTGATAGGACTAGGACAAAGGCTGGGCTTGATGATCTTAAAGGTCCCTTCTAGCTGAAATGATTCTATGATTCTATAACATTTATATTTGCTGTTGCATGTGACTGTTTTAATTTTGTAAAGATTTTTTTTTCATATAGCTAACTCAGAACACATTGACATGAAATCTAACTCATAACTCTTCAGTCAAACTTATTCTCTCACAAGATTATATGCATTACATGCATGTATGTATAAGGATAAAATCTCATAGCACTAGAAACTTTATGGCAAGTTTCTTGTCACTTCAAGTTATTATAAGCTTCATATACAAAATGACTGGGGTAGCTTCTTATTTAATTTCACTATAATAGAAGCAAATATGCAGTCTTTAACATATTTGTTTGATATCTGCTGTCAGCTTTGGTTCTCTGTAAAATTAAGTTCTAATTCTAACCTTTGGTTAGATTGTATATTTTAAAGAGATTATATTAATTGTAGTTCTCCATATGTAATTTTCTATTTGTTGTTCTATCTTGCTTTGTTTGCCTCAGTATAAGAACCAAAACTTATTTTTGAAAAGCAGAATTCTTCTGTGTTAGTTTATACCTTCCTAAAGCTTTATGACCCAATATCAGAACAAAAAATGATCCTGATTGATTGACAATATCCTCTTAGGACTGTTGGAAGTACTGTATCTACACTCACTCCACTGCATTTCTTTTTTTAAAGCTTTTCCTACTGTCTTTATTACTTTCCAAGGAAGGACTAGAAGAAAGATATAGAAGTTGATTATTTTGACTCATATGTCTTCTGGTGGGGAGAATAAGAACTATGCTGATAGAATTCAGGCACAGTCCCAGAAAAACTTAGTAATGTTATCTTTTTTTAAAAGGCAACCTGGAGCTGTTTCTATCCTACTACAAGCTCATCCGGACCATAATCCATCAATGTCTTAGCCTCATACTACCTCTTGACTCTTTTTATGCTGGTAACACTTTCTTGTCAAAGATTGGGAAAAAAAAAAAAAAAAAAAGTTAAAAGAAAAAAAAAAGAATAAAAAAAAATCAAAAAGAAGAAAACCACAAAAGTCTGAGAAAAAGAGAATGGGAAAAAGAAAAGAAAGAAAATAAGCTTTTCAGATTCATGATAATTTTTAAAAGCTTCATTTGCCACAAAAGTCTGAGAAAAAGAGAATGGGAAAAAGAAAAGAAAAAAAATAAGCTTTTCAGATTCATAATAATTTTTAAAAGCTTCATTTGAAATAGTAAATGTTTTTAATGTAAAACCTCTGGCTTTTCCTCTCTATTCGTGTAATATAATAGTTTCAGTTTCCTGTATCAATTACACAATATTTTTTATTAGCGATGTCTTCTTCCTTTTCTAATTAAACCTGTGAATGGAAATTGAGAAAGAAATTAAAACAGACAGGGCAGTTTTCAAAGTAGAGATCTTCAAGAGACCACAATCCTATAGTCTTGTTGGAATGCTTATTTACTCATTCACGGAGACATGTTCAAATGAAAGACTTCAGAGAGAATAGGTTGGAGAAGGCATGATACATAGCCTCCGTACAGATTTTACATCAAGTACTATCCTGATGTCTTTATGAAATTGAGGCCCTTTCCCACTCAAATCCACGTAATCCTTTTAGTTTTTCCTTTCACAGTATTCTTCCAAGATTCTGTTTTGGAAGTTGAACAGTAGCTGCCTTCGTGTGTTAAGCATCTGTGGGTGGGAAATCTGTAGGATCATTTGTTAAAAACCACATTTAGAAACGGTTTTGTTTTGGAATGCGGTCCAACGTTTAATCTTAAGCAGCTGTAGGATGAAGATATTTTATCCTCCTACTCTCTAAGCATTAAGGGAGACTTAGTCCACAGTACTGAAAACACCCACTCATTCTTAATATTAGTAAAAATAGTCTTAGTAGAAATTCATTATAGTAAAACTAAGTATGTTTAATATAATTCAACCGGGTTAATACATCAGAGAAAAGATAAAATAGATAATTTTGTCAGTATTCAAAGCATGGATATCCTACAGAATCTTATTAAATACTCTACAGAAGAATTTCCTTCTCTTATACATTAGAAAAGCATAAGATAGTACGGAAATGTCAGTATATAAGAGGCAGCACTGAAAATATTTCTATGTCTTGGAAGTGTTCTGATCTGACAATATGTAATTTATTACACTAGGAAATCAGAGCAGAATTATCGTATCTTTCAAGCAAGTACTAAGACACTTCTCGACCATCCAGTCACCAGAGAGCCCCTGCAGTTGAAATTACTATTGTAATTTTAATATAATGTAATGTCACATGAAACATCACAAAGGTGATGTGTCCCCTTTTAGATGTGAATTCAAAGAGATAATTCATCTGTTTAAGAAAATATTATCCCTAACTATGGGCATCACCAGAGAAACAATCATAGACAAGCTATACAATATACGATATACTGATCAGGAAAGCTGTTTATAAGGCATTTTGATGACCTAGAGTCATGGTATTTGCAAAGCAAAATAACTTTGTGAAAGGAAGTCCACCTAGGAAAATAGAAAGTTGGTCAAAGATGCACGAGCACGCTGAGTGATCTTCAAGAGACAGCATGCAAATGAGACGACCATAAAAATCTTTGCACTTCATGTTGAGTAAGGCTCGTGTGATAAAAGATACATTCTCAATGCTTTTTCCTGTTTAGCTGTTTGAAATTGTATAAAAATTTCTGTTAGGAACTATGCGGTCTCGTTTCTAACTGATGTCAGTGGGAGTTAATGAGGCTCGGTGCCATGCAGGGTTATAGCAATAATGACTGTAGAGAACTTACTCTGTTTTTATTATATTTTTTTCAGCTTTTTAATGAAGGGAGAAACATTCTACAAGCTTGGAAGTTCATAAGCAAGAATTCATATAGACTCAAATAATAATCTTAATTAACATTCTATTTTTCCTCTTAAATCTCTACGAAAATCCAACTTTTCTAAATAACATTGTCTTGAGCAGTTAATGTTACTTCTATAACAAACACTGTACATTTTACATTCAGGTCATTATATGATTAAGCCTGAAACAATCTCACTAGTTTTTAAGTAGAACCTGCTATCAGTATAATGTTTTGCTAACTGAATGATCCAGCATCACACTGTGTGGCATAGTAAAATTTTGTGCTCTAAAATCTTAGAATCTCTACAGAAACCATAGCATTAAAAAAATTATCTTTTTAAAGTACTGTTTTTTTAGAAATTAACATGAAACCACAATATAAGCCTTTCCTCACCTGTTGTTTAGGAAGAGGAGGATTCAAAGAGGCCACAACTCTCCTCTTAGCATCTTGAATGGATGGGGGTAAGAGACAGATTTATTGCTCTCTATTATCAAACCATTTCTGGACTTGGGATTTTGTTTGGTTTTTTTGCAGGGTAGATATCTCTTTTGAACCAGAACTTGGAATCAACAAAACAGTTTGGAGATCTCCATGATTAAAAAATTATGACGCGTGTCCTAAATTAATCTCAGATATTTGGGGAAGGAGTAGTAGAACCTCAGTTGAAAAAAAATATAATGTGTTAGGTGAGAAGGAAGAAAAGAATTGAAAGGTCTTCTGAGTGGATGACTCAACCTACTGTCATATGGAAAACCTGTTATGACCAAAAGGGAGCACACAACATATACATGGAACCAAAAGCTCAGTCAGTCTGATTAATATTTTAAAGAGAAAGACCTTGCCCTAGCCACTGGAAGATCACTGCTGCCATGGATGTGACACTGCTGCAGGGGTAGAGGGGAATCAGAAATCAAAATTGTCTTTTTCATTTACTGTAGATAGAGAAAAAGATAATGCCCTCCTAGAATGCCATAGCTCTGTGCACAAATTTAGGTGGGATTAATATCATCTGAACTGAATAAAAATCTTGGTGAAGGGATGTGTTTGGGACATTTATGTGTTTATTACTTTTTTTTTCTTTTTTACTTCTATTTGAATTCTTAGATCACATTTATCACGTTCTTTCTTGTAGCTATCAAGTACGACGAAGGTTAGGCAAATTATTTACATTTTCAAAGGAAGATTGAATTTACTATGGCTCTGCAATTTGGGCTCTATGGAAACTAAAAATTATGAGCACTTTCTGTTCTTGAAACTAGGGAGATTTTACTCAGTGTCTTCACTGTGAGCAAGTATTTTAAAGAAACACTTCAAAACCTGTAAGGAAATTTAACTGGCATAGCTGAGATCCTAACATATGTGTTTGTCGATTTTTTTTCTCCCTCCTTCTGACAATTGAATGCTTAACCAAGCAAATTTAGTCATCAGTTATCACACATTTTCTATGGAGTAGTATTAAATCACAGATACAGAACCTTTCCTTGGAAAGCTGATTTTGATTTTGGTTTTCCTATAGCCTGTGACAGGTGGAGAGAGATATAGAGAGCAACACGTGAGTAGCTCAGGCTCCCACCAGTGGAGTCTCTTGAGCTCCTCTTCCTCGTTGCTAAGGAACAGGACAAGCTTACATCTGCTGCTCCTCTTTAAAAACACCTAAAATGTGATTAAGAACTGTCTTGTTTTCATGTTGAGGAATCATAAGTTTTTAAGCTTCAAGCCCAGGGTTCTCTGAAGCATAATAGAGAAAGGAATAAATTAAAGATGAGGGGGAAAAAAAATCCTACTATAAATGTCTCAAGCAAGCTGCTGCTCTTTTAGTTTGGAGCTATGTATAAATACAGCTATTTATAGTCTGCTGCTGCAATCATTATGTCAGTATATCCAGTGCAAAACTCTTTGCAAATAGTGCTGTGACTCAGAAGGTACAGAATTTTGTGACTCTAAGAGAGTCATTGGTCTCCAAGCTTGCAATTATGAAGGGCATAAGTAATACTATGGCCTATTATTATCAATAGAATACACTGTAAATTAAAATCTCCTCATACTGTCACAGCACTGGCCCAGAACTTTCCTTGCTTCATATAGCTCATGATTTTCAAAATCTGTAATAGACAGTTAGGTTGATATACAGGATTGTAGTTGGAAAGAAATATTACAGTGAAGCTGAGACTTTTGCATATGTTCATACTCTCAAATGTGGGATAGTAGACAGGGCTTTTCTTACAAAGATTGAAACATCTGCAGCCACAAAAATCACAGCATTCCGAACATAAAAACACCAAACAACATTAAAAAAAGAGACACTGAAGATACAGGTTCTTTCGTAATTCTTACACTGGAATGTGATAGATGTCTTCATGTTGTCATATACAAAGTCTGAATTATTATGTACACATGGATTTTAGGCACAAATTATGTTATGTCTGTATGATCACTGTTATGTATGTGTTTGCACGCATGTATGAGAATGTATATGTGCATATGATGGGTAGTGGAGACATCGAATCATAGCAAGCTAAACTTAATTTGATCTACAAGGTAACTAACTTTTGACAATTCTTTTTAGGGGAATAAAAAAGTAAGTGCAAACAGTAAAGAGAATAGGCAAGAAATACTGTGCTGCAAGGAATCTGGATCCGAAGTCAGATTCAAGCACCCCAAATGTACTTTGAAGAGGAAAGCCATGTGTCTCAATAAAGAATCAGAGTTCAGATGAACTCTAAATGTAATAATGTAATGCGCACCAGGAGAATCAACTCTTAAAGATCTGTGGAAATGGCAACGAATATTAAACAAGGGCAATGAGATGTAAACAGACATGGACATCACCATTTCATCCATTTCCTTAATATCCTTATTTCCTTATCTTCTTTTTTACCCAATTATTCTCCAACAATGAATTTCGCATCACATTGAAACTGGACTCAAGATAATATTGATGAGAAGCTACAACCATCTAGTGTTTTGGTAAGGATCAGGAATGTAGTTTTGAATCACATCTCTTTATCATAACATTTGCCGTGTTTGGTTTGCATTATGAAATGTAGACTGTGCTCATGAGCTGGATTTCATCTGAATGTAATTAAACTGGAAGATATCCAGAATCATATCTAGACACAAATGATGATTGTGTGGAACAATCTAAAGTTAATTCAGTTATAAATAAACACATACAGAAATAAATAAAATATGAAAGGTATCTAATGTAGATTTCTCAAGACCAAATATTTTACTCTATGTCCACCTCTACCAATTTTCTTTAGCTACTACTATAGGTCTGTAGTCTGTAAGGACCAAGTAAATTTCCCAGAAGTTTTATGGAAGGTCAGTCTAATAATTAGATAGAAATGGATTTTACAGTCATAAAACAAATGAACGAAGTGATATATTGCAATCTGTAAAGTTAAATTATGTCTAACACCAAATAATGATCTGGAGTTTCATATGATTTCGTATTCAGTAGATGCAGTAATGAATTTTCTCAAATTCTTCAAATAAACCAACTTTGAGCATTGTATTTTTATCCTAACAGATTAAACTAGACTTTTTTTTGGTGAGGATGAATGATTTTTTTTCCATTGTTTATGCAAATTTGGTCTTTTAAATGAGAAATCTAATTAGTTCTAAAAATCACAAAATATTTTTAAAATAGGGTTTTACACTTAATAAATAGAAAGAAATTATTGTAATTTAAAACAGTCCTGATGAAATGGTAGACCAAAAGCCAAAGTGAATAGTACTAGTAGATAAAAATTCTATAATGATTTTGCTTGAAAAACAGTAATTTTAAGCATTTTTACCCAAACACTAATTTCTACTTCTTATATACATAAAATAATGCAAGATTAAAATATCTCTCACACTGAAATATTTTTTAAGAACAGAACAAATGTATCTTTTAACAAATATCATTAGTTATGGTATTATAGATGTGTTAACCTTCTTTCTGTGATTCTATATGGAAAGGTAATGATGTGGAAGTCATTCTTCTACCTTAGGATCCCATGCGTACACAGTACAGCCACATGCTGCACAGTACAGCCAATTATTTCTTCCTCTAGGATTTTTGGTCAGGGAACTTCCTTTTCTAGTAGAATTCTGATGAGTTACAGTTTGAGTTGCTATGGACACTGAATAAACAGGGCATATTATCCTATTTAAACACACTGTTAGTCTTTCTTTAGACAAATTTGCTTCTGTTATGATCTGTTAAGATATTTTTTTGTTTCGGAAGCCAAATCAGATTAGATCTCAAAGAACTAAAGAGAACAATTCAAATTGCCTTCAGTATTGTCTACAATTTCTGAGAAAGCAATCTATAATAGAAAGGCTTTATAGATTTACTAACTGTTTCAATCTTTTCTTGTGAGTATATTGAAGTGCCATTGATTATGGAACATCTTTCACATGAGGCAAAGCTGTGGGAACTGAGGCTGTTTAGTCTAGAGAAGAGNCCAATCCCTACCATTCTATGATTCTATAATTCTGTGGTAATCATTACAAAAGTAGGAGACAAAGACACAGCAACACCATATGGAATTCAGTCAGTGGAATTGGTTCACTTCTGAGAATGTAGATATTCTTCGTCTTTTACTAGGACTTAGCATCTTGTTACTATATGCCATAGTGCTGAAAACATAAAATTAATAAGCATTAAGAAAATGTAACATTCTAAAGGATAAAGTCTCAATTACTGTTATTATTACTTAATTATTTACTACTTAATTGCTACTTTGACCATATATTTACTACATATTGACCTGATATTTAATAATATATGTTTTAGTCCTCATTTTGAGTAACTCAGATTTCTGTTTCCATGTGTGACTGTGGGCAAAAATCTGTTGGTCTAATAATTCATGATCAGTGTGTCCAGGCATTTCTTGGCAGTGTGCAGCTTACCAGCTTGTCTGTTTTCAGACTCAACAATCTTACATCTATCAGTATGTAATGTCATGTAAATCTCCAGGTTTCTCTAACTGACACCTTTTGATTAAATTGACATAGTAGTTTTACTGTATTTTCAGAGATGCTTTGCTTTGACTTGCTGATTATGTAGCTAGTGATAAAGAAGCTCCACTTCAGCAGTTTCAGAGTCAATAGCAAGAAATGCATCTGCATGCCATATGCTTGCTTCTTACTTTATTACTTTCCTTTCTGGTATTATTGTAGTCTGGGGGTTTCAAAGACATCTAACATGGTAGTTTTTGATCTTTTAAAATGTCAAACTGCTGCCATGCCACTGTTTGAATGGGTTTACTGTTGTCACTTTGAAACAGTAGCAATAGCAAAAGAAAATCTGTAGAGAAAGCATTTTCCCCTCATTGATTTTTGACCTGAAGGGTCCATGCAGCACACATCTAGTTTCCTTGGAAAATACCAGCAAGCGTATTCACTGATTGCTGTTATCTTTTTAATGAATACTGGTTAGCAAAACCAAATAAATTTTCTTGAGATAATTTGTATTTTGTTGAAGTGTCTTCAGTTTCATGTGTTGCAACATAACAGTTTTCCCTGTGCCTAGAAGTGAAAACATATCCACAGATGTTATAAACTCCAAAAATTTAAAAACTACTCTTGAAGATATCTTTACATAGTTACATAAACTGATTGCATAATCCAGTTGCTGTCAGTTTTTGTCTGGGTCTTGTCAGAAGTATTTCTTAACATACTTACTTTGATGGAACCTTTCTATTTCTTCTCTTTCTTTCTTCTTAGAAGATGCTGTCACTCTCAGTAAGCCTTGATAGCCTCTTTAAATGAACAGAAAAGACATAGATGTTGAAGGAGAGGAACAGTAATCAGGAAAGGAAAAAACAGTTTGAGCTCTAATTGAAAATATTTAACTCTTGAATAATATAAATAATTTATACAGTGTTTTCAGACTACTAATTATATCACAATCAAAAATACTGTTAATGAGATCTGAAAAGATCCATTATACAAGATGTTGAGAAGTGTCCTGTTCCTCATTCCTTTCTCTAAAGTCTATGAATCTAGAAAATCTGTGAAAATCTGCATATTTATAAATGTTTTAAACTTCTAGTTATTAAAAAAATAGCATCTTGTTAGGATGAAAGGTAGTACCTGTATCACTCATGACAGAACACTTTTATTTTGTTGGAAAAATTAATATGTAGAGATGTATTTTTTAACTCCGTAGGTAATTTTGTGCATGGCGCATCTTGCTGTGATGAGTTTCTAGGCAGGTAGTTGCATGTATATAAATCGTATTTTAAGTTCTTTTAAGCAAAAATGCTTATTTTGACCACATTTGGGTGTTGTGAGCTTAAATAGAATTAAAACTCATTGTTACTCAGTCAGAGGGAAAAAAGCAAACTTGCAAAATAAATATCAGAACAGGTAAACACATTTTTTTTTTATGCATGACTTAGCTGAATATATGTATTAAAACTCAACTGATAATCCCTTCAGATGTAAATGATCAATATTAAATAGTTGATCAAATAGAAATAACTTGGAAATCTGTTTTAAAAAGCCCCTAACCTTAGTTGTACTGGACATGACTGATTCTTTGCTGGTCAGATAAACCTAATAACATTTGATGAAGAATGCCTGAAGGATATTTCAATAAACAGTATCTTCCTGCTATGCTGCTCACAAGATTAGATAGATTCATCAACATTGACTTGTACTCAAAGACTTAGATTGGTAATAAATTTAGTAATTGGAGTGTTGGTGATCCTGAAAAGTTCTTCCAAAGAAAGCTGGATTGATATCTAGTCCGAAATCTTTGTATCATTAACGTTATTAGATTGTGGCAATGCCTTAGGAGGAATGTAGAAGACTTTTAGACAAAAAAAAAAGAGAAAGATTTGCCTATTCAGAGTCAGGGTCAACTGTGTGCCTTTTATCAAAGTTCAACTATGTACATTTTATGTCTTCTAACAATGAGCATAAAATAGTTCTTGAAGCATATGTGGACTACAAATACATTAAACAAAAGTGCATGTAGATTCTTGTAGAATGTATTACTCAGACTGAAGAAAACAGTCTTACCTCCACATGCAATTGATGGAGGTGAACTACACTGTAATGGGTTTGAATGGCAAAGTTTTGGTAGCAGGAGGCTACAAAAGTGGCTTATGTGAGAAGCTGTTAGAAGCTTCCCCTGTGTCCAATGGAGCCAATGGCTGCTGGCTCCAAGATGAACTCGCTGCCTACCAGGGCCAAGCCAACTAATGATGATTATTATAATGCCTCTGTGATTAAAATATTTGAGAAAGGGAGCTGTAGCAGAAGAGAGCAGTGAGAATGTGAGGGAAACAACTCTGCAGACATCAAAGTTGGTGAAGAAGGCAAAGGAATAGCTCTAGGTGCCAGAGCAGAGATTCCTCTGCAGCCTGTGGAGCAGCCCATGATGAAGCAGGCCCTGTCTCTGCAGCCATGGAGGCCATAGGGGAGCAGAGATCCACCTGTAGCCTTGGGAAGAACCTGTGTTGGAGCAGGTGGATGCCCATAGGGGATTATGACCTCCTTGGAAGTCCACACTGGGGTAAGTTCAGTCTCCCCAGGTCTGATAAGTCAGATATGTATGTGTGTCTTGCAGCATACCCATACATATTTCTGATTTCATTCAAGTTGACATTGAAGTGAAAATATGTCTTTTATGTCATGCACGTGTATCACTAACAGCCTGCTGCTTATGTTTCAATTTGAAATCTTACTGGGCATTTTCACTTCAATATTTACTTATTTTAGCTATAATGTTCAGCTATGCAATAAGGCAAATATCAGAATGGGTAGCTTAATTTTCAATATTTTTTTATTTATAGTAAAAAGAAAAAGTCTAGATTTTGCTGTTTATACAGTTTGAAAGTTGATTTAAACTTTTTTCACACTATAATTGTGTTAATTTCCAAGATTTTTTCTCATGTTTTGACGTCTTGTCAAATCATTACTCTATAAATATACTAATTTGATGAGAGCTGATTTTCTACCTCCTTAAACCAATCTTTTCATAATGGTAAGTTCAGATTTCTCTACCTACACATCACTTTTTGTGTGATTTTCCTAATGGAATTCACTGTTTACTTTAATTAATAGACTTTTTAGATTAGTACTATTTTTACTTTAGGATTTTGTGGTAGTCATAAGAAAGCAATTTGAAGGAGTTTAGTCATTAATGGTGGTATTCAGCTCAAGATTCAGAAGTCTAACTTCAGAAGCTTGATTCAGTGTTAACTTAATATGGGCATTTCCATTTCTATCTCGAGTTTCACTCGAGGTCCTCTATGATATTTGAAAGTCCAAACGATTCTGGCAGATACAAGAGAGGACTTTTGGGACCTCAATTTACTTTTGGGGCCTGATTCATGTGCTGACAAGTGGATTTCTCAAGTTAGTTGCAAAGTCCTCAGATATTTTAACTATAATCTCGCAGAAGCTTTTCTTCTAGGACCAGAATCCAGGAGCTACACTGACCAGAAAATCTTGAGTCAGATCTCAAAACTTTGGCCTCTTTGGTCTCCCTTCACATGTAAAATCAAATAAAGGTAAAACTTGTAATCTGTTATTAAAGTGAACTAATATGTCTTTGAATGAGATTCATATAAATAATATTCTTCAATTATTCAGGTCCAATACCTTGAATAAACTAATGCTTTAATATATAATACATAGTTAATAGAAATATTTTGACAACAGTTTCTTCAAAGATGATTAGGAGGAAATATGCACATAATTATTTATATTCATTTATTTAAAGTAAACAAGCCTTAAAGAACTCATGTATTCCAATGATTTCATAGAATCATAGAATCATAGAATGGTAGGGATTGGACGGGATCTTCAGAGATCATCTAGTCCAAGTCCCCTGCTCAAGCAGGTCCACCTAGATCAGGTCACATAGGAACATGTCCACGTGGGTCTTGAAGACCTCCAAGGAAGGAGACTCCAGGAAGGAGACTAAACATTAATTTCAAATATTTATTGCTATTAAGAAGATTGATTTGGCAAAACCAGAACTTGATAAAAACAGGAGAAAATTCTTGATATCACCTTCTAACATAATATTTATTGTAGTAAGTACAATATGTTTTCCATGTTATATCTCAAACGTAAAAGTTTTTAAAATATTTTACAAAGTTGTCAATAATAAGTCTAGTTTTTTCCTTCTTTCATTCTCCATAAATTTTCCCTTATGAGGTAATTTGAAGACAAGTCAGCTAATAATCCAATCAATGTAATCCAATATATATAAAAGGAAAATAAGACTTTTTTTCTTTTTTTATGAATCATTTTCATATTACGTCATTAAGACTTGATTACTATTCTTCAGGAATTAGTTTTATAAACCATGTAGGGTAGTTTAATTACCTTACTTTAGCTCATCTATGTATGTTTTAGAAAATAATACTGGAAACCATGGCAAATGCACTTTAGGTATATTTTGAAGATTTGTTCTAAATATACAAATTAAAATGTCTTTATGTTAAAACATCTAATTTAAATTTTCTCATTATTTAAGGATAATAATCTTCAGCATTTTTAAGTTTGATTTGTACAACTATTTAATGTAAATGTTAATACTAATCTTATGTCTAATAATAATAATAATAGTAAGAATGGATCCAGATTTGACTTTCTGACGGCGAAGATATCATTTGACCCTAGGATACACTTTTTTCTCTCTTCTATGTCTGATTGCATCAATGAAAATTCAGGTTAGGTTTTTTAACTGTCTGCTTTTGAAAGCTTGTTGTACTACTATTTGTCCCAGATATTTAATAATAGGAGGTGAGAGAGAGAAGGAAGATAAAAAGATTAAGAAAGACATATTTGATTCTTATTTGTTAAATGTTTTTGACTCTAAAATACCTCTCCTTATATAGTTGTTACTGTGGATATTTTAGAGCCAATTTTCATGTCCAAATAAATTCCTTTTAAATTCTACCTCAGATTTTCTCTGTATTATACAACAAATCTATAACAATAGTAATTGTTCCATTTTTGTTGTAGGCATACAGTTATCCAAAAGTATTTATTAAGAAACAAAGTACCTGCCTATACTGATGAATACGTGCAAATTATGCTTACTCCTCTTTTGAAATGAAAAATACAGAATTGAAATTTTATCACAGCGGCATTTTATTATATTTACATGTTCATATTTTGAAATTTGTCTCATTGTACTAAACATACCCACATGTTTACTAACTATTAAATATTTTAAATGGTATATGTATTCGTTGTCACGTCGGGATTTTTTATTCTATGTCCACAGACATAAATTTAAGTCCTGCAATTGGCATACAATGAAGTATGCCTTGCTGCCATGAAATTTAAAGTTAGTTAGCATGGAATAATACACTGGCTTAATTTGGAATTGTAGTGGTTTAACCCTTGTTAAGTGCTAGGTGCCTACCAAAGCCGTTCTGTCACTCCCCTCCTACACTGGCAAGGGGAGAGAGAAATATAATGAAGTTTAAAGACTCGAGATTAGGACAGGGAAGCTATTTAACAATTACCTTTCGGGGCAAAACAGACTCAACTTGGGGACAAATTGTTTGGCTTATTAGCAATCAAAACTAAGTAGTGACTTGAGAAATAAAAACTTAAAACACCTCCTCCCACTCCTCCCTTCTTCATGGGTGTCCAAGTTTCCTCCCTCCCCTACCCCATAGCAGCTCCAGGACTCATGGAATGGGAGTTATGATCAGTTCATCACAGATGGTCTTTTGTCATTGCTTCCTCTCCCTTCCCCAGTAGTATGTGAGATCTCTCTCATGGGAGAGAGTCCTTCATGAATTCTCCAACATGGACCCTTCCCACAGGCTTCCCACAGTTCTTTGTTAACTGCTCCAATCAGCCTGGGTCCTCCATGAGGGCACAAGTCTTGCCAGTAAACCCAGTTCAGTTTTAGCTCCTTTCTGCCCATGTGTTCACTGGTTCTGACAGGAACTTGCTCCAGTATGGGGTCCTCCATGAGCTGCAGGTGGATCTCAGCTCCACCATGGACCTCATTGGCTGCAGGGGCACAGCCATGGGCTGCACCACAGGCTGCAGGGGAATCTCTGCTTGAGCACCTGGAGCACCTTCTCCCCTTTCTCTTCCACTGATCTTGGTGCCTGCAGAGATATTGTCACACTCTCTCCCTTCAGATACAGTTCTAACACTTGTGCAGTAACTTCTTCCCCTTCTCAAAGATGTTATTCACAAAAATGTTATTTCATTGCCAATTTTCTCAGTCTTACTTCACTGCGAGTTTGCTCAACCTTGTCCATCAGAAGGTCCATCTTAGAGCCATCTGGCATTGGCTTCTAGCAGCTTCTTGTGGAAGCTGCCCTTGTAACCCCTATTCTACCAAAACCTGGCTACACACTACCACAGGAATGCAAAATCACACTCTCTGTAATATTGTTCATGTTCACCAACATATTCCACTTCTCAGTTTAAAAAAAGGAACTTTATAATTTCTTTGTCTTGCTTTTTGATGGAGTAGCATTCCCATGAAATACAATTTTGCCTCTTTCATAGAAACAATTCTAAAATGTATCAAAGAGCAGTGAAGTTTATTCACATCTTTTTAAGTGAAATACCTCTTTTCATTATCCTTTTGTATTTAGAATCAAAGATTATAATTAATTCTAGCACATTGTTTTAAATTTGTTTTTGCAGTTTATAAATTAGTTGAGCAATTCTCGTAGTGTTGATAAGTAAAAACTGCTCAAATAAATTACTACTATGATAATTAAGATTAAAGGATTAAACTTTCAGGGTGTTACATCCCACGTTATAAATTTACTTATAAGAATTGAATATTCATGTGAATATTCAGTTATTGTCAAGTTGACATACCTATAACTATTGTATAAGAATGATGGCCTACAGAAGAAAGATGGCCTATTGATGGCATTGTCAAAGCTTATCTATGTTTCACGTTGTGATGTAACTCAGGCTATAATTGTTCCTTCAGAAATATGATTATTATATTATTTAACAGAGGAATTTTCTTAATGGACAGACTGAATTACTGTGGTGCTATCCTTTTTCCACAGCTGTACTTTTTACCATCCCAGTTGCCTCTTTCCAGGACAAATCTGCAATGGATAACAGTAGTAATAAGCAGTTGCAGATATCAGATTGACAGTCCTGCTTGTAATGAGGGCCAGACATTAGTTCATGCCTTTCGTTACTTAACAGTAAGAGATGTAGCCTTACTGTGAATCAAAAAGAAATAAGTGAGTGTTGATAAAACTAGATCATTTGGTATAATGTATGGTATACAACATATAGCTGCACTTATACGTTTTAAAAATACCACTCTGAAAGGCTGCAATAGAGCTTTCATGTTACTTCAGGTATTCTGAAATGAAAGCGTATAATAATATTAATGTCCAAGGTTTACGAGGCACCACATGGGACCCTGGAAGAATTTAGAACTGGTACCTTCTTAGCTGCATTCAGTCTGCTCTGGAGGTAGCTCACCCTGAGCAGCACTCAGGTGAACCAGTATGGGCCACAGAGCCTCAGGGCAAGAGGCTGCTTCATGAAGAACCTCTCTTATGTAGCAGCACAGATGCGTTCCCAATAGAAATCAATTGTCTGGCTCTATTTCGTTTGTAACAGCAAAATAAGACATTTTCCACCCTAGAAACAGAAAGTTTCTAGCATTATCATCACAGACTGTGTTACTTGAACAAATGACTGATATTTTTTAGATGCTTTCCTAAACATATTTTCTTGCATAATGTTGCAGTTAATAAGAATGTATAAAAATATACATTAATGTAAAGTCCCACCCAGCAGTCCAATTCCTCCAATTTCTTAAGTCAGCAAAATTTGGAATGCAAAAGTCAGAAAGACATTTTCGCTACAATGTTTTAATGACCTTGTAAATTTACTGCTTGTTTTAGATTATAATAAATGAAATAAATACATTTTTAGAAAGATAAATATAATAGATTATATATATATATTTAGTATATCTTGCAGTTTAGATATTGATGCTGAGAGGAGGTTAGATGTCTGCCTTGCTATCGTGTTTTTCTAACGATCTCTTTCTGCAGAAAAGCCAACAAAATTTGAAGGAGAAAATTTCAGTGATAACTGTTCAACTGCAATATAGCAATCAGTAAAAAATACCATGATACAGCCAAACCTTGCAGAGAGTCTTTGCAACTGAAAGTAAGCAACAACACAATGTCTACCAAGCTCTGTTGACTAATGCTGCAGGAGTTCAGCTTCTGTCTCCATGCATATATATGGGAAGAGGCATTTATGGAGTATCTGATGTTTGCTGTTCCTCATTAGTAAATGTCTAAACTGATCCTTTGCTTTTCAAAGCAGTGATGACAGCAAAATTACATCACTTGACCACTTGGGAGGAACAATTGCCCTCAGTATGGTCACACTGACCTGTTGGAAAATCACTGGTGGTGCAAACAGCCTTTGGTAAGTCAACCTTAATAAAAGTGATATCAGCTTTAGAAAAAGGGTAACTCTGAACAAGGAAAAAATGAAAGTGCTATGGCATTGCAAAGTAACTGAATATTGGATTGTGTAAAATGTAATAGAAAACACTAGTATAGGTGTATATATTAATTTTGTCATAACCATAAAATCTCCAGTTAGTGAATATTAAGGTTGTAGTGTGAATGTAACAGTGTGAATGAAATTTCAGTTAAAGAAATACTGAAAGAAACATTAGTCTGACTGCACATCTTGCTCCAGAGCCAATAAGCAGCAACATGATTAGAGTGTTCAGGCATATATTGACTCTTTTCTGCCTGACTTAAATCTCTTCTTTTCTAGCACTTTACTATTTCAGAACTCTCAATTTCTTCTGCAGCTTGAGCTCTTCTATTTTGTATAAAAAAATAACTTAATTAGAAAAGAAGTAGATTATTCCACTAATTAAGGATAGCTATTCTAAATCCTGGGTAAAACTGGAAGAATATGGGGATTAATTTCTTTGGAGGTAAGTTTATTATTATTGTGTTTTTTCCTTGACAACTTTGAATGTTCCTATATGGCATGGGTTTGTGTGGAGCTATTTCTGGTAATGAGGAAGGGATTGCAATGGCAACCCTGTAAGATGGAAAAGGAGAGTTGCTCTTTCTGGGAGGTGGTGAAAGGAATTGGATGAGAGATAAGCAACTATGCAGACCCCAAGATCAGTGAAGAAGGAGGAGAGGAGGTTTACTGGAGCAGAGATCCCCCTGCATCCTATGATGATATGACAACTGTTCCCCAGCAACCCATGGAGGGCAGAGGAGAAGCTGAGATCTGCCAGCAGATCATAAAGGACCCCATGGCTGTTCCCAGAGGGGCCATGACTCTGTGGAAGGCAACACTAGAGCAAAATGTGCATAGAGGTGTGCTGCCATTGAGGAGACCCATGCTGGAGGAGTTTGTGAGGAACTGCAGCCCTTGGAAAGGACTCATGCAAGAGAGATTCATTAGAGTCTATATGTTGTGGGAGGGATCTGCATTGTAGCAGGGGAAGAAAGTGAGGGGTCCTTCTCTGAGAAGAAAAGCAGCAGACACCGTCTGTGATGGACTAACCACATCTCCCATTCCCTATCTCCCTGCACAGTTGAGGGGAGAGGAGGTAAACATATTGGGAGAAGTGAGCTGAGACCAGGAAGAAAGGAGGGATGGGGAAAGGACATCTTAATGTACTGGTTGTATTGTTCTCATCATCCTGTTCTGTTTTTGCTTTGTCTGTTCTATTTCTATTTGATAATAAATTATCTGTTCTTTTTTTTCCCCAAGTCAAGATGAGTCTGTTTTTCCTGGAACCATAATTGGCAATGAGTCTTCCCTGTTGTTGCCTTTATCCACAAGACCACAAGGTTGTCTTTTGTTCTCCCATTTCACTGGGACCTCTGTATCCTATGGAAGGTGTGTGTGTCAGGGGAGTAAGCAAGCAGCTGCCTGGTCCTCTCTTGACAGCTGGGCTTATAACATGATGCCTTATTACAATCATATTGGTTAGGAAGAAAATCCACCAACAATGCATTTATTGAGACTTTCTGACCAACACTACATAACGGCACTCTTCAAATCTCAAAAAAAAGAGTGGGAAAATTGTGTCTCCCTAGATTAGCATGTAACATTGCTATCATCTGACATTAAGAAGACGTAGAAAGTTTACCAGCAGAAAAGGCCTCTAGTGAAGTACTTATTTTATTTACAGTTCTGCACAATTTGAGTTAGTATTTAAATAGCAGGTATTACAGTAATTTCTGTAAGCCCTCTACCACTTTCTGATATCCATAGGTAAATTCTAGATTCAAACTTAAGACATTGTTTGGTTTTCTATGTAGACTTTTTGAAAAATAAAACTAAATATTCTGATACTCAGATGAATAATTTGCCCCACTTAAAAACCATAAACCAATTGGTTTGGTAAATAATATTCTACTAAAGGGAGAAAATAACAATTATGAAAGCAAAATGCGTAAATACTGTCATAAGACTAGAACAAAAAGTCTTTCATAATTGATCAAACATGTGAGTGAGTCTAGTGCATTGTACTACTTTCCCTTGTGAATTGGAAACCTTTCTCAGTGTCCTGGTTTAGGCCCATCAAGAGACAAAAGATCCCAATTAGACTCAAGTATCAAAGACATGAGAATTCCTAAAGGGCAGGGAGGGCTTAGTTGCTACTTATGATCCTGGACAAAACAGACAATGCTACTCGTCTTTGGGAAGAAAATAGAAAATAATTTAATCCAACACCAACTAAAATATAACTCCAAAGTAAAACCCAAAAACATAACAAGCATAAACCAACACAGAGTAGTACAATGATGAAGAGCACAACCAGCCCTTTAAGACCATCTTCTCCCTTCTCACCACACCTCCCCTCTTCCTGGATTGAAAGCCCTGGTCCCGGTGACTTTTTCTCCTCCTCCACTGAATGGCTGAGGAGTGCAGGGAATGGGGATTTCAGTCAATCTATTCCTGATAGCTATTCTAGTCCTCCCTGCAACTGCTGTACCTCACACACCCAGCGGCCCCGAACAGCCTGCTCCAACATGCATTCATCCCAAAGGCTGCAGCTCCTCTCTTCCTCTCATGGGGGTCTGCTCTGCAGCCCGCAGGCTCTCCAGCATGGCCTGCACCATGGCCGCCCCCTCACACAGTCTCTCGCCCATCTGGGCGCACTCACCTGGAGCTGCTGCTGGCTCTCAGTCCTACCATTGCCCTCCATGGGTTGCAGGGGCACAGTTGCCAAGGGTTGCAGAGGCGTCTGGTGCTCCTCCTTCCTTCCTCTCTCCTTCTCTGACTGTGGGGTCCACATGGTCACCTCCATCTCGTACCATTCCTACACCTCCTACCAGGAACTTCAAATTCCCATCCTTTAATAGTGATGGCAGAGGTGCCAGATTAACCCAGCCGGGACGGAGGTGGGTCTGAACCCAGGAGCTGGGGAAAAGTCTGAAAACTCTTTACAGGGTCTGCTCTACAATCACCTCTCCCTGTTACCAAGCAAAAGCCACTCCTTGCAAAACCATGAAATTCGGCCTTGAGTTGGATATTTTATTTTGACCCTTATACTGTGATGAGATCAGTAATATTTGAAAATCAATACCAAATACTATCTTATCTGTTTAAAAATATCAGGAAATTCCATATTGCTTGTCAGTGTTCTTTCCAGTTAACTGTATTGCCATCATTCTGTAATCTATGGCTTCAATTATCCTTATTTGAAATTCATCTTCAAGATATTTCTAAGAAGGAACAGAGAACAATTAATCATCTATAACAATCTGTGATACTTTGATAGTCTATGATCATGCTCCCTTTCCCTTCCTTTTACTTTTGTGTTCCTTTAGTAGGCAGAGACTTCCTTCCTTCCTTCCTTCCTTCCTTCCTTCCTTCCTTCCTTCTTTCCTTCTTTTTTTCCTGATATGTAGTGTTTCGTTCTTTTCTTTATTCTTGTTTTTTGGGGTGGTTGTTGT
>WBNH01011082.1:100368-112826 GCA_013401255.1 Urocolius indicus
CTTCCTTCCTTCCTTCCTTCCTTCCTTCCTTCCTTCCTTCCTTCCTTCCTTCCCTCCCTCCCTGTTCTCTTCTTCCCTTGTATTTTTCCTGGATTAAAATTCATAATAGTCACTGTGAAAAGGTGAAGATTCAGTTTTAAGAAAATGATCTTGAATAAACAATGAAAATATTCATGAACATCAGAGTTTCATGAAAAAAAATGAAAACAACAAAACATAACAGGTGTCTGAAGTAATGCAAAACCAAACAATTTCTTAATTAACCAGATTGCATATAAACAGCTGCAGCATAACACCTACTCAGAGCCATAAATTGGCATTGCATATAAAATACATGATAGCAAGCTTTGCTGTCAGGCAGTCAAGACATCTGAAACAGACTCATTTTTTTCTTCATGTAAATACTTCAGGAACATATCTAGATGCTTTGGTGTCTGTAACTGAAAATCTGTGTCCCCTCCTTGATGGTTACTTCTATGCATGTCTTTACCCTTCACTTGATACTGTAATTTCCTTGCCACAACTTTCTTCCAGTTACCCAAAAAAGTGAATTTCTGCTTCCAGCAAGAAAAGTACATGAATTTGTGACAGGTCTTCTATCTATTTTTTTCCAGTGTGTAATGCTCTTGAATATAAATGTGGGTTTGAGTCACAAAATTCTTGAGACAGCTGAATTTGACAGGTAAGAAAACACATAGCATTGTAGTAACCAAATAACTGGAAAAAAAAAAAAAAAAAAGTGGATGCTTAATAAACATTGCTGTGATTTAATTTTTTTTTCTATTATTATAGTTAGGATTATGTTAAATCATATTGCTGAGATAATAGTATGAGAGCGTAGAAAATCAGATTAATTATGATAACTGTTCTACTGAATGAGAAAATCTGGGTGAGTGATTTTTAAAACAGCAGTCAATGACGGATATGAAAAGGCATGTTTACACATGTTTACAAGTTTAAGTCTACAGTAACAGTAACTGCTCATGCAGATTGTCTACACAAATGTACACCTGGTTTAGCTCACGCATTTGTTAGTCTGGCCCTTGGGTATTGGTGGTAGTCTTCTTTAGAATCTAATCCTTGTGCAAATTAGGCTCTGCTGTATGAATTGTAATTTTCTCATTTATTGTGGCTGAGACTAGTGTTATATTATCTGAATAACTATGTAAGAGGTCTTGACTTTTCTGCACATGACTGCCTCCAGACAACACTGTAGCTGTCCTATCCAGGATTGTCTGCAAACCTTTAAATTCTGCAGAACTAATCAAAGTTAACCTCCAGTAAAGGGAGTTAGGAAATAAAACTCTACTATCAGAAAGTTATTGGTATATTTTTTTCTGACTACTTATCTAGGATGAATACCCTCGCATCAAAGCATACTTTACACAAACATTACAGAAAACCATAAGTCAGAATGTCCCTCACTCAGCACCCCCAATATCAAACTGTTAAAAACTACATCTAAGAAAGTAACTTGGTAGAATGCTTACTACAGTCAATAGGAATTTTGACTCATTAAGGCCAAACAACTAATACTAAATTTTGTAACTACAGTATTTGAAAACAAATAGAAAAGTATATTCATTAAGTAAGTTTTAATTCTGTGTAAGTTCTTGAATAAAAATAATTCACTCTCATCTATATAATAGGAATAATTGGAGCTGAACCAAAAATAACTTTTAAAACACAACCAAAATCCAGTATGGAACAATTGAAGACAAAGGGAGATGAAAAAGTGACTGTAGTTTATACAGTAATAGCTGGGGGGAAAAAAGATTAAAAACATTCAAAATTGAATAATAATGTTAAATAAGATAAATCCTAAAACAATGAGTTTTTTTGCATACCTCAAATAAGCAATAACATATATATCTTTTATAGCTATAATGTAATAGTGTGAAAGGAGGCAAACATTGAGAATCAGACAAGAGAAATGTATTTTTAGATGAGGTTTGAAACAGATGGAGAATCATCTGGCTATAATCCCATTTAAATATACGGCACTTTAAAAATTCAGGAAAATGGTGATGGTGTTAGACTGAAAATAGATATCTATATATCAGAACAAATTAAAAAAAATATGAGGAAAGAAGTGTGACTTAGATGGTGACCTGATGGAGAGAAAGAGGAGGAGGGAGAGGGACAGAGAGAGATGCTCCTTATAGCTACTTACAATTCCTTTATGTTTGTTAATCTTAGTTGTCAAGAAGCTGAAAAAAGTACAAGAAAGTAAAAATTTAAATCTGCATCCATTTAAACCTTCTATTTTTTTCTTATAAGTGTATTTATTCTAATTTACTTTCCCTGAGAAATTTTTGAAAGCACTCTTTGAAAAGTATACATCGCTGTTAATACCCTTTAGGACACGAACAATCACAGTGGAACGTTTTATGCATATAGTCATTTAGAATTTGATCAATTATATTTTTACTACCATATTTCTGTACAATGTTTACTGAAACTCAGGATCTTAATTTATTTTTCTTGTGTAAAATCGCACATAAAATCATTGTCTATCTGCTAAGCAACAAGAAGCCTAGTTCAAATGTCGTTACACTGTTAACACGACTGTAGGGTGCTATTCCTGATACATATTGCACTATTATTATTCAGATTTTTGGCATTGAGGCCAATCTTTACTGAGTGTTAGGAATATATTGGTGGTGGATTGATCTTGTCTGGGTTCAGATTCTCACCCAGGTGCTCTTCCCCCCTGCTCAACAGGACAGAAAGAGAAAGTAAGATGGAAAAGCTCATGGGCTGAGATATAGACAGGGCATTGCTTAATAAAATATCATCATGGCAAAACAAGACTTGATTTGAGGATAATTAATTTAATTTATGCCCAATTTAAAAAAAGAGTAGGATGGGGAGAAGCAAAGACAAAATCTAAAATATCAACCCCTCTCACTCTAAGAAGAAAAGAAAAACACACTTTTCAAGCAATGTATTGACATATATCTGCTTCCTTTACAGAAACTGAATCATCCAAAGTATAAATTTCTAAACATTAATTTAGAAGGAAGATAAGTCAATTACCTTTAAAGAAGCAAATGAACTACTATTAACCATACAAAAACTCTTACACAGCATCTAGATTTTCCATCAGAAATTAATTGTCAAAGACTGGTTCTTACTATGACTGTGAATATGTTAAACAGTCTTCATATGTTTGTTACTGAATACAATAATGTGCAATAATCTGTGTTTGAGATGTGGAAAATGAAATTGTATATAGATCACTTCTCTCTTTCTGGAGATTTCATTTCTGACTGATTTTGTGTTTATGCCCTAAAATTGCACTTTGTTTTTCTCATTACTCTTGGAAATGACAGTCTATTACAATAAATGATGTTTTGTCCAGATCAAGATGTTAAAAAAATGATTGAGCTGGATCAATATGTAGGATTATTCCTAAGGAAATTATTTTTAAAGATATTATAGTTCACTGTGTATTGAGAATATTTAGTATTCATCTATCTGCGTTTTATCCTGAATCCAAATTGCACATGTACTCACCAGAGAAGGACATGAAAGGCCAATATTCATTTGGCATTTTTCCCTCAAAATTCCTCCATACATCATGCATTTCCAATATTATTCAGTTTGAGGTTTTGAGCACAAAGCTAATGTGAATGTTGTACAGAAGCCAACTAAACCAGAAAGAACAGTCATAGAATGCCAGCTACATGACAGTGTTTTCATTTTCTGATCAAATGTCATATAGTTCCAGAAAGCCAGAGGCATTATAAGTTTGTCTGGAAAGTAGGATTCATTTGAATATTATAGGGATCTAGGAGACAGAAGAAATTAATGAAGATTCATATGTCAAACAATTAATTAAAAGAAAATTAATAGTAAAAACAAAACTCTATGTAGTGGAAATTCAGGTTGCATGAATTAAAACTGTATTTTATGGTGTATATTTTAGGGCATAAACCTAATGTATTTTGCAGTGCACACAAGTGCACACAGTTTTCCAAGCAAGAATGAATCACATAATGAACCTAGCTAAAAGGAGGCTAAGATCATCTACTTACACATTTCTGAACAGTTGCTGTAATCTTTTACAAGACTGGTTTTAAGTATTCTGCAAAACTTTATTAATAATTTCTAATTTTTTGTATTTTAAATTGCATCAAGAATCTGTGTCAAGACAACTGGTAGAATCCTTCATGAGACTTGAAGTCTACATTTAAAAACCTGCAAAAGTCTAGTCTCATTCAAATAGGATATATCAGAGAGAATTTTTAAAGCTTTGGAAAAGCTCTCAAAATTATAATGAAGAAGAAGTCTTCAGTGAGAGAAAGAAAAAATTCAGAGCAAGATACAAGTCGTGATCAAGAATCTTAAAGGAGTTTGTGCTTATATTAACTCTTACAATAATATGTAACTAAAAGTGACATGTTAGTACAGAAGGGAAAATTGTGAAATATGTTAAATATGTAGTCAAAGGTCTGTAAAAGATTGTCTAATATTTAAACACATGCTTAAAGAATATCTTCTAAATTAAATGGAAATAAGAGGTGTAACCCAAAAGAAATAATGAAAACAGATCTCAAAGCATTTCTAAGGAATTTTTTATATGCATATATATATTTCTCATTTTATAAATTCTTTTGAATAATTATATGGAGTTTTTTAAACTTCATTTCAGGAAAAAATAAGAATTATCTTTTATTTTAAAAAAGGTAAGGTACAAAGTCAATTGTTTTCAACATTCATAATAGAATTTGTTCTGCTTCCCCAACTCAATTTTTAATGTTGCATGGAAAGACAAAGTGGCTAAAATTAGCACAGGAAAACATCTCAGTATGATAGAAGATAGTTTGTGACCTTATTAAAATAACTTGTTTTGATTTTTCTGCTACATTTGTAATATTTTTCTTTTTTAATAGATCTTCATAGGGCACATCTCTAACTCAAACAAACCTTTTTGATTTACACCCTCCCCTCTCCCACCCAAATGATGATGGAAGGTAATATTTTAGCATTTGTAAGGACAAGAGAAGTGCTATACACAGGAATGAGTGTCTCTGGAAGCTGTTCAGACCAGTATATCAACAATATGTTGCTCCCTCCTGTGCAAATTAGAAAACAAAACAAGTGAAGCAACATGGATGCTGGTAGCACTAAATAATTCTAGCTTGTAACGTAAAAGCTTTGTATACATTTATAATACTTTGATAGAAGTGAAATGAAATTGTGTGATTTTAGATTTCATTCATTGAAGACTTTGACCACATTTATTTTCAAGAAAGTTAGGCTTAAACTATGTTCGTAAAGCAAAAAAAACCCTTAACTAATGGATTGTGTATATGGCCTGAAACAAAGGTCCATGAGAAATGTTTTCATATTGCTGATGGTTTCAAATCTAAAGCCAGTAATACGCTGTTCGAGACAATTTTGCCAGTTTTACAATTTTACAACTTATAAATTGTTATTCCAAGAATTTTGTATATCTTACAGTCACATCACTTATACATACATTAATAGAAGTAAAATAATCTCTAGAAGCAATATTGTATGGTAAGAGTTATTTTCAATTCCGTTGACGAGACTGAAGATATTTCTCAAGATATTATAATAGAAACATCAATCAATTACTTAAATTTTTAAAAAGATTAGGGAGACACTTGGCTACTTTTGTCAAAGTTACAAGTCATTAAAGCACCTTTAATAAGATAAATATCATATATAAGAAACATTATCTAATACAAATGACATGTTAAACATAATGGAAAAATATGACTCTGAAGTGTGCAACAGTGAATGAGTTAAGCTCAAACGAAAACAAAAATTCATTAAATGTGTATAGTTTGTACTGAAAAGTCCTAGGGAAAATAATCTCAAGCAATAAATAAATACTGACAGCCCTGAATTTATGAAGCCTGTGGAGAGACAGAAGTGTGGTGAAACACTTGTGTTGAATATAAACAGCTTTAAAAGCTTTCAGAGAAAAGTGATGTCCAATGTTATTTAGGAGAATGGAAAATATTTTTTGGGCAATCAAAAGGGATCCTTTTGCAAATACTAGAGGGAAAAGGAAGAAAAGTGGTACTACAGGTACATTCCATTTTTTTTTTCTAGAAACCATAACAATATGCATTTTCTTTTAGAAATAGAATGCATTTCTTTTATGCTCAAAAGCTGGGACGAATGTTATCTTAAAGCAGTAATATATTCTTACAAGGAGAAACAATTTTAAGTGAAGGGACAGGTATTTATTATCTTTCAGTGCTGAAAAGAAGTTACAGTGGGGTGTCTACTATCTTGAACTGCTTTAGTTTCATCACTGGGAGTTTGGTATCAGTTTCCATCAAGATTTATGTTGTTGATTATGATAAATGGATGGCATGATGTCCATAATGCAGGTAGCAGAGAACATAACATGCCTCAGTTAAAATCAGAGCGTTTATCTTGATTTTAACTTCAATCAATTCAAATAGAATTTCTGAGTAAATGTCAGTAAGAACCAAGGTGATGATATGTGCTAATGTACTTAAACCTACTTGATTAGAGAGTTTGGAAAACAAAGACACACAAAATTAAAATGGATAGAACATAGTAAAAAAATGTCAGAATTATACTATTAGCAAAATTTGTACTAGTGTCTTATTTTGCCATTCTTTACCTTCTAATTAACATAAGAGATCCTTCAAGATGCTCTGCCCAGGGGAGAGCTCAGATGAACAGTTCCTAGCAAGAATGATTCAGAAAGAATAAATAGCTTTAGAATATATTGCTCCTTTTTTGGAGGCCTATTGTCAGTCTTAGTTCTCCCAGGAGACTCCTGAAGAAAATAGATTCTGATTATAATTTTAACATTTCTCCAGCTGAACTGGTGAATAAATCTCCATAGTACAAATATAAATTTATTGAAATGGAAAGTCCTATTGAAAAGATACCATTTTAAGGCTGTGAATAGGAGTCAGTTGTATGAAAAAAGCCACTCAACTAAACAAAGCAAACCAAAGGAAAACAAGCAGACTGAGTAGCAAAATATTAGCAAGAGTAATATAAATTCATATTTTGAATCAAAGTGGACAGCTATAGAAAAATTGCTAACATTGAGTGCTTTTGGCTAACAGCTGGTTATTTTCTCCTTCTCTACTAACCTGTTAAAGGTCAATATTCTTTTCAATATGCATTTTGTGGTATTTACTGATATGTGAACCACAGCTCGTCCTACAAGACCGGCTCTCCCCAGTTCCTCACAGAGCACATCTTTACTGTGCTGTAGCATACAGGAAATCTTTGAGGTAATAATTTCCCTTGCTGTGTATTTGCTATACCTCTGAGTGTGTCATTGGTACACTTAACAATGGCTTCCTGACATGTAGTACCAGGGCTAAAGCTATACACTCAGGGAGTTTTGTAAATGTCCCTCTTGTAATGAGGATATTGAGTGATTTAGCACTTTTCTATCTGTGCCTGAATGTGCATGTTTCAGAACAATAATAGACTCAAGTGTCATTGCTGAAAAAGCTGGCATCTGGTTCTGACTGTGTGGAGTCACAATGGATCAACCCTTGGTCCCTTTGCCTTTCATTAGTTGTTAATGAAGATGCATCTGTCATAAAGCATTTCTGATGCTTTATGTTTATTCAGAGTAAACCTTACTAAAAAAAAATATTGTGTTTAATTTTGGTGTTAAAAATGTGGTTTCATTTCATTCAAAGGATTTTTGTTTCCACAGCTATGGCAAAATGAGTTTTGAAGTCTAAATTCTTTGTATTTTGCATTAGTACCACTTTAATTAGTAATTACTTCTCAGAGCTGATAGCTTCTTTCTCAAAATGAATTTGTTTGTTCTCCCTGAATGGAAAACTTCACCAACTTTGTCCTTTTTCCTCCTTTTTTTCTAAAGGTAACATCTTGAGAGAATTGCATTCTTGAAACCCATTATAAGCAGTTACAGTCATGACTTAGAAGTAGCACACTATATGGTCTGAATTGAAGAAGACATGCTACACATAATTATTGGAAAGTCTTCTGTATATATATCAAACACAGCAATTTTACCCACTACTAGTGGCTGCAGCTAGGGATTATTAGTAGAATATTCTCAAATGGCATGAGCACAGGAAAAATAATTCATAAAGGAAGATCAAGAAACATTCTTAGGTAACTTCTAGTACAGGGCAGGGATTAGTATGAGGAAGAATCTAGAGAAGACTTCAGAATTCTGTTTAAACCTCAGGTCTTTACTATTGTCTACATTGTGCCACAGATCTCAGAGGAACACATGTAGCTAATTATCAGAAGGACTATATAGATTTTATTGAAAATATGTACCCTATTACAGCTATACACAAGCTGTACAGCTAAATGAACTTCAACTGCTAAACAAAGTAAATCTTTAAAGTGTCTTAGATATCAGAATTATCATATTGCCACCAGTTACTCTTTTCATATGGACATAAATTCTCTGCGAAATAGTCATGTTTTATCTAATAATATAGATCCCTGTTTATATGCATTTCTTTTACTAAGAGTGTGGGTATTTATTCTGTTTCTCTTCTGTTATCTCAGGCTCCCATAACAGTATTGTAGGATGTCTTAGCAAAATATCCATGAATTTTTGCAATGCTGTATGTAGACATGATGCAAAGTAATGAACCTGGGTATTTAATATCTTAATCTGAAGGATATAATAACATGTAGATGGGACTCAACTCCACATGAAAAAGTCAAAATTTGTGTATCTACTTGTACATGTGTATATATATATATATATACACACACACTAGATGAGAAGTCACAGTCTGAGAATTGACTCTAAAATATCTCCTCTAAGTTATGTAGTACATATGATGTTCAGTGGAAAAATGTAGCAAACACTAGACTAGTTTTCTATTTCAGTTCCCTGTGAGGAGTGCCACTCCAAACACTTCAATTCTAAGATGACTGGAATCGGTAGTTCTGACATTAAATGACTTTAACATCTGATTCTTCTGTGTTTGAGTCCAGACAGGTCTCATATATACTAAAAATACAGTATCACTGAACAGGATCAGTTTTTTTTAGATCTCAATTCTGTGAGGGATTATTTGATCAGGAAATTTGTTAGGCATTAATAGGTTCTGCAAAGTAATTTAATTTTTCAGTTTTTCTCTGAAACTTCTTTGAAGAAAAATCTATTAATTGACAGTTTAAAATTTATACCTTTAAATCTGTTACTGGGCTATATTGCATTATGTGATCTCAGAATCTGTGGTAGTTACCGATTTTCTTGTTATAAATGTGTGATAGTAAGGAGAATTCAAAATATATCATAATTTATCATGGCATTATATTTATACCAGAAAGTACAAAATGAGAAAAAGGATGGCAATAAGATCAGCTACCTAGTGAAAGTAGAATCATACTAAAGAGGAAAGCAGGTAAAAATTCTTTGGGAATAACATTTAAGCCCTAGAGGATCAGTAAGGAGTATGGAGGATGGAAATCATTATTTGCTATTGCTGCTACTTTTCAGAATCACTGGACTGACACAGGAAATCAATGCAGTCCCTGCTGTTGATCCATCTGCAGAATATTCCACATGCCAGCTTGCTTCATTGGAGTGGGAAGGCAGAGGTCTTCTACAACAAATTTGCAGAAGTTACCAAAACAAAATAGCAGGGTGGATTTTTCCCTTCATTACATTTTTCCAGGTTTTCTTTCCACTGAAATGATTATAATTATTGTACTAGATTATTTTTGGCGCTCATGTCAACTGCTGCTAAACCTGAATTTATATATTTGCTGCCTATTGCAGGATCTATCAACTTCTTTTATTTCTTCCCCAGTACTTAGGAAGTTAAACTACTAATCATGGCTGGGTTTAGTGCATAAACAAATAGAGCACATTATCATTCAAATATTCACATAAGGAAGGGACCAAGAAGGTAAACAAAAGTACTCCTGGAAGGTGTAGCTGGGAGTTTCTTCCAGTCATGGATAGCAATGAACATAGTCATTGTCTCTTGTTATAAATTTGCTGTTATCTTTCAGAAGAGTAAGCATCTCCTCATCAAGTTACGCATATTTACATTCTACAGCACCTGTATTATTCACAGCCTGGAAAATGTACCATTTTGAACTGATAAGAGCAGGATACTCAGATATACAAGCTCTTTTCATTTAGTCTGCGCTAGAGAGCTGTCCTTTCTATGTGTTTATATTCTTTAACTTGTTCAAATACTGATTGTAGGACCAAGCTTAGTTTAATTTGCCCCCACCCACATTGAACTCTCTTCCTCCTCACATCTCAATTCTCATATAAGAATTTGACATCCAAGCATGACCAGAGAAGTAGAATGACACATTGCTAGTGTGGAAAGAGATACAAAACACATAAAGACAGCGGAGAGATTCTCATCTAGTTCTATGGGCTTTGAATAATTTCAAAACTCTTGATAAGAATTATAGGAACATTTTTTAATATGTTTGAAAATCAAAAACCTATGCATTATATAAGTGACATATGAGATGGACCAAAAATATGCTCCAGTTTGACTCATTTTCCATGCATTCAACTAATTTACTCTGCTCAGTTGACATCATATTTAAAGAATGTTCACTGAAGCCCTAGATCTAGCAAAGCATTTTGTTTATGTTACTCTAGGCACATAATGAAAACCATAAAACTCTTGTCATGACTCATTTCTATTTAAACTTTACTTCATGCTTATTAGTTCACAGCATTTGTACACATATATTACATATTTTCTCTGTACAAAAGACTATATTTTAATTTTAATACTAGGTAAAATATTAATTAATATTTCTCTAGATAATAATAATGACAGACACTTCAGCAAGGGTTTTATTAAAAGAACTTCAATGTAGAAGGTATGCTGAGTACAACTAAAGTGAGTGGAACAAATATATATTGAACAAACAAATTTAATCTTTCCATCAGCCAACATAGTTGTCAGCAATCATTAGGTAATGTCACTGCAGAAACATTGTCCAGAAAGATTTTTTTTTTTCTGGCAAATCACCATGAAAATAAAATAAAATTAACAATTGCACAAAATGCAGATTATTGAGGACAGTTTCCAATATCTGACATTTGATTTTATATTTTTCCAGTTATTTTTCCTTTTGCTTCATTTTTCTCTTTATCAATTTAGAAAAGTGCAGTTATGAATGGATTTATTCAGTAAAATAAGTTGTTTCTTTCATTTACTTCTTTTTTTATTTATTTTTTCTTTTTTTTCTCTAGTAAGAGTATCCTGAACAGATTATAAGGACACTGCCTTGTATGGATGGAATCAGGAAGGCCAAGGTATGACTGGAGCTGAGTTTGGCAAGCAATACAAAGAACAATAGGAAGAGAATCTGCAGGTATGTCAGTCAGAAAAGGAAAGTCAGAGAAAATGGACCTACCCTGATGAATATGGCAGACAAATTGGTAATAATCGACAAGGACAAGGCTGAGGTACCGAACAACTTTTTTGCCTTGGCCTTCATTAGCAGCCTGCTGTCCCACACTTCTCAAGTGGATAGACTGTAAAATGGGGACTGGGGTGGCAAAGTTCCTCCGTCTGTGAGAGAAGGTCAAATTTGAGGAAACAAACATTCGTAAGTCCCTGAGTCCTGAGGGAATTGGCTGAAGTAGTTGCAAAACGGCTTGTCATGATATTTGAAAAGTCATGGCAATCAAGTGGAGTCCCTGGGGACTGGATAAAGTGAAAGATTGCACCCATTCTTAGAAAGAGCAGAAAAGAGAACCCTTGGAACTACCAACCTCTCAGTCTTACTTCTGTGCCTGGGAAAATCATGAAAGAGATTCCCCTAAAAGCTACGCTAAGGCATGTGGATGACAGATAGATCATAGATAGAATCATAGAATCATAGAATGGTAGAGGTTGGAAGAGATCTTTAGAGATCATCTAGTCCAATCACCCTGCAGAACCAGATCCACCTTCAGATAATTAAAGACAGCATGACATCATGCAGAGCAAGCAAAGCTTGCCTGACCAACCTAGTGGCCTTCTATGATGAAGTGACTACATCAGAGCTACAGATGTGATCTATCTGGACTTCTGTAAGGCCTTTGACACTGTTTGTTGTTTGTTAGCAGGTCACTACTAAGGGGACAAACGTTCCCATTCACAATAAATTGCAACTGCCTATTTTTCAGGAAAAAAAAAATCCTTTATGATTTATAGGTAATTTTTCACCATCAAAGCCATCAATCCTAAATCCAAATGACAACTTACTATTTAATCTCCCTGGAGTTCTTTTCTTGACAAGTAAACAGCCATGCCTCCTATTTTGGTGTCATCAGTCAACACGATAAAGGTACATATCCAGGTGAAACCCCACTGGTCAGAGGCCTCCAGCTTGACATGACTCCATTGATGTCGTCGTTTAGGCTCATCAGGGAACAAAAGACCACGATTAGCCTCAAGTACCAAAGACTGCCATTGTCATCCATAAGGTGCAGGGGTACAGCCTGCGTT
>WBNH01011083.1:0-276726 GCA_013401255.1 Urocolius indicus
ACAGGGGCTGACAACCCTCTAAATCCATGGTGGATGGATCTTCTACGTGGATTGATGGTTAAGCATTCAGAAGTTCCTGAATCTCAAATAGCTTCTCTTAGCCTTTCAATTTCTTGGTTTTGAAGGGGGTGTTATCAACAGCAGCTTCAGCTCAGCCCAGCCAGCCCATATCTAAGCCATTTAATATCTTTCAGATTCAAGTGAAGCCAGCCTGCCCTTGATTGATGTCCAGCCTGTGGACTGTGCTGCAGACACCAAGAACCTGCCATATAGAAAGTCCAGCCACTATCCCTGAGTCGTTACAGTTAAAGCAGGCCAACAGACTCCTGCAGACCCTCGGCTGTACTCGTTTGGCTTTGCAATGTCTCTTCCGAGGCGCCTCGCCACTGGGGAATACTGGTATCTGTGCTGGTCCAGCTATCCCAATAAAGATGGGCTTTGTGCTTACAGAGAAGAGCCAAACAAAACAAAGAGCATCACGTTCTCCAAGCACAAGAGCAATTTTGCACTTCAGCAGGAGCCTTGGCCAGCACAGCTACCTCTTCCCTCACCTGATTGCTCTGGGCTGTGGCGGCAGGATGCCAGGGCTGTGTCCCAGTCCACACTGTAGGATACAGGAATTGAGGCTCTGCATCACACCAGCTCCAGGCACACAACACAGAGTAGCCCACAGAGCCTCCTGGGAAGCCCCACGAGCAATTTAAGGGCCAGCCTTTGGCATTTTCTGGATTGAAACTTTCCCATTGATTTTTTTTTTCCCATCTCTCAGACAATGTAAATATTTGGACAGCTGTTCTTCCCCCACCCCACGCCCCCACTTTTGCATTTTAAACTCAAAATAACAATTAAATTACATTTTCTAAATATTAGAAATTCTGTATGGCCCATGGAGGAAGCAAGACTGTGAGTCTGAAACACGTGAGAGTGTGGAGTGGGAAAAAGACTCCAAATGAACCAACACAGCAACACTGCAATCATTTTACATAGTGTACACTAAAGATTCATGTATCTAGCAAAGACTGACTGGAGAAACACGTTATTCTCAGCTACAGTCTAACACACTGTTGTGAAATTAAGCCCTGTTCTGAAGTCATCTGTTCCAAACTCAAGTTTCTGCCCAGGAATAAATCCTGGCTCTTATGTTCTAGGAGGTTTTTTTTGCCTCTAATTCCAGGGCAGCCAAGATTTTGTAGTAGTTTTCAGAGTCTGATCCTGTTTTCCCTTCTGTCAATGAAAATTTGCCTCTGACTTCCACAGATCTGTAAAATAACCATTAAAAATGGTATGTTTAACTGAATGAGTATATAATAGATACTCTGTACAGATATCTGTTTCAGTTACATAGAGTATGTTTAGCTATGAGATATCTTTAAACCCCTCCAGTTGAATATCAGCTCCTTAAAGTAGATGACTTCTTACAACATGAGCATCCTGATGTTACTTATGAAACCCTTCACCATCCAGGAGATGATCCTGGGTTACATCTATAGGTGTAGTAAAAGAATCACAATTAACATGTACTTCACAACACTGGTATAACCAGGCTATCTATATGTGCAGTGAATAGGACGTACCTCAGGTTAATGCCTCCATACAGGATGGAGATCCATAGCCATCCCATGAGAAGAAAAATCAGCATTAAAGGAAATGCAAACATAAACCAAGAACCAAAGTTCACCACATCACATTCTGGAAAATAACTAAGCAAATGGGAAAAATCAAGTTAATGCAAGCAGGGAAAACAACCCTCCAATTTAAGGGTAAACAAACATCTGAAATCAGCAGCAAAATAGCCCCCAAACTTGCTAGTGTGCATTTAAAAAGCATTTCTCTGTGTGTGCATTAGCAGTTACTTGGGCACTAGATTTGGAGAGTTTTGTGCTGGGACACCTCCCCAGGACACCTCTCTCAGCCAGCCCAGCTGTGGAAGCCTCCATGGAAAGATCTGAAAATCTCTCTCCAGATGGCTGGTGCTTTCATACAATGATCACAGAATCATAGAATGATACTCCTGAACACCCAGGATTAAACCCTGATACAATAACTACTGGACAGTCTGAACATCAGCTTCATAGAGATGCTCAAAAGAAACTGAACACGCTACTTGTAGAGGCCAGAAAAGTTAAGAAATACCTGTGGGCACTTAGGATGGCACAAATCTCTGTTCCTACATAGGAGGCATCTTTTATGACTAGAAATCAGGCCAGAAGAAGAGGGTTTCTTATTTCTCTTTCTGCTACTTAGCAGTGGATATAATTGCTCACAAAGCACTACGCAGCCTGTTTCATCTAAACAGCTACTGGATTAATTGGAAGTGTGTAGTCAAGTCTCATTAAATTCAGTGGGATTAAGAGTATCAGTGAGGTGAAGCACACATGCACTGCTTTGGCTGACAGCCTGGCAGGGTACACTGGAAACCTGCTTATTACAGCTACAGTTGATAGCTGATGCAACTGCTCTCTCCTTTCATCTGCTCACAAAGTTGCCCAAAATGTTCTGGATGGGCAGGAATTTTCCAAACCAGCTTTCGGCACAGAAGGAGATTTCTTACAGGGATGGAGAACAGGCCTCTGTTTTCCAAGACTTATGAGGCTGTCCAGGACAGCTTCCCATACCTCTTCAGCTGCCCCAGAAGGATGAGATTTGGTGCAGTTCCTGTCAGTGTTGCTGTACCTCCAATGCTGGCTGCGTACGGGATTGAGATGAGGAAACCTTTCCATATATTTGTTTTGTATTCTTCTTCCTTCTTTAACTCTGAGAGAGTATCACTGGAAATCTCCTTCTCCTCCGTCAGATCTTTGCTTTAAAACAGTCCAAAAGAGAATCCGGTGAAAGCCCTGGTTTAAATACAGCGCAACTACTTCAGAGCCTTGACAGAAGGAAAATTCCCAGTTTTTAGCTATCCAAGCTAACACTGTCCTCAAGGACACCTCAGCAGCTCAGTGCAGCAGAGGAGTCTGCTCAGTGACCTGTCAGGCAGGACCAGCAGCCTTGCAGAGGGCAGAGCACCCTTGGTGCCCACTCGCAGGAGCTGAGGGTGCACTTGCCTTGCCCAGCCTCACAGTGACTTGTAACACTTGGCATAAAGTCCACAGGATTGCTAAAAGGAAGTAAATAAACTGATAGCATCGAGAGGAAAGAAACATTTCTTCCTGGAGAGATGCTTCATTCCCATCGCTGTTACCGAAGCAGGACCACCACCAGTGTGTAAATCCCGGTGAGTTTTGCATCACCGACTTCACACGTTTGATGCTCCTGAGAAAACCAAGGCACAGTTCTCCAGCAGGAGACACCTCTGGCTGCCATTTCAGAGTGGCTGGGAAAAAAATCTCTGCAATGATCTGGACATGCAGAAAGATGCTGGACACACAGAGGAGGGTTTCTATCATCAGGCTGCTAGTGATTGGGAGGTTTGATATAATCAAAACATTTCAATGATTGAATTTCAGATCTCTAGCTCAGGAATAATTCTCTCTCTTAACTCTCTAATATAAACTTTATAGTTAACTTACTCCTCAGTACTTGCCAGAAACTGCATCTCAGTTGGTACAGTGTAAAGTTTATTCTGCTGTAAAGATGCTGAAAAAGAAAGATGAGGACTTTAAAACAGTTCAAAGCATCTAGAAAATTCTCCTTGAACCAAGCAGAGGGAAGGAGGAAACAACTGCCATTTATAGAGGGGCTGTGCAAATGAAGGGAGAGCTCACACCAAGGGGATGGGGTCAGGAGCTTCTGGTACGGATGAAGAAGCCCATCTCCTGCTACTGCTACGGTCCCACCACAGCATCCAGCTTCTCCACCAACACTCAGAGGCACTCCATCCTTTTGCTAATGCCACTGGTCAGGCTCTGGGATCTTCTAGCACAATCAGGAATTCAAGGGTGTCCTTTCTCAAGTCATGGGTTTGGGGTGGAGTTTTTTTTGGGGGGATTTAAACAAAGGTCATTCTTAGGAAGAAAAACTGTTGGGCCTGATGTATCTGTAAGGCATGTTCCCCAAGGTGCAGCAGGAACATTCCCTGCCATGGAGCACTGTTCCCAAGGATGAGAATTTTACCCCATGCACACACCTAGTGCAAAGTCACCATTAAGTTGTAATTCTCTCTTGAAAGACACAATTGACATGCATTTGGGGATTAGGCTTCATACCAGGTCCTCTGAAATCCACCCCAACAGCAAGGACCATTCCCAAGCCCATCATCCCCTCCATAAATGACAGACCCTGCAGGGTGAGAGATCAGTAATTGACACAAGTTTAGGACCACCCTGGGGGGACTCTGTTGCACATGCAATTCCCAGGGACCCTCCTGCAAATTTCCCATGGTCTCTGCCTCACTGTCCCCTGTACCACCAACCATGAGAAACACAAGCAGGACTCGGGAGCACTTGAGGAAAGGGTATGTTGTGACCAAAATGACCCATGTTCTCTTTGGCAGCAAACTAGGAGGTGCACAGCACTCTACCACACACATACACATGTGATAATTCAGAAATCGAAAGACAGAATTGCAACACAATCACTATTTCCCCCCTCCCAACTCTCACACTAAGGCTTGTGGCATTTGTAGTCCTGGCTCATGGCTTGACCTCCTGAGCTGTGAGCAGAGATGTGCTATTAAACCCCATTTTCCACATGCCTCCTCAGGACTGGAACACTTGGGAGTTTTCTCCACCTTCAGCCCAGGTAGCTCTTTCCCATCACCACTGGCTCTGCTGTCTTTCCTAAGGCTCTTTGTATTTTTTGGGTCTAAAGGCCTATGTTCCTGCACCTCTCCAGGCTTTGCAGACCACTGTGTGCAGAGCCCATTTCCTATCAACACCACCCCATCAGCCCCTAAATTTCCCTGCACTCCTCCTCAGTCCAAATCATGATTCTCTCCTATCCATATATGCACTGGAGACTGAAAACAGTGTACGGAGAGGAGCCAGTGTCAAAGTCTCTGGACTCATGTGTGCTCCAGAGACACCAAGCTCTTTCCAGCTCAGTGAACATAGGACTTTTAAAAGTCACGTTTTACATATTGTTAATTCCCTGAATTGGAGTTAATTAGCTTGGACACACACAGGCTGGGCTTTCATCCCAAGGATGCAAAAATGGAGGGATGTAATTAGAAGGATGAATATTAACCCACAATTGACTGCTGATCCCTCAACACATTTAGCCCAAGACTTCCTACCACTGGCATCCCATTCAAGCCTAGTGCTGGCTCAGTAAAGACATGTATTTCATTCTGCCTCGGAAAATCCTTTCAATTTTTTGCCCAGACTCCAATGCCATCTTGCCAGCACCATCTGTGAGTTAGGAAGGTTTGCAAAAAGCAACCATGCAAAGCAAAGGCAAAGCTGCTTCAGGGCACATTTATCCCATGAAGCTTGTAAAGAAGAGATGAAAATTGTTACAGGTCTGCAAGTCAGAAAGGGCCAAAGACCTCTGAGGTAGGAGCTGGCTGTACACACCTCTCATGGAGAAGTATGAGAGGGATTCAGTGGCCATTCATATACATTAGAGAAAGGCTTGCCCTAGATAATTTTAGCTTTAATGACATTTTTAGTGTTTCTAAGATGTTTCAAAGGCCTGAGAAGGAATATTTCCACCCAGTGAGGGACGCAGGCAGCAGGACTGGGGCTGTGCCCTACCAGCACGGGCTGGGGCTAGGCAGCCAAACCAAGCAGCACTGTCCAAAACATTCCCCACTTCCCCCTTTTGAGACATCATTTCCAGGTCTGTGACCCAAAAAAACACCTCAAGCACTGACTTCAGTTTATATTGAATGTGCAGAAGTTATTCCCTAAGCAGGAAAAAACAAGATGGAAATATTTTCCTGTGATTTTTACCTGGAGATACTGAAGCTGCTCAGAAAAATAAAATATTGCCAAGGATGCGTTAGTGAGCAGAGAATAGGAGAGATGATCAAGTTTCCAGCTTGTCACACACCTATCACACAGTTCGGGTTTAAGTCATCAGAGCTGTAGAGAATCTATAACCCACCCCCAAAAGGAAGGTTCTAGAGGCTGAAAAAAAGTCTGTTGGTGTTCAGTTTAAAATCCTGCTTCGATCAATCAGAACCAACTGGGACTTCAGCCTTCTGCCACCAAACCTCACCTAACTGCATCAGTAGCCAACAGTGTCAAAACAAAACACTGCACCAAATCTCAGCAATGATGCAAACATGCCAACATTGACTCATCTGCAACACGATGCCCACACGGTTGAGCACAGGCATCAGTGATTGCAACCTGGAGGTTCTCTCATCAGCAAACAAGTGTGACCAACTGATCAGAGACATCACTTTAGCTCTGACACTATGTGTGTAAACAAAGCCCTTCACAAAGCTGGGTTCATTCACATCTTGAGACCTCCTCAGAAAATCAAACACTTCTCACGATACATGTTCTTGAGTATATTGTCCTGATTTCAGCTGGGACAGAGATCATTTTCTTCCCAGAAGCTACTTTGGGGCTATATTTTGGGGTTTTAGTCACTCAAGTATTTTTTAGCCTCCTAGACACTGCTACAGTGTTATCAAAATATATCCAAGCAGATCTGCAAAAGGACCTTCTCATATGTCATTGTAAAAACTTGCTTCCACGTTCAGCCCCCTGTGCGACTAAATCTGTGTGTCTTTTATGGCACACATTATACTTCAGTTAGGTTATAAAAATGAAGTAAACTATATATTTTCCTGCAAAACTAACTACAACAAGTCCATCAGAGATGTGCAACCAGCCCTGACCACACACCACAGCAGCAGATAGGAATCCCCTGCAGGGAGCTCACCTGCACGTTTCTGTTCCCAGCTGTAACATCAGGTTCATTGCTTTTTCACTGACTTCAGGTTTAGGGAACTTCAAGGAACTCAGTTTTTCTCACCCATATGGGGAGATTACAGAAAAGGGTGAGTCTACCTCAGGACATTAACAGTCAAATAAAAAGCCTACAAGCAAAGCTGCATTTTGCTGTTGTATATTTTACAAATGATTCTCCCTCTGCTTGTATTTATTATCTTTCTGTCTCTACCTCAAAAGAAAAATACATCATCACACCAATCACATGACATTCACAAAGCATCACTTTATTCATTCTTCTACTTGCATGTCTCTCCCTTTGCCTTTTCTGCCTTTTCACCACTAAGCATTATGAGCCAAGGATGTTAATTTTGTGCTTGCCAATGTCTAGGACAATGGATGTCTTGATTTTATTGTGTTCCCAGCTCTACTGTATTTGCAGTCACAAATACACAGTCAAATCATTCCAAAGGATGGGGTCAAGAAGGTTAAAAAGCAGACTGATGAAACACAAGCCTTCTACAGATTAAGAAATTACAGCAAGAAGGTCAGTGAGGTTGATTTTAATAGATGTGAATGGTAAAAAAATCATAAAGCAAATGGGATAAAGCAACCTGGAGTGCAAATGTCTCACAACTGCTAGACATTAATGACGAATGACTAATTATATCTTCATTAGAGTGTGCATATATTTGAGTTTTCTTCTGGGGTCTCATTTTTCTGTCTTAGGACTCAGTGGGAACCAAAAAGCCATTGCTTTTAAATCACAGGGGCAAAAGAACTACTAATTATTGCAAGAAAGAGTAGCTGTGACCCCTGCTCCACCTAGTAGAAGTAGCTGCAAAGGAGATTGCTTGACTTCACTTCTGGTTTGCTGTTTCTCATCACTGTTAGAAGTCCTAACTCCTGGGTAAAGGACTCTGAAAAGAGGTCTGGAGGAAGACTTTATCCAACTGCATACCCCTGACCCAGCGTGCCCCTGATCTGCTCAGGAACATCACCAAGCAGTGACATCAAGTTGAAAAATCACAAAGCACTTTATAATTGGGTGTTTAACCTGTCAGCCTCCCTTTCATCTCCCTTTCCTCATCCAGCTCGGGCTCTAGTTTCATGGGAGAATAACAAAACACAGGAGAACCCATCTGCATGTGGCAGCTCCTGCCTGTCCCTGCAGCAACACATCATTATATAGCACCCTACAGCCCTCCCTGCCTCTGGCTGTCCCTGTGGCAAAGTTTCCCTACAAATCCCATCACCAACATGCCCACTGAGCTGCACTTTCCCTTGTGCCAGCAGTAGGTTTATGAAGCAGGTTGGACAGGCATCACCAGAGCACTCATAAGCATTGCCTCCTGTGAGATATGAGGAAGGGGCAGGATAAAAGGGAGTTTTATACCACCACAGTAATAATGTGTATATTAAAATGGGACAAGTGCTACGATCAAGCTGCAGCTCAGAAACCTGGTTACTTGTGCCAGTGAAGTCAATAAAATGGGGCAGCAGCAGGGCAGACCTCAGCTGGCTTATACTCCTGCCCTGTCTCAGTTACCTTGGTTTTCTTCATTTTCCCTGTTCACATCCTTAGATGTTTCTTTCTCCCCAAAGAGGCTTTTTAAAATGGCATTTGCAATTGGAAGCATCATAGCAGTGGAGGCAGTATTACTTAACCACATGGACAGGAAAGACGTTGTCAACATCATCCCTAAAATGAGTCTGGAAGAGAGGGAAAAAAGAAAAAGCTGAATTTCTTCAGTTTGGCAAGTCCTCTGATGTATTACAGCTATAGGAAGGAAAGTTCACATGAGGGGATAAGAAAATGAACAGGAAAACAAACCCCTGTGACTACCCTTAAGTGCATGGAGCACAGTTGAGGCTGAACCAAATTCTCCTTATGCTCCAGTGGTCTTTCAGCAAACAGCTGAATAAACTGAATCAGCTGGAAAGAAAGGGGGTGTAGACAGCCCCCTGGCACAGGAGACACTCGCATCATGGCCCACCACAGCAGAGGCAGGTCCCAAGAGCTCGCAGCTCCTGTCCCGCCAAGGCCCCGCTGCCCCCGCAGTCACCTGGCCGGCTGCACTCCCACCAGCATCAGCACCCGGAGCGCGATCCTGCGGTGTAAATTCCACTCCTCGATGGCCGAGGCCATGATCAAACCACTGAGGAAGAGGAAATTGGTGTCTAAAAAATATTGCTGGCAAACTTTGCTAGAAGGGAGGATGCCAAGGAAGGGAAAGAGGACGATGGGCAGCAGAGCTGTCACGGCCAAAGGCAATGCCTCTGTGCACCAATACAGGGCCATCAGCAGGATCACATAGAGGCATCTTCCTTCCTGCAAAAGGAGGAGAGGAAAAGTAAGACACGTGGCATTGCAGAGACATCTTTTCACTTGAAGAAGCTTAGACAAGCAAAATGTACCAATTACTCCTTCAAGGAGTGTTTCTCCCAACTCGTTTCCATCAAATGCAATATCTTCCCCTCTACACTGTGAACAGGTTCAGGTCTTTCATTGATCCTCTGAGACCACAGCAAAACCCAAATCATACTAGATTGCCTGAGCTTCCTATGTGCTGCAGCAAGGCAGTGTGCTGGGGTATCAAACAAGAAAGATCTGGAGATTAGGAGCTGCTCCTCCAAGCTGTGTTACGGTGCTAATCCTCAGCAGGCTCTGCTGATGACTTCCTTAGGTATCCCAATATTTGACCTTGCTACACTTCACGTTTGTGCTTTCTCTCTACGTTTACCATGGTTTACATGTCTATGGAAAAACAGCTTTCAGATGGATGTATCAAGGCCTCCCATTTGCACCAGGAGGGACAGAGAAAGGTTTCTTCTTTTCTTGGATCAGTCTCCTGAGAGATCTGTGAGAAACCATTCCACAGCAACCCACCCCAGTCCCTACAGAAATCAGTAAATCAAGTGGCCTGGTGTCACAGCACTTCCTGAGGGCAGGGAACTCACTCATGCCCAGCATCACTCCCACCTCGGCCAGGGCTGGCACAAACCCAGTGCCGTGGCGTCAATTCATTCATCTGCCCAGGAGGCACAAACTAGACCAAGGCCATTTGTCGTGATGGCCAGGGCTGAAATAATGAGTGACGGAAAGAAGTCAGGAGTACACTCCAAACTCAGGAGGGGAGAGCCCAGGGGGGGAGCAAGGGGAAACCCAGCACAGAGCTGGGCTTGATCACAGCCAGGCTGAACGGGGATATTGTCAGCTACCACAGGGCAGAGTGCCCAAGGTGCTATAAATAACAGCTGAGAGTCATTTGGAAGCCACAGAGCTATTTATTTTACCACTCTCTTCTAGCTTGTTGAACAGGTTGAATTGTTACTCAAAGACATCTCTGTCCCTCTGCTTGGACCTTCCTGCCCAGCACCCAGGGCTGAGCTTGCTGGAGGTTTGAGGGAGATGCCAACTCTGCTCCCTAACACGGCTGGGTCAGGAGCAGAGTGGCCTGGGAGCTGCATGGAGCTGTGTTTTGGGGATAACCTGGTCTCAGCAGCAGCGCTCAAGCACGTGGCAGAACACCAGAGCAGGTATGGCAGAGCCACAGCTTGCCTGGCTACCCACAAAAACACTCCTGGAGCAGACACCAGCCCACTAACACACCCACAAACTGAGGACAAGTAACCACCATCGTTATTGAGAAAGCCAAAGAGCAGAATCCACCCTGACACCCAGTTGGGTGCACAAAGCCAAGTGAGTCTAAACCAAACCAGATTTACTGTTCAATACATCAGCAGCATTTGAAAAGTGGCAAGAAGGAGAGAATTTGTGATTTGCTTTTAGCACTCAGGCTCTGCCATTCCATGAGTAGTTTTGGTAGGAAACCTTCAGCGCATGTGGAAACACAAACATCACAGAACTGATGGCAACCTGCTTTGAGTTTTTTTATATACATTAATCACAGCAGACCAAGACTCCATGTGAAGTTCCCAAGATCTAAAGACCACTTCCAGTCCTAATTTTAGATCTCAATAAAATGACAGATGAGAGAATGTGGAGTAAACCCTTTACGTTCCCAGCTCAGTCCTAGCACCTGGCAGTTCCCATGAGCTCCCTGTGGCTTCACTTCCTCCCAGCCAGCAGGATCAAAGCAACAAACCTGCCAGTGCTAAATTTAGCAAAAATAAAGAATCATAGTTTAAAATGTTTGCACATTAGATTAGTGATTTCATTCCCATGGTAACTGATACCTTCACTTTACACTGATTCTTTTTATACACCAAATAAATAGCTTTGGTCTCATTGAGCTCTTTTCCACTTGTTTTCAAAGGCTGTACAAATCTCTTTTTTCCCCCTCTTCTACTGCCAAGATATTCTTCAGTTTTCTGCAAGGAAAGTTGCACTAAAGTCAGCTTCAAAATAAAGCTACTTTGCCTCTTACAGGGGTAGAGCAACTGAAAATAGAGAGGCCTGGGAGTCCTGGTTGACAGCAAAGTAAACAAGAGCCAGCAATGTGCCCTCATGGCCAAGAGGGTCAATGGCATCTGAGGTCATCAAGAAGAGTGTGGGCAGCAGGTCAAGGGAGGTTCTGCTCCCCCTCTGCTCTGACATATCTGCTGAGGCCTCATCTGGAGTCCTGGGTCCAGTTCTGGGCTCCCCAGCTCCAGAGAAACAGGGAACTGCTGGAGAGAGGCCAGCGCAGGGACACCAAGATGATCAGGGGACAGGAACAGCTTCCTTATGAGGAAAGGCTGTGGGACCTGGGGCTGTTAGTCTGGAGGAGACTGAGGGGAGATCTCATTAATAGTTACAAATATCTAAACGGTGTATGTCAGGAGGTTGGGGCAGCACTTTTTTTCTGTTGTATCTAGTGACAGGAGAAGGGGTAATGGAAAGAAACTGGAACACAAAAGGCTCATTTAAACATAAGGAAAAACTATTTCACTGTTGAGGTGAGGGAGCCCTGGCCCAGGCTGCCCAGGGAGGGTGTGGAGGCTCCTCTGGAGGGTTTTAAGAGCCACCTGGACACTTTCCTGTGTGACCTGATCTAGGTGGGACCTGCTTCTGCAGGAGGATTGCACTGGATGATTTCTAAAGGTCCCTTACAACCCTACCATTCTATGATTCTATGAAAATATTTAACAACTCCTTGAGCATATTAATGAAGGTTTCAACTGACTTGATGAAACAGACAAAGCACGATTTAGAAAACAAATTCTAAGGGATGTTTATTTTCTGGTGTATGGAAAATGTTCTGGGAAAGATTTCAATGAAACACAGCATGAATCTAATAAGCAATCTTCATTGCAAGATCAAAGATGAAGGGTGAACCAAAACAGGGCTGAAAGAACTGTTCTGTGGAGGGGTTTCCCCTAAACTCTGAAACCCATGTGGATCAACAGCAAACCACTTGGAAGAGAAAATCATTGTATTATGTACCCAATTATTGTACCCCAAAAGAGGACAAATTGCACCTGCATTAAACAAGCTTTTCATTTAAGATAGGGCCATCATTGAGCAGAGAAGGATCAAGGCCACTTCACAATAACTTAGATTTGGAGCAAGTACTCCTCAGAGAAGAAAAATATTACAACTACAATGGAACCAAACTCTATACAAAACTGAAAGGCTTTTGGTTAATTAATTAATTATTGCTCCCAGTGCCCAAAAATTTTGATGAGTATGCAAACAATAAATGCTGACACATGCCAGGAGAAGGGTTGTTTAGGGAGAAGGCCATGGCTGCCCGGGGACAGTTTGGGCTGCATCCACTGTTGTGGGCAGCACCATCACCCCAACATGATCTTTATCCTTCGATCCCTCTGCTGTGTCACTGTCAGAATCCTTCTGCTCCTCTCACCTCCCTGCAGCTTGAGTGGGTATTTTTCTGCAAAGTAAGTCTATCAAAGTTCAGAGGTGAAAATGGTGGCACATATGAACTTTAAAATGAGTCTTGTGATTGGGTTAATTTTATAACCATTTAATGATTTCCAGGCAAGTGCTCAGTGGCTCTGGACTGCAGTAGCTCTCTTTCCTGTTGCTCAAGAGACTTAGGAACGACCTCTGCCCCTCCAGACACAAGTCCTGTTTCTGCTGCACTGAAAACATCAGGGATTTTCCATGCTGGGGGATCTGCTCAGCTTATGGCAGAGGAAGACAAGCCATGAGGTAGTCTTCCACGAGCAGGAGAGCTGGAGGGAGTAGAGCTCCCGGAAGGGTAGATGAGGTACCCTAGGGAAAGGAGGTACTGGTAGAGAACGTGCGTCAGAGTGGGTGAACCAGCTCACTCAGGCATAGCACTGAGGTACAGTCATGCACGAGGTGCCAGTCTCCACTCCCAACCTGAAAGAGGGCATCAGGAGCTTCAGCTGGACCTTGGTCTCCACACCAGCCCCAGGCAGCTCCTCGGCAGCCCAGTGCCACCTGTCCAGTGCCCACAGCCTCCACATCACACAGATCCAGCACTTGAAGAAGCCCTACTTTGGCACTGACAAGATTTGGTCTTCCTCAGTCTTTGCATGTTATATGGTCATCACAGCCATATCACCCCCCACAGGTTCCCCTATCACCCTCCCACCCTGTGAACAAGCAAACCAGGGGCATACAGGAGCCAAGGCTCCTCCAGGATCTCAGTCCCAATACTAAGAGATATTTTGGCTGAACTGAAGCTTTTCAACCCCTTTTATCCTACTGCTATCACAAAGGAGCATCCTATCTGCAATTGTCAGAACTACTCAGTACAAAAAAAGTACTGGTGGCTTTTACCATCTCACTCACAAACCTCTGACTGGCCATCTTGCTCACACTGCCTGCTCTCCAGTGGGATGGATATGTGAATCTGATCTCAACTAACCCAGCTCCCCCAAAACATTATGTAATCTGGACAAAAACCAAGCCCTGTTCAGCAGCCTTCCTGCCAGCAGAGTTGTTTTGCTCCCACTGGGTATTTGCAGAGTGGCTAGAAAGGGGCTAGTAACACAGGGGCACAAGCTGTAAGAGCTTCAGGGCAGATATTTTGCCCTGGAGTTATGCTAAAAAGACATAAAGCTAATTCAACAATTTTATTTAAATTTCTTAAAGTATTTTATAGTTAACAGAAAGAAAACAATCTCCTGTGTCTTGCAAATAGTGCAGCTGAAGCTCAGAGAAAGTGAGCAAATTGATGAAGATCACAGAGGAAACCAGTGACTGAAATGAAACAGGCATCTTAGAGAAAATCTTTCCTGGCTCAGAGGTCTGAGGTTTATGCCTTCTCTTGGAAGCAACACCAGATTCTATATCTTCAAACGTCCATGGATTGTGAAGCCAAAACACCAGAGTGATGATTTCACACCTTGTGGGAGTTTATCAGGGCTCCCCTTCTGAATCTCCATTTCAGCACCAAGGTTTGGGTTTGTTTAAGATAAATCCACCACATTTGATTAGGGAAAGCCCCATTTTCAGTGATGATGAATCTACCACAAGTTTAGTGAGCTGTTCTTATGATTAACTAACCTCCCCATTAAAATTATGTTGTGATAATCTGAATGTGCCAGCTTCAGTTCTCTGCATCTTCTCCTACGTTCCTCCTTTATGCCACAGCCCGCACTGCCCTTATCCAAACTCTGCTCCTGATGGATCTGCCTTCAAAGGAGCAATCAAGTTACTCTTGCTTTTTTCATTCTTTGAAAGAAATAGGTTGAGCTCCTCCAGCCTTTCACCACATTCTTCAGTCCTCTCTCATTCTGAGACTTCTCCAATTTGTCAAAGGCATTTCTGAGCTGTGGAAGCCAGACTGAAAGGACATTCTAGTGAAAGTCACAATCTCAGCAAATAGCATCCTGGTAGATCCTCACTACTCTCACTCAACTTGTACATGTCCATACACACAGCTACCACATTAACTCTCTTGGCTATGGAAAGTCAGCCTGGTAGTTGTGTTCACCTAATCACACATTACCACCTCAAGGTCCTTTCTGGAATCCATTTCCCAAGAGGGATTCCAGATCAGCCTGACCTGCTGCCAGCATCCCTGGTGATCTCCATCCACTCTGGGGCTTGTAGGAATGCACTCAGTTTATTGCTTCACAAAACTCCTCTGGTAGCTCTTATAAAAATATGGAAGTTACCTAAACCTGTAGATTTTCAAGCAGCCAGGGCTGGATGCAAGTGTTTTAATTTCCCTTTAGTTACTGCCACAATAAAAATATTTCATTAGCAGACAACTCTGATGATACAGGACTGTACTACAAGCACTTTCCTGAGCACAGAACAGAAATGCTTCACTGAATATGGCTTTTCTGCATCGTCCAGCTAGCAATAGAATACCATGGGTCAGATCCTTTTTGTGCCACACACTCAAGATGCCACTCATTGGCCTCAATACCCTGCCCAGGGATGTTTTCCTCAGTTCTTCCACACCCTTTTCCTGTGTTCTATGGTTCCTGGAAGCTAACTAATATTGACTCTTAACTTCTTTTCCGCCCCCTAATACTGCTGCTTTTGCTTCCTCTGTGCCAGCTTGCTCTTCATCAGGCTTGTCTCCTCTCCAGACTGAAGCTCACAGTGCACTCTTTGAAATCCAGTCACCCTACTTCCAGATAGCAACTCTCTTTCCTCACTGAAGTTCCTCTCATCTCTTTTAATTGACCATTGCTTCCAGTTTTGGGCAATTGCCTTTTCTAAATCACCCAGTAAGTCCATCTCATAGCAGAGATGGATTTCACTCATGAAATGTATCACCATGCTACAACCACTTATTTCACCTGCCAGGCTGATACCTCTTTGCCTGCCCATGCTTCTGCTATGCTCTCCAGCCCAGGATCCTTCTCCCCTCCACCTCCTAGGACACCCCACTTCCAGCCCACCACCCCACTCATCTACACTGGCACCACCCCCTTTCCCCACAATGCCTTCATTCATTCTCTTTGCTTTTGAGTGCAAGCAATGTAATTTTTCTTCTGGAAGTTCCTGAAGTCTCCTTGTTCTAATCAGGAGGACTCATTATGTTCAAGTTAATTTTAAATTGCTCTATGGCCACTGAGGAAGTCAAGTCTGTTTTCTGAAGGCACTGGGGCCCTATTTGCCTGCTCAGAGCTTCTTTTAGCAGATTTGGCTGCCTCAGCTGTTACCAAGCCAAGAGGCTGTAGACATTGAGTTCATTAGAAGCTGTTGGAACAAGCTCTTTGCACAGCTCATTAAAAGTGCCCCCCATGCCCCTTCCAGCAGAACAGTTCCTCCAGCCTCTCCTGCCCTGCCTGAGCTCTTTGCAATCATTCACAGCCCTCCAAGTATGGGGGTCACAGGCACTTCCACTCACGGGACAAATATTCAGCCATTTCAGCAGCAACCAGAGTGGGAGGTGACACACAGACCCTTATGCAGAGAACTGGCTCCTGAGAAGCAGAGCATTTCCTTCTGCTGTTACTATGGAATGGACGCAAGACACTGTTCCAGTCACAGTTTGGGGGGATGCCTTGAAGTCTCAGCAAACCCACCCACATAAAGCAAAAATTCCATTTCTCTACTGAAGAGAAAGGAGATTGCAGCCAAAACTGCTTCTGCAAGTCTCCCTCTCCATGACGGCAACCTACAAAGGCCATAAAATCAAAACAAGGACTATCAATATAATGTCTGCACCAGTGCCAGTCCTGATATTGTCCTTCTGTAAAGAGACTCACAAAAAGATCTGGAGAACAATCACTGCAAGGTGACAGCTGATAAGAGCTTTTTTAACAGCAGCTTGCAGACATGGGCACTGGAGTTCATCATCAAGAAGCAAGGCAGACTTGATGAACGAGTTTTCTCAAAGGATTTTGTCTCCAAGGAGATGTCCCCTAGGCACAGGTTTCACTGGAAAACCCACTGTACCCACACCACAGAGTGTCACTCAGAAGTACACACTAATCTAAGAAGTCACATCCTATTTGTGCCTCTCCATTAGAGCAACTTTACATCATGATTTCTTGTTCTCCAGATCAAAGTGAAATGCTGCCCTTGAAATCAAAGCTCAGATGGCTTTTTATGGCTCCAGCCCCTTGGGAGATTAAAATTGTTGAGCATCCCAGTGGGGAGAAGGTAAATGCTGACATGGTGTGGGAAGAGATTTTAGCATCCCCTGAGCAGAAAAGTACTGCAGAGGTGCTTGTAAGACACCTTCTCACAAGGGAAACCTCATCCCGAGACCAGCAACGTCTGAGCCTTGCTGCTTCTCTTCTCCTTCCAGTTTCTATAATACCCTGTGAGGCAGCACACTGACCATCGCAGCAGGAACATGGACTCCTCCAGGCCACCCAACTCCCCCATACTCCCAGCATGTACTTGCACCAAGGTTGGCACAATGGCTGCAGCACAGTGAGGAGCTCCTCCTGTCCCAGACTGCTTTCTGTGGGTGCTCTGCCTGGGACAGTCTCCAAATCACACCAGCAGCAGTTTAGTCAGTTGAATTCCTTCTAAGATGGAGCTTGCTGAGCACCTGCAGCAGCTCTGGCTGCCCAAGAGAGCACAGGGCTCAACTTGAGTCCCACCTTAGGATAAACCATCCGACCCAAGTGGTGCAGCTGAGGGCATGTGTTTTCCATCACGTGCCAGGACAACTTCCAAACTCTATCACCCCGGATCCCCCACCTGCTGAGCCCTCACCTCTTCCCTCCTTGGTGTTTTTATACTGTGGTTAAAAGCATAACCTGCTCCCTTCCTGCAGCCCCCTGCAGCTCAGGCTGTGGATAACAGTTCAAGCAAGCTCCAGACGTCAGAACTTAATCCCCTGTTGATGCAACAGCAAGGTTCCTTTATTGCTGATCAGGTGAGAGAATTTTGTGTTGAAATTGTAGATGAATCACTGACCCCTGAACATGAACAGCTACAATTTTGTACAGTAGCTCACAGCTGCAGGTTCACCCCTATGCCAGATTTAGGGAGAACTGTAGCTGCAGTTGGGCTTGCTTGAAGCATTGCACTGGTTAACAGCCACAAAAGTATCTGAGTTTTGACAGTGACCAGCAGAGGCACTGGCCAGTCTCTCTGCTACCAACTGTAATGCATTTCACACCCATGAAAATGCCGAAGAATTCACTAAGGTGAATGAGTAGATCAGTCAGCTCTGCCAGGACCTCTCCTTCCCTGCCCACAGCTGCCTCATTGCTTCTTCACCCTCTTAGCTGCAAACACTTCCACTTTCCCATCACCAATTTGTCTTTTATTAAAGAGTGTTGATGAGGCTGTGCATCAGATCCCTGTGCGTCGCACACAGGAGCACACCACAGACTGGCTGGACAGCAAGAGAAACCCCTTTCCTGAGCATCCAAATCTTCACACAACCTATGTAACACAACAGGCTTCTACCAGTACCCGGAACATCTAGATGTAGGGCCTTCCTGAAGTGTAGGGCCAGGTCCATCTGTGATTTATTCTCTCATTTAACCACTGTGGGGTTCAGGTACAAACTTGCACTGAGCATACAGTACAACCTCTCACCCTCAACCATCTCCCGTGATTTTACAGGTGCCAAAGTCAAACAATATACTATTAAATGTAACTGAAGACACTTGTTCAGCTAACATAAATGAATGTCCAAATATAGTTATTTACTTATGAATCTGCAAAGGAGTTAAGTGTCTGTTGTGCAATATGCTTTCTGCCCTTTGAGGCAGACATTTAGTTTGTTCTTATTAAGAACTCACCTAATTATGCTAAAGAGAAAAAAAGGAGAATAAATCCAAAGGATTTTCTGAACACATTGTGTGATTAAATGAAGTGCTGCTTCTTTTATTTTTTATTATTATTTAGGAGATTTTATTGCTATGAATGTAAAGGTTTCACCTGCCAAGCACTATACAGGTGGAAGTAAATGCCACCTTCATGTCCTTACAGCATCTGAATCATTCTATAATCACTAAGTACGAACATCACTGATTTCCTGGTGTAAGCAAAGTCATTCTCAAAAGGTTCTGAATCAGAACATAAGAGTTAAATCCTGCTCATACTGAACTCAATGGCACAAAGTTTCCCAGTAGCTTCCCTGCCCCAAGGCTCGGAAGTCCTGGTGCTCAGAAGCTGCACACATGGGACAGCTGCAAAAAATCCTCCAGTCTCCAAAATTTTGCTACAGATTGCTTCATGTGCAGGCTAACACACATACCAAAGCCCAAACCTCCCCGGGCAACAAGTTTTCCTACATTTAGAGAAGAACACAAATACCTTACTCACAAAACCTTTTTGGGTACAGCACTCACAGTCCCCCTAAGAGCCGCCAGCAGTCACACAGGTGGCACTCACAGCTCCCCTGCATCTCCCAGCCTGAACCCTGCAGCACAGCCACCTCCAGCTCTGCTGTGTCTCTCCCTCCCTGCCCACACTGCTTGCCAGTGTGATTCCCATAGCAAAAGGGATGGCACAGACATGTCAGGTAGCCTCAGAGTCCCAGATGCTTGCCTTCCACTCCAGCCCTCACACCTTGCTGGGTGATATTGGCTATGGACCTGCTTTGCTTCAGTTTCCCCAGGTCTGCTTTGTGAGCTACTGATAAAAGCTACAGTAAGGCAGCCAGGCACGAGTAAGAAGTCCCAGTTAGTGCCAATTAGTTCAAGTTGGTTCTGAATCCCAGGCTCCTTACACCTCCCCATGTCTGTATAAACGACATAAATACACTTCATGCTAAAAAGTTAAGATGACCCCAGCATGTTCCCTCCACTCACACTTTAAGGTAGTTGCAGAAGGGTGAGGAGCTATGGCAGATCGAAGGCTTTGGCAGTTCCCTCTGAAGGGGAAAGCCTGGCCAGTAGCTGAGGCAAGAGGTGAGCAGCGAGGTGGGACAGAGCACCAAGGCTGAGTCCCCACAGTCGACCTCTCCCAGCCTGTAACGCTGATCTCTACACTTGCTCCCTGCCCCGAGTCAGTGTCCCCAGTTTATGCACTTGGTCCACAGCCCCTGCTGGTACTCCCACACCTGATGTCCCTGATCAACGCCTCCCGGTCAGTGTCCCATGCCCACTCCCTCGCCCCCCTCCCCCTCAGCGGGTGTCCCCAAGCTGCAGCCGTGGCCAACAGCCACAGCCGGTGGTCCCCATCCACGCCCCCGCCCTGTGCCCACTGCCGGTGCCCGCTGTGCCCCCCCGCCGCTGCCGGGGCGCGGGTACCTTGGGGGGGAGGCTGAGCAGCACGGGCACGAGCGCCAGCGGCGCGCACAGCAGCACCACGAACCGCCGGACGCTCCACGCCTTCTTCACCAACACCCCCAGCCCCGCCATCCCGCGCCCGCGCCGCCGCCGCGCCCCCGCTTTATCCCCCGGGAGCGGAGCGCGGAGCCGTCCCGCCCCCCAGGAGGGGCTCCGCCGCCTCGCCCCGCCTCGACATCCCTCCCACCGCCCCCTGCACCGCCCGACATCCCGCCCTTCGCCCCCGCGTACCGCCCGACATCCCACCCGCCGCCCCTCTATATCGTGGCTGTGTGTCCCCCTACCTCATCCATCTCGCCGCGTTCCCGCAGCTTCAGCTTTTGCAGCCGCAGGGGTTCGGCAGAGGAGGCGATTCGAAACCGGTTCCAAAACTCCAACACCGTAAAAGCTCATTGGGTTTGAGCACGTGCATATCGCAGTTGTGTCAATTGCTCCGGCTGGATGAATCTACGTATAATGAAACAGTGAGTAAAAGTGATGGCTGGATAAAAAACCCACTCCCGGCCAGCAGTTTAAATATCTAAGGTTAGTTCTCAAACATGTCCCTTGTGTGGACACAAATGCACATCAGTTTTTATTCAAAAAAAAATGAGCAAAATAGGGAGCTGCAATTGCTTCTGACAAGTTAATTTAGCCAGAGACTCCAAGGTTTGACAAGTTGGTTGCAATGCCATGTAAAACACTCTTGTTTTCTTTTATTTTTTGTCAGAAATAAGAGAACACAACCACACAAAAGGCCAGTGGTGCAGAGCAGGACAGAGCCATGGGAAATACCAGAAAAGAAGGAGGCAAAGTCTTGGCTCACACAAGTGTGAGCCCCAGTGAGCAGCATATGACTACACCCTGGCTGCCCTCAGCATCAGCAGGCCAGATCCACACAGTTAAAGATGCTTCAATCATGAGTCAAAAATCAAACACAAAAGCTGCCCAGTTTGAACTCTTGAGGGCAGATTTTCCTGCCAGCTCTGCCTTACATCAAGGTAATCAGAAAGAAATCGGGGGAGTATGTGGGGCAGGACAGGATCCCCTCCCCTGGACCGAGGTAAATATCAGCAGGTGCTGCTGAGGTTGTTGCTCAGTGCCTGACTGCAGGGAGCCCAAGCGACAGGCACACACCCCAGGAGACAGAGCTGATGCGCTATCAAGATGAGCAAGAGATCAAAGTCAAGGGAGCTGGATTCTCTCTCTGCTTTTTGTATCGCCTGGATTCTTACAACTGGGAGATAAATGAAGCTGAGTAGTGGGGGGGGCGGGGGGGAAGGAAAAGAAAATAACCTTTAGCACTTCCCCAGCATCCTCTGAGTGCTTTAAAACATGTCCAAAACCTGGGTGAGTTAGCCCCATATCTATGAAAGATGTATAAAAATCATGTTCAGAGAAGAAACCTTTCCCTTTTCACAACTAATCAGCTCTCTAGAGAATTACTGCCTCTGGGCAGGTCACTCCTAGAGCATCAGAGAAGTTGGACTCAAATGCAGCGGATAAAAAGCAGACTCCAGTGAGGAAAGCTCTCTCCAGCTTATAAATACATGAATGACTGGCACACAGGGAACAAGAAATTAGAGAGGAAGAGTGTGGTGATACAATGAAGCACTAGAGACAGGACTGAACTCCCTCTGAACACACTCTGCTCTATCTCCTCTGTTCCCCTCCCTCTCTTTAACAGCAGATACATGATTTTGCACAGTTAATCCCCACAGCCATCCTGAGCAGGGGCCGAAGGGTGACAGCATCACCACTGCAGCTCCTTTCAAACACTGAAACACAAAAGCTTCTTCTGGGCACTGCCAGGGGCTGCTGGCAGAGTGAGGAGCTGGCACTTACCTGGCACAGCCCCACTGGCAAAGGCACCTTCTCTTGGGGCCCAGGAAAAAGCACAGAGATGACAGACAGAAAGCCATGGGGGATTTTTATCTTGCCTTTCCTTAACTGCTCAACAACATGTTTAAAGAGTTATTGTGATTACAAATGTCTTAATTACATTACAGTGCCTTAATGCACTGTGATGGGCTATGACAGCATAAGCTGCTTCATCACTCAGGTAGTGATGAATGATGGAGAAGATGGGCAGAGGGATGGCTGAAAGCAAAATTCAGGCCATCAAAACAATGCAAAACACATTCAGCTTACCCAAAATACCCCTTGACCAGAGACTGGGTACATGTGTACGAGTGTGTGCCATGTGCTGGACCAAAGGAGCTCTACAAAGGTTTTTCTCTCAAAATCAGCCTTCTAAGCTAAAGAAAAAAAGCTTCAAAAGAATAATAAGCCATCAATACCACACTCTGATCTTTATCTTCTGAATATACAGGCTCCTGCCAGTGCAGAGGGTGAAGGGAATGGGAGCACATTTCTCCTCCAAAACACGAGTCACATCCCTGCAAGGATGGTCTCTTGCCTGATCCCATCCCCTCAGCGCCTCTAGCTGAGCACATGGTGCAGGGGCTACAAGCTGATTCCCTCAGCCTTCCAGGACTTTGGCAGGGAATTGATATTTAATTAGTTTCCCTGTAAACTTCATCTCTAGCACCCCCATCTCACTGCTCTCACTGTGGCCTCCCTGCCACAGCCAGCATCAGGATCAGACCTCACTCCACTCCTGGGTCATTGCTCTCTATTACTTAGAGAGTAAATTTAGCTTATTGCAAAAAAAGAGGTGCTGTGTAGTGCCCAGTGGGACCACTGTGGGACCCAGCTTGTGTCTGGGCCAGGGAGACACTTTATTTACCTGTAGTGATCCTCACATGCTGAACTCTGGGATACAAACGAGCTTTTATGCTTTTATTGTGCTTACTTGGTTTCCTATTAGCACTGCTGGGAGAGGAGGGTTACAAAAGGTTATCAGTGTTTTGAATCTTGCAAAACTGGAAAATATCCATTTCCTGCAGACATCAAGGCCTAGACTAAAAAAAGTTTGCTTGAATAAAACTACACCATATAGTTTGTATGCACAGTTTTTATACATACACAGAGCAAGGGACGGCAAAGAGCAGCCACTGTCCAAAAGTCATGGTAAGAGCAGACACAGATTATGCAATCCTATTTTCATTCCTTTTTTCTTGCCATACTCATATGTGTTTGCTTTTATCTTTGTTTTTTTTCTCTTAGTGCTCTCACAGATCTATGGCTCACACCGTTCTCCAATAAGCCCCTTATTTCAGTTCTGCACTTATAGCATCAGTCGGCAAAGAAGGATTTGGTTTGCTGCAAACCAAAGTGAGGAGGGTAATGCAGAACTCACAGGCTGGCTCCTCACTCCCACAAAAGGAACCACTGATGACAGTCAGACACCAGAACAACCAAAAAAGGACAACGCCACCAGTGATTCCCTTAGAAATCCTAATGCTGCATGTGCTGCTGATCAAACACCTCTATTTCATTTGTCTTTCCCTCTTTCATTTCTCTTTTCACAGCTTATTTGCACATTCCTTGTGTTCACAGCACTTGGGATGATACCGAAGTGTGGAACAAGACTGGGTAAGTGCCAGGAAACATTTTTCCCCTCCATAAAGGTTTTTTTGGTGCCAGTGACAGTGGCAGAGAGACCTCCAGTGGCTAGGTGCAACATAGGCCACCCTCCTTCACATCCCACACCCTCACCACCTCTGGGTGCCCTCCAGGAGGCAGGTGGGAGGGTTTGGGGTTGGGGGCTGGGGGGAAGGCCAACACAACAGATCTGGGTAAGCCAGATCAGGACATCACTGCTTCTCCTCGTGCCACACAGAGCTGTGTCCATCCTCAATGTCCAGACTCATCCTGGGCTGCTTTGCCCAGAAGTGAAAACACAAAACAAGATAGACAGTCACTCTGAGTTAAAAGGAAGTTTGGGCTTCTAGCCTGAAAGATCATTTACTTATTTCCAAAGATTAGCATTTTGGTTTCACTCAAAAGAGTAGGTTTTACTTTATTGGTTTTCATTTTAAACTCAAAAGAGCTTAAACAAGCTTACAGCTTATTGTAAAGAACAAAGTCAGGCCAAACTCTGAAAGCATATCGGTGGCTTGAAACTCTATTAGTGGTGGTCAACTACTCATGTTAAAAAACATGAAAAGAGGAGTCCTATGTTCCTTCTGAAAATGCATGCACATTGGACAATAAGCCTGAGCATTAATAATGGAATGGAAAATTTAATCAACAATAGCAATAATTTAGTGTTGCTTATGACCATGCAGATGCACTGAATGCTAAGACATCAGCAGGCCAAGATATCCTCAGTCAAACCAAGGGTGGAAACCTCACCTGTCTTGCAAACCAGTCAGGGAATCGGTGGTTTTCATCCAAGGAGCTGCTCCCACAGGCACACAGCGGTACAGCTGTGGGGTAGACACTTTGTAGGTCCTGAGTGTGCTCTTTGCTGGATGTGCACCCGCTGTGATTTTTCCACCCTCCAACAGCAATAGGTCAACATTCACAGAAGCAATCCACAGATACATCAGGGTGATCAAGAGGAAATATCAACAAGCCGTAACACAGATATGCAAAAAGTAACACTTATATAACAAGGGGGAGTTTTATCATGCAGGGGAAAGAAGGAAAACATTTTGCTTTTCATTTCCAGTCACGTTCTGCTTTGTTTAGAAGCTCCATCACAGAGCAGATTTCAGCAGAGGCCAATTCAGGAGTTCCTGTTAGAAAGCCAGTCCCACGCAGCAGCAGCCCAGGAGGGCTGGCCTTGCTGCAGGCTGCCGGCCCCAGCCCCACGGCGGGGCTTTGTCTCAGAGCACTGTGCCGGCCATACAAACTGGCAGCTGACGTGCTTTGGTTCTGCTCCACGGTCACACAGAGAGAGCTGCGTTTTGATAAACATACTGATAGTTAGAAACAGACTTCTTCAAAGGGCTTTACAAACATAACTCAATCCCAGCATCACCGGGAGACAGTGAAAGCGCTGTTTGTACAGATGGGGGACGGATAGCAGGGAGGGCAGGCATGCTGCCTCCCCTCAGTGGGTCTCAGATTCGGGGCCTCATTTAGCTCACACTTACCTGCTCCCACCACACTATGAGGCCATGCTCCACCAGCCCACAGGCCATTGAAGACCTCGTCTTGCTTGGCCTGTTGCATTTGCTCTCCAGGCAGTCAAGACTGTGCGCGGCAGCAGCTCCAAAAGCTGGAAACAACCGGTGCTCCCTCTTCTTTCTCCCAGGCTGGGCTGGGGCACGCTCACATGCCGGGTGCGCACGGCTGGGGTACACAAGCAATAAAACCGCAGCCCCTCGGAGGCTGGCTTGGTAGAGAGCAGAATGTCCTCGAGCCGAGCCCTGCGGCAAAAAGCTGTAGCTGGACGGTGGAACCCGCAGCACCACCTCAGGAGCGCGGGCACTCGCCCAGGCGGCTGGTCTGGCAAGACATGAATGCTCAGCGGGCACAGGCAGCCCGCAGTGCCAGGACGCTTGCGCAGCCGCGAACCCGCAGACCCGCGGCTCGGGGGCGGCAGCGCTGCAGCAGCGCCACCAAACCCGCTGAATAGGACCCGGCCTCGGTGCTGTGTGCTGCCGGCGCCGCCCGCAGCCTCGGCACGGCACCTCCCACCATCCCCTGTCCGGGGGTCCCTCACTGCCCTGCTCACCCCCCGCCTGAGCCTCCCACACCCTCCCCGGCCTCCTGGCACCCAGACAAAGGGTCCCCGCTTGCCTCGTCCCCAACCCAGGGGTCTCTCCGGCTGCGACCCGTCACAGGCGCTCTCTCCCTTCACGGGGGTGGCAAATGGGATTCGGTGAGGAACACTGCGGTTCCTGCGGCGTTTGCTCCCTCTTTCACACAAGCATTTTCAGGCACAGCAGCAGTGACAGAGTAAGGGAAGAGTTTTGCCTTTCTGCTGCTGTCACAAGAGGCTGCCCAACACAGCACGTGGCTCACGGAGAAGTTCACTGCTACTTTTAAACCATGACTTGAAGTAAGCAGTCCTGTTTATAACCCTCAGGGCTGATCAGCTCCTACCCCTTCACTGGAAGGCTTGCCAGTTTTTCCTCTGGGCCATCTTACACTGACACTATTACATAGAGCAATCCAGAAATCAAGTAATACAGCGAAAATGTTGCCCACCTCTGCCAACTGCCTACCCAGGCAGGCAATTGCAATACAAGCAGTCCCACTTACAAAGCTCCAAAAATGGAGCTTTTACACCAGTCTTCTTGCTTAAAAGCGGAAGTTTCTCAGCAGAAAACTGTTTCTTGATTAACAATTTTTATATTTGCTGAAGGAAACCCTATCCACTGAAAGTTAAAAAAGCAAAAACTACTAGTGGAAGAAGACGAACCTGTCTGCATTCTATTCCAGCATTGCCCATCTCCTGGAATTCAATCCTCCTAAAACCATTCAGGATGTGCTGAGCCATCTAGAATGGCTTTAACAGCTTTGTTGTAGTCTTCTGAGGAAAACAACACATTTGCTTTTCTTAATCACCTTCTGTAGATCCTCTGGTATCCCCAGACCCTTTCTAGTCCCCACAAATCCATGGTCTACAGGCTAAGAAAGATTACTCAGTAAGATTCTAACCACACAAAGAAGAGGCAGAGTGGAAGGACATTGTAAACCACTTTTTAGAAGAAATATTTAACATTTAGGAAAGAAGTGACCTTCAGCTGCTTCTCTCTTATCTGCTCACCATCTCACAGTTACGTTGGTTACTTTATTATACTTAAACTCATTTACATTTATTTGAAGACACAGCTATCAAAATAGTGACCTGTGAAGTAACTGGAAACATAAATAACCATGTTTACAGAACCTAAGTGGTAACATTTCCCCATCCCTAAACCCACGCTTTTCTACCCAATCATGGATCTCTTCCTTCCCCTCAGTCGTACTTGATCCAGCCTCTTGATCACAGGACCAGATTTTTTAGATGTAGCTGCATAGGTCTCCAGCAAAGCCTTAAACACAGCTTCAGTATCTGGATGAGTGCTAAGGAAAGCTTTTTCCAGAACATACAAATCAACTCCTTTATCCTCTGGAAGGCCTGAAATAAAACTGAGGCCAAAGTCTATCAGCACCAAGTCCAGTTTCTCCACGGGGGGCCGCATAAGTATATTGGCAGTTGTAAGATCTCCATGGATAAGATCTTCATCGTGCATTCTTGCTAACAGCTCACCCATCTTCTCTGCTAAGGGAAGAAGGCTACTAGCATCCTTTCCACTGTCTTGTACGGAATAAATATGATCTTGAACAGTAACCGAGTCTACAATATCTTCAAGATATATGGAGTTGGTGACATGATCCACGAAGTAGACCACCGGAGCCGAAATCCCTGTTTAAAAAGAACAAGTGAAACGCTGATTTACAGCCTTATCCAACTGTATTTCAACAAAACACAACCGATATACAACCCACACGTAAGGGAAGCCCTGGGTTCCAACCCATACTGCCCTAACCCACAGCCTTAAAACTAGCTGGCAGCTCGAGCTGGGTAAAAGCATCAGCCCCTCCCAGGGCGGGACAAACACACGCAGGGTCTTCTCTAGCCGAGAACACGCTGCTTTTTAGGGAAGCGCTCTCGAAAAGGCGGGCGGATCACGCTGGGAAGCCCAACACCTTCAGGATGCGGCAGGAAGGCCGTCAAGCGCCCATCACTCGCTCTGAGCGGCGCGCAGAGCCCGGGGCTGCCCTGAGCAGAGGCAGCGGGAGCCCGTGTCCCCCTTCCCCCCCAGCCCCGGGCCCACCTGCCCGCCGGCACCGCAGCAACGAGCGAGCCTCCTGCGCCGTGCGCCGCCGGCTGAGCCGCTCCTCCAGCGCCGGGTGGCGGTAGCGCTTGGGCACGCGGAGCTTGGCCACGGCCGGCCGCCCCAGGAACAGCCCGCGGTACACGTGCGCCTCGGCGCCCTGCTGCACCAGCCGCAGGCCGGGCAGCGGCGGCGGCGGCGGCGCCTCGGCTATCGCGGGGCCGGCCTCGGCCTCGGCCTCGGGCTCCGGCTCCGCCTCGGGCTCGCCCACCGCGGAGCGTGCGGCTCCAGCCTCGGCCAGCGCCGGGCCCTCGGCCACGGCAGGGAACACGTCCGGCGGCCGCGCCTCGGTTGCCGCCATCGTAAGACCGCGGCGCTGCACAGCGCATGCGCGGCACGCCGCCTCTCCGGCACCCCTCGGCTCTCTCCGGCGCCCCGCGGCTCTCTCCGGCTCCCCGCGGCTCTCTCCGGCTCCCCGCGGCTCTCTCCGGCTCCCCGCGGCTCTCTCCGGCTCCCCGCGGCTCTCTCCGGCTCCCCGCGGCTCTCTCCGGCTCCCCGCGGCTCTCTCCGGCTCCCCGCGGCTCTCTCCGGCTCCCCGCGGCTCTCTCCGGCTCCCCGCGGCTCTCTCCGGCTCCCCGCGGCTCTCTCCGGCTCCCCGCGGCTCTCTCCGGCTCCCCGCGGCTCTCTCCGGCTCCCCGCGGCTCTCTCCGGCTCCCCGCGGCTCTCTCCGGCTCCCCGCGGCTCTCTCCGGCTCCCCGCGGCTCTCTCCGGCTCCCCGCGGCTCTCTCCGGCTCCCCGCGGCTCTCTCCGGCTCCCCTCGGCTCCCTCCGGCGGAACCTGACGGAAAGTGCCGAAGCAGCCGTCCCGCGGGTAGTAGCGCTCCCGCTGCAGCGCGGGCAGCAGCCGCACCCCCTCCCGCCGCTTACTGCGTTAAGGCTTGTGCCTGAGCCTTGCGCTGCTGGGGTGTTTTCCTGCGCTGGTGCATGTGCGAGAGTGAGATGTGCAGCTGCCCTGGGGCCTGTGTGAGCTGCTGCATAGGCGTCTTCCCAAGGGGCAAAACGGGGTGTTGTGGTTCCCTCAAGGTACTTCGAGCATTCCCTTGGAGCCACTTGCCGGGGCATCCCAAGGACTGTACCACTGGGGACATCGCAGCTAGGGCAGCACCCCTGGGGCTTCCCCATGGGGGCTCCACCGCTGGGACATCACCATCAGCACTCCCCCACTGGCTCTTGCACTTCACGTGTCAAAAGTATTCGCTGGAGCCCATACAGATCCACTGCAGCTGCCCAGGTCATGGCTGAGGAGGAGAAGGGGTTTGCTCACAGACCACAGGGGATCAGCAGCCTGCAGCAGGGCAAGGCGTGACCTGAGGTCCCTGCTCTAGGCAGCACCAAAGCTTCTGCCTTGGGTGCTGGCACAGGACACTCAGGCAGTGAGTTGAGTGATTCTCTTTTCCTTTAGCAGCCAAGCCCGAGATTTCCACATTAGTACAAGATGGACAAACCTCATTATTTTAGGAGCAGCCTTTGGGTCTTTATGGCACAGCAAAGACTAACTCTACTGGGCCATGTGCACACAAGCTAATTTATATTCCTCAGAAGATACAAGAGACTTCAGCCCAACCCACGTAAATATATTTTCACTTGTTGCCTTTGGAGGTGCCACAAGTCCATTTTATCCTTGTTTTCTCATCTGCAACATTTGTTTCCTTTTCAGAACATTTATATTTTATTAACACATTCCATACAGCTTACTTGTCATTGCATGGTGTGATCGTGCCTGGCAAATATTTGTCTTGCTTCAGTAACATCTTTTAAACAACCTTCCCAAGTCTTCAACAATATGGGTGATCCATCCTGCAATTCTGCCCACACATAGCATCCTCCTTTCAGCTGCCTTCCCTGTGGCAGTGCAGCAGGAGCCTGACAGCTTGGCCTGGGAAAGGGCATTCCTGAGCTCTGTAGTTGGAATTTGCAAGTGCCACAAACAATCAAATAAACAGTTTGTTTTTTTTTCCCCTGTGTTGTGGGCAGCTTTTGTCTAAGCATCCATGCACAGCTTCTACTGACATATATATAGTGTATATATAAATATATATGTATATATATGTAACATCTCTGAGCAAGTGCACACAGATGCCCTTGATTCATTATTCTGGTAAATCTGATGGTCTCATCCTGGCCAAAAACATCCTCCAGAGCTTTCAAAACACAAAAGAAAATATTTTTGCTTTATCTTCCCCCTTATTTTATTTATTTAAATGTTATCTTCCCTGTGATTTCACTTATTCTTTTCCCTTTGAATGCAAGAAACGGTTGACATAGCCCTTGGAAACCATCTAGAGCCATTTACAATATTTATGGTATCACCTAGTATTTTTATTGGAACATTGAATCACCCCAGAGAACTGTACTGAAGCCACAGACTCTCTGGTAAATTGTTTAATTATGTAACTTTGTTCTCCTGGTGACAAGCATTTATAAACTCTCCTTTTACAAACAATGTAATTGAATTAAAAACTGCAGCACAGCAAATCAAGCTAATGGAAATGAAGGCAGATCTCCCGGGCCCCTTCCCGCTGCCCTGCTGACCCCTCAGCCCTGGACAGGCTACAGGGCTGTGAGCAAACTCTTCCCTCACCCATGGGCTTATTTAAGGATGGAGGCTGCCGTCCTCAGAGCTGAACAGACTGGAAAAGGGCCGAATTTGTGCTGCAACAGTGCTCAGGTGGCTCCTCATACCCAGCTAAGGTACATGTCGGCTCTAAGGTGGTATCCTCATCCTGCAAGGTGTGGGCAAAGGGATAAACCCTCCTGTGTGTGAATCCACAGCTCTGACTCCCATTATAGCTCAGAATAATGGATCCTGGCCAATTTACCAGCAAGAGCAAGCTATAGACAGGGCAGGCTGTAGGGACTGGCCACCCTACAGAGGGGCATGGGGACACAGAAGAGTGTCCTGGGTTGCCATGAGCTGCCACATTGGAGGCACCTCTAAAATGTGCAGGAAACAGGAACCATGGGGTGACCACCAACATCGACCAGCACTGTCAGTGAGCCCCCCCCTGGTGTTAGGATAAACTGAAAGAAAATGCCTGCAGCCTGGTATTGGAGGAAAAAAGCTCTCTGGCCTGTAAATGAACATGCAATACATACAGGTACCTAGTGAGCTGCTCTGTCCCAGCCAGCTGTAACACTGCCAGCTACTCGTGGGTTATCATTTTCATCAATAACTGAATTGAACTTGGTCAGTTTGGTCCCCCAAATCCCTTCCTAAGGCTCAATCATAATTAGGGAAACTTTGCCTGTATGCTGAGTGTTGCTGAACACCTTGTCTTCCTTTTTCCAGCATAGACATCTTTCTCCTCTTTTATTTATATTTTATTTTGTTATTCTAAAGCCTCTTTTAGCTGCTCCAGCCTAGAGGTAGAGAGTAACATTTCCAGCAATCCCAGCCAGGTTGTGTTACTGAACACAGGCTGTCATTTCAATCGCAGAGCTGCTTCAGGAAGCACATTCCTGTGGCTCAGCCCTGGAGATGTGTGTTGTCCGGCTATGAAACAGGAATGAACCCTTGTGCCTCACAAGATCAGCAGACAAGAGCAAGATAAGGATCAGATGGGGAAATGGCACTGCCAAGACACACAGTCTTGAGAGGAAGAGGGAAGCATCGCAGGAGGGAGCAAAGCTGAAAACATGCCAGCAGTCATGAAGCATGAACCAGTCCTGGTGAATTCAGCCCCTTTCATGTGGAGCTTAAAGACAAAGCTACTGACTTCAGCAGACCCAGAATAGCCATTAACTACAAATGGCATGGTAAGAAAGAGAAACTGCAAAGAAAGAGTTTTTCCTGAAAAGGAAAAAGACCCAACCTCAAAACGCCAAGGAAGAGCTATTCCTGCTGCACATCAGAGCAGGCTTTCATACCATTTTCAGAGGACCATAGTCCCCAGCCACACTCAGCAGCAGCTGCACTTCTGTACATACTGATGTCATCCTTTTGGACGCCTTTTGTACATACATTGTAAAGCTCTGCCTATACTCCCCAGGACCTCAGCTCCTTGCTGTCTCTGCTAATCATGTTTATTGCCCTGTTAGAGAACAGAAAGCCTCCAGAAAATGGTGGGGTGGCAGAAAAAGCAAATACTGAGTGACCATGGAGAAAAATAGAATTTCTTCCTTCTCACACTGAAATCATTTGAGAAGGAAGGAATTGCTCAGGCAAGTTGCAGATCATTTAGCAATTTAGCAATTGCTGAGGACTGTAGCTCTTCTCTGTCTTTGCCTGGCACAATGGGGAACCACACATGGGTGACATCTTCCCCACATAACACAATGCATCCAAAATGTTTAGGCTTGAGCTCTGGGGAGAAGATGCAGGGGCCAGAGATCACAGGCATCATGCTGCATCCCCCTGTATTCCCCAAAACTGTGATGATGAGCTCACTGAGCTATAGTGCTGGCTGCCCACCATGAGCTGGCCTCATATGCCGAGTTTCGGAGTAGAGAGGAAATTGCAGTTGTTTCTCCCTCTGAGTGTGAAGAGAACTGGTCGTGATTTCAGAGCTATTTAAACTGCTTTAACATGAATTGCAAATCCTATAGAAAGCCTCCTTCCATGAACTCCATTGGTTTCTGTTGGCTGGTGTTCACATTTGAAGCCATTCTTCCTTGCGTGTATGATCCTTGTGTGATCAGTTTGTATCAGATACAAGGTTTTAGAAGAGGTGTTTTTATACACTGTATTTCCACTGAAATTAGAGCATATGGATGAGAAGCATTTGTTTGATCTAAAGACCAGATATGTGATTTGAAGAAATAAAACCAAAACCTTTGATCAGCTGCTGCCCCTGTTGCAGGCCAGATATCGAACAGACTAAGGCTGAAAGGGCATATGAATGATCCAGTATTGCATATCTCAAGCATCTCAAAAACTATCAGTTGGATAAAAAAAAGAGTTGGCACCACTGGTTTGCAGATCAAAGAGGTGGCATGAATCCCCCTACTTAGAAAGTGATTCTTAAAGTATTTATCTTAAATGCCCCATTAAGTTAACATGTGGAATGACTGAAAAAAGCCCTTTCAAAACAATATCACCTGTTCCTCATTCTTTACCCAACCTGTTTACTTTTGCCTGCATCAGAGGGGTGTGCCTGCACCAGAGGCACAATGGTCACTGATGCAGACTTTCCCTAACTTGACCCTGTGCTGCAGCAAAAAGCCTTACCCACACAGGCTCCACAGAACACTGAGCCGGAGCTTGTGTTCTTGTGTTTGTGGCTACGGGAAATATTACCTGCAGTCAGATCCCAGTCTAACTCACTTGAGCCAGGAATAGGAATCTCCTTGCTGACTGTAGACTGTCTCTGTTGCTGAGCTTCACTCTTCTGGACTAGAAGCCTCTGGAAAGCCCACAAGAGACTTGAGAATGTATTATAGTTTATTATCCCAGCTTGCAATGCAGGTTTATGGTCATTCACACATCCTTCAGCAGCAGTCCTTGCTGCATGGCTCTGAGAAGGTTGTGCAAGGCCACCCCTAAGCCTGTGATACCACATCTTCCCTGAGCTGATCCCCACATCATCTGGGTTACACCAGACTTCTGAACATGCCCTGTACTTCACCACAGCACAACCTGCATAGCAACTGCTACATGAATGGCATTGAGGCAGAACGTTTGCGTTGTGTTCAGGAGTTTTGAAAAAACTTCTAGGCATAATAAACTTTGTAAAATCCTTGTTTTACAAACTGGACTTTGGTATACATGAACTTACCTTCAGACTTAGAAAAATACCTTGCATCCAAGGGCAAGTCCCAGTGTCATTTATGCAGTAGCCAGCAGGAGGGTTTCTGTTCCACTCAGCAGAAAAAAGAATGTTAATTTCAAGGGAAGCTGAATACTTAAATGCTTTGCCTAATGGAGCAGTGTGCATAGGGACGAAGTTAAGCTCGAGATTGATTCTTTCTTTCCTGCAGCAGGGAAAGGTGAGAGTGCAAACCCTGGGTTTTTAGGTATCTTGGTTGCAAAGCCAAGGAAATCCTGATAGGAAAGAAGTGACCATTTAAAAGCTGGGGGAAAAAAAAAAAGGTGGTCACTGCTTTCTTACCAGGATTTCCTTGGCTTTGCAACTGAGTTACCTAAAAACTGTATTAAAGTCTCAATCTCTTGCGGGCTTTCTAGCCAAGACGAGTGAGGTTCTGCATCGGAGAGGCTCTGCAGTCAGCGAGCAGAGGAGATTCCCACGCCTGGCTCAACTGAGATAAGCTGGGAACAGAACTATCATTCCAGCAACCAAAGCCGTACCTTGCCACGTCCTCGTTTCCAGACCAACTAGCCATGCACCCCCGCGAAATCCGGGCTGCAGGGAGCGGCCCCAGCCTCACGCATCACCCCGGAGTTACGCTCCCTCTCCCCGGCCCGTTCGCTCCGCTCCTCTCCGCGGGCAGCCGGTGCCCCGAGCAGCACATTCCAGCGAGGGCGGGGGCTGCCGGCCCGGGACACCCCCCGCCTCCCCGGCTTCCCGAGGGGCGGGCAGGCCGGCTACAAGCCGCAGGCTGCCGGGCGGGAGCGACGTGGCGCGGCGCGGCCCCGCTCCGCTCCGCTCCGGCCGCCGGCCCCCGCTCCGCCCCGCGCCCGCCGCCGGGGTCCGGCCCCCCGCGCCATGGGTGAGTGCGGGCCGGGGCGGGGGGCGGCGGGGGGGAGGCAGCGAGCCCCCCTCGGCACGGGGCACTGGCGGGGAACGGGCGCGTCCCGCCCCAGGGAAAAAAAGTTGTGGGGTTTTTAAAGTTTTAAACTTCTCCCAAAGGCCGGGCCGGGTCTTTCCCCCTTCCCCTCAGCCCTCCTTCTATTCCTTTACCCCTTCCAGCAGCAAACACAAAGAGACAAGAGATTTCCCGTGACGCAGCGGAGCCAACGGGCCGTCCCGGGAGCGTGGCGGGGGCCAGGGGGCTGTTCCTCCCGGGGGCGCGGGGAGAGGGGGCGGCAGTGCTGCTGCAGGCAGAGGGATGGGCCGAGTGGGGCATCAGCCCTTCAGCAGTCAGCGGGTCTCATCCTGCTCAGCGGGCCCTGTCCTGGAGCACGGCCCTCCGAACGGAGTTTGTCCTGTGCAGGGAATCGCCTGACACTGCTCCGTATGACACCCACCAAACTTTCTGTCCTCGTGCGAAGAGCTCAAGTTCCTCAACTACACCAGAATATAGACAAAGCTGGATTTCAATCAAAACTCAGAAACGATTACTGCTCATTAAGTTAACGAGAACTACAGCAAAATCTGATGGAATCAGCTGTGGTATTTACAGCGGGGCTGTCTGTATCTGATTGAGTTTGTGGCTTGAAACTGATGGCATGCTCACTTTGTGCAAAGCCTTTTCTTCTCAGTGAGCAAACACTTTGTCTGATTATCTGCGTTAACATGTGTACCAGGAGTGATAAAAGCAGTACACAGGCCATCACACAGCGTGGTGGGAGGGACTGGTGTGTAGCTGGGATGGCCTAAGTAGCACAAATAAAGCACAGAGCGTTACAGAATAAATACAAACATAGCCGTCACTGAGAAATAACCTTTATTGCTAGCTGTAATTAAAGGCCAAGTAGAGACACTTCCTATTAAACACAGCTTGTGAGAGGGAAAAAAACCCCTTTGGCAGGGTGAGGAAAGTTTTCCATGGTCTGGTGGTTGTGTGCACATTTGTTCCAAGTAAAATCTACTGAAACTGTGAATATTTCTAATTAAACAAAACTGATGTGAGAATACAGATGGTATAGTATGCTGGAAACCAGCACAAATTTCTTAGCTGATGCACTTTACCTGTGCCTTCAAAATCGTATGGGGGGTGGGATGTGTCACTGTCACTGCTCTTCACAGAGGTCCATCAGCACTGGCCCTCACACCATGTGCAGTCCCCCCTGCTGTAACAGTGACTAATGGTTCACACGTGGTCACGCTTTCATCCTCTCCCCAGGGTGAGATGCATGTGCAGTGAGCCCTTTGGTTTTGTTGGTGGGTTGTTTTGGATTTGATTTGCTTTTGCTGTTATTTTTTCTTATTATAGCTAAACTCACATACTTAGAAAACTTGCCTACTCAGCTATATGGGAAGGGCAAGGTCAAAGAATCACTTCTTGTATTTGGTGCAGGTAACAATGGGCTTTACAGCTCATGGTGAAGTTTGTCTTGCAATCCCGGACCAGCCTGAGAAGGTTGTGCCTGGCTCAGGGATCGTGGGTGTTGTATGCTGTAGGAGACACAAAGAAATCAGGGCTGTGACATTAATTAACAGAAATAAACTTCTGTGAGCTGTGTTTTTAATGACAAAGTGGGGAGTGAGAATACAGAGCCTGCAGAGAGAGCTGATAATGTGCTGAAACATGGAAAAGATAATGCAGAACAATTCAGAATCAGAAAGCAGAAGCTGCATTTCCTGCCCGCACAGATTTTGTAATTAGAATCAAGGGATACCACAGAGGATTCCACCCCTTATAATTCCAAGCATTACAAATCACTGCCCTCCATTTAAATACAAGTCTTAACTTCAATAACAAAGTCCTGTTTTCACAGTTCTGTTCTCCAAATGAGTGCCCCTGCAGATAGTGGAGATGTGTGCAACCCTGGTACCTTGTGTGACTATCTGCAAGTGCCCCTCTACACATGACCTAGTGACCTGGAGGGAAATTCAGCATCGTGGCTTTGTACCTGCAAAACTTTGGGTGTCCTGGGAGAGCTTTTTCCAGCATGTGCTTGCTGATAGCTTGTATTTTAGTGCCAGAAAGCTGAACCTAGCATTGCTTGCTTCTTTTCCAGGTCGTGCACTGCTGGTTCTCCTCTTGTCTGCAACGGTCTCTCTCCTAGGTGGGCTGATATTTGGATACGAGCTGGGGATTATCTCTGGTGCACTGCTGCAGCTGCAGATAGACTTTCACCTCAGCTGTTTCAAGCAAGAAGTTCTTGTGAGTGCCCTCCTCATTGGAGCTCTCCTCGCCTCTCTGGTTGGGGGCATCCTCATTGACCGCCACGGACGAAGGAGAGCAATCCTGGTCAGCAACGTGGTTTTGTTGGTTGGCAGCCTTGTTCTCACACTGGCAAGGTCATTTATTGGGCTGGTCATTGGGCGAATGACTGTGGGCTTCGCCATCTCTGTCTCATCCATGGCCTGTTGCATCTATGTCTCAGAAATGGTGGCTGCTCATCAGCGAGGGCTGCTGGTGTCTCTGTATGAAGCAGGCATCACCATAGGCATCTTACTGTCCTATGCACTCAATTACATCTTTGCAGACCTGGATGAGGGGTGGAGGTACATGTTTGGACTGGCCATTGCACCGACAGCCATGCAGTTCCTCAGCATCCTCTTTCTCCCGGTGAACCCTGTTAAATTGAGCTCATGGGACTCAGACTCCCAGAAGGGCCTCATTCAATTGCAGGACACTGAGGACAGAGCAGTAGCAAGTCAGGAGCCCTGTAAAGAGAAACATTACTCATTTCTTGACCTTTTCAGGACCAGAGACAACATGAGAAGGCGGACTCTGGTGGGCCTGGGACTGGTGCTCTTCCAGCAGTTCACTGGGCAGCCCAATGTGCTGGGCTATGCTTCCAAAATCTTTCACTCAGTGGGATTCCAGAGCAATTCCTCAGCGATCCTGGCCTCTGTTGGGCTGGGGGCCATTAAGGTGGTAGCCACGCTGGTTGCCATGGCCTTTGCAGACAAGGCTGGCAGGAGAGTGCTGCTTCTGGCTGGCTGTGTGGTGATGGCCGTCTCTGTCACCACCATTGGTCTCACCAGCTGCATTGCTCCGCCAGCCATGGCCAGGGACTGCAAAGCAACTACAGACCTCAATGCATCTCACAGCTTCACCCAGCACCCCCTGACACTCACATCCTCCCAGCCTGCTGTGTCACCCAGCCCACCACAATTAGGTGCTATCAAAAGTCAGGCAGGCCCTGGTTTTGCTGCCACAAGGGGTCTTACAGAAGTTTTTGCTGGTACTCCAAGCAGAGAGGTTGTTCCTTCTGTCACACAGAAAAAGGACTTCGTAGATCTGTCCAAAAAAGAGACAATGGAGAGCACAGGCTCTCCTCTCAGTGGTGCTCCCTGGGCAGGACATATGGTTTTAAATCGGATTACACTGCTGAGCATGATGGCTTTTGTGAGCGCCTTCTCCATTGGATTTGGACCAAGTAAGTATGGTGTTTATATATCCCTGAGCTAACCCAGACAATAAACCTAGGGCTGCTTTTTACAGTCTGCTTGAAATGCTCATTATATACCTGCTTTTTTTACCAAGCAGCTCAGTCCCCTTCTGCTCAATGAATAATTTTCTGGCATGGCAGCTCTGTCAGCTATAGGGCTGGTACAGTACTACAATGACTTTCTCTTCCATACTGTCACTAATCTGTGAGACTCATTGAACAATCAGAACATGCCATAAGCACCACCTAATCTTTCTAGCACCTTGGTGAAGAGGAAGATAGATGGCTGAGAACGTAGGGAGTGCTGTGTGATAAAGTCAGTGCGGAACTGGAAGTGTAAACTCTTAGAAAGTTTCTCAGTATCAGCTGGGCTTTTTCTGAAATCATCACTTATTAATCAGATGAGAACAGAGATTAGTTCTTGCTTCCACTAGAGCTCTACTGTTTTCTGGCATTTATTGCTTTAGATGCCTTGATGGGAGAAAACAGCAACTAACTAAAAAAAAAAAAATGTGAGCAAGTCTCATGGGTTTAGCAGTAACCCTGTAAATTATTTCAAGCAAGATAGCTCTGGGATGGGAGACAGTAAGATGCATATTGCTTTAGCTCTGATTTTAGCTCAAATGCATCATCATCTCCTTAATCCTAATTCCCTTTCTCATTTCTTTACAAAGAGCACACCCGTTGCTCTTTGCAAAAGTGTGCCAGACCCCTTCCATCTCCCCTGAACAGAATGGCCAGCCTCTCTGCTTGCTTCTTTGCTCCCTGGACCTGTTCATTGGTGTTTTATTCCTCCATGGAGTCCTGAATGAGGGATATTTGAAGTATTCTGTTGTGACTCGGCTCTGAGGTTGATAAATGTTTGACACCACCAGCAGCAGGTGCTGGGTGAAGCCAGAGTTTAAAACTCCTACTGAAGTCTCCCTTGCCCATTTCCCAGATAAATCATTTAACTCCTACACTGTCTTTCTGATCTCTCTAATCCATGTAGTGACCTGGCTGGTTCTCAGTGAGATCTACCCTGCTGGGATAAGAGGAAGAGCCTTTGCCTTCTGCAACAGCTTTAACTGGGCTGCTAATTTACTGATCAGCCTCTCCTTCCTGGATCTTATTGGTAAGTGGCCTTCCCCCATCCTTCCATCTCCCACAGCTGGTTAGGGAAGGTGGCCACTTGGAGCCATTTGGAATTTAAGTGGCATTTTTAACCCTGGGGACTTGATTCTGGAACAGGTGTGACCCTTATGCCTCTGAGAGGTGAAAACTCAGGCACCAGCAATACTGATCTGAAGCCTCTGTGCCGCCCATTTCATAAAAATCATCCATTGCCCACTGGGAAATCTGAAAAGGAGGAAATCAGTATCAGGAGACCATGGTGTTTGCAGCTGCCACCCTGGTAGCTTTACAGCATTGCGAAAGAGCTCTCAATTGAGGCACCCATTGGCCACTGCTGAGTCCTTAAGCTTGTCTGCCTTCTCTTTCCCTCTGTGGTGCTACTGGCAAAGCCTGGCACGAACATGAGCCTGGTGTCTTCATTGCAGATTCCTGGCCCACGACTTGCAGATAAGGAGCTTCCCTTCCCTTTTGTGGGCTTTTCAAAACAGATGTCCCTGTCAGGCATGACCACCCCACATTAAGCAACCAGCTTCCTTTGCATCGTACCTGACCTACCTCCAATGGACTCTTCATGCTCTTCAATCTCTCTGCAGATGCCATTGGTTTCTCTTGGATGTTCCTTCTCTATGGACTGGTGGGAATGATGGCTGTTATATTCATTTACTTTTTTGTCCCAGAAACAAAAGGACAGTCCTTAGAGGAGATAGACCAGCAGTTCTCCAGGAAACGGTACGTGTGCTGTTGGTCCAGCCTGAGGGCTGGCTTTGAGTGCTTGCCACCAGCAGTCTCTGAGGTCTATGGCAATGGGCAGCTCCGGGCTATTGCAAAGTCTGGTCAGAGCTGCTGAGAAAATCTCAAGTTTGCAGTGGGGCTGTAGGGGAGGGTGTGAGAAATGCAGCATGTCCCATCACTGCCATGAGCCTTGTGGCCCTGCTACTAGAAGACACTTGTAACACTCAGGAAGAGAGAGGAGAACACAAGAGAGACAGGTCAGGACTGAGAAGAGGCAGGGGGGGGATGGGAGTCCTGTCATTTTGCCTTAGAGCAATCCTGGAATGATCCTTCTCCTCTGGGGCAGAGAGATCTCCTGGTGTAACATAGGCCACAGGCCCCCACCTGGTAATTTCCTGTTGCTTTAAAGGATAACTTGGCAGAAAATAAACCTAGTCATATCTACCTTCAGTATGATTGGTGTAAAATGTTCTTGCTTTACTTTTAAAGGTATAGGTTAAGAAAAATTCAGGGTGCCTGCTCAATGAAGGATAGTCACACCTTGAAGGTGTGGGATGGAGGTGTGTTTTGGTGTTATAATGATATTATTGTGAGAAAAGTTCACTCAAAGAACATTTTATCAAATATGATAGACTGTTGGCCCAGGGTATCAAGCATACAGCTTATCAGTTCCATAGTACTGTGCAGTTCCCTTTGTGTAACATCTCACAGGGCTTGGCTTTGGAGCCTCTGCTCTCTCCCAGCCTCTGTGCTGGTTGCCTGGGGAACCATAGATTCCTTGCATACCATGTTTGATGTGTGAACAAGGCTTTACCTTTATTATAAGTTTCATTTCTAAATTATTTCTAGTACTTATTCCACATTTCCCTACAGAACCTGTAATAGGATAGGGAAGATAAGAGGTGTTGTGCAATTCTGGTTGTGTAAGAGGTGACAGGGTGCATGTTTGTGGAGCAGAGGGAGGTTATGCAGCCACATAGCCACAATGCTGAGGGGAGGGAGAACATACCAGCCAGGAGGATGGCTCACAGGTGTGACTGCTGTAAAGCCCTGCCTGAGTCCTGGCTCCCTGTGAGCAGCAGCTGCTACAGCTGACCTTTGCCATTGCCCAGCAGGGTGTGGGAAGGAAACATGTTTAAGCAGAGACGTGGAAGAAGAGGAAGCTGTACGCGCACCCAGTACCACAGAGTGCAGCATGCCAGCAGCACATGGACCCAATGACATACCCACAGCATCGTTCTGAGGAGAAGAGCAGGCTGTGCCATCAGTACAGGTCTTTTCCATGGCCTTTGACTGGTGATTATCTGCTCAGTGGCAGCTCACCTGCAGTGCCTTCATTCACAGGACATGCCAATAGCTGTCCTTTGGGTCCCTGGAGAGTCATTGGTCCCAGGCAGTGAATATGTCCTTCCTTTGACACCTCTTATTTTTCATGGTTTGTATCTCCTATCATTTAAGAGATTAATGGTTTTGTATGAAGGAATTAAAGCACAACTTTTGCTGACAGTGCTCTCCATCTGTGCAGTCAATTTGTGAGCAAGGGGTGTAATTCCAGTTCTTTGCAAGGCTTCTTGCTTTACAGAGGGCACAGCATTGCAGGAATATACCAGACACCTACGAGCATATTGTTACCCTCTATAACATCTATGTAGGAGCCTGGAGCCTGAGGTGGGAGTTAATACAGATAACTGTCTGTTTCAGTGGAGGGTAGAATGAGCACTGTCTCACCCACAATTTCCCAAAGGGTGAAGGTCCAGCAACTCACCCACCAGATTGCCCAGGGCCCATGCTTACATGGCTGTACATCTCAAGTGTGTTTGCTTTCTTTCGTACTCAGAGCCTAGTTTCCATGGTCAAAAATGCATGCAATATTCTGATACCTCCAACAAGTTTTCTACCACTTACAGTTGTACATTGATTAATTCATCCCTCCTGCTAACACATATACAAACTACCTTACTAATGCCACAGTCACTCTGAAAACCTTGTGAGAGAGGAGGAGCTGGTATCCTGCTGAACAGCCAGCCTTGCTTCTTTTGAACCCCTCAAAGGAAACAAGTCCCAAAGCTTAGATTTTCCCCTGAAAGTGCAGCTCCTTGGAGACCAGTGACTGCTACACTGAGTCACCTAGTTGGCACTATGGGGACAAACACTCAGTATGTGGCCATGTCACTCAAACCCCTGTCTCAAAGAAAAGCCACAATAGCTGGAAAATAATCGTTCCTTGGCTATAATTTAGCCTGTGGCAGTCAGATGTCTGCCTGAATCACTTTTGGGATGTGCATTTCACTTCACGCTGAGCAATGGGGGGGGTCATGCACAGCCTTCTTCACTCACCTGTGCGTTGGTCTCCTTGCTGCACCTCTGCTGCAGCTGGAATTTGGTGTTTCTGAAGTCCCCTGTGCACTGCAGATGAGGTCATCCCCAGGTACACAAGGACAAGAAACAGATGCTCTCTTCCTGCATAAAAGCCCACAAACACTGAGCTGTATCAGGAGTGGCTCTGATTTACTGGTGAAAAAAGCGTCAGTGCCGTCCTAGGAGTTGAAGTCAACCTCCAGATTACGGCTGCAGACCGCGGCCGTTGGCAAGAGGCTCGTGTACTCACCAGGGGACCCCTGGCCGAGGGGGCTGCGGGGCAGAGGTGGGATGCTCAGGTGCAGCCCTAGAGACGTTCAGCTGGGGCCGAGGCACCACGAAGGCACAGGGGAGCTCAAGAGCAGCCCTTCTTTCGGGGCTGTGGCCGCGTACCCCCTGTCCAGCAGCGTGCGGGGTACCCATCAGGGCGGGGGCCGTTCATCCCGTGCCGGGCCGGGCCCGCGCTGCAGCATCGCCGCCGCGTCCCGGGGCTGCACCGCGCCGGGCTGAGCGCCAGGCGGCGCCGTGGTACCGCGCACCGGCCCCGCGGCGGGAGCTGGCCCCGCACAGCCCCGGCACGCACAGCCCGACCCACAGCCCCACACCCGCACAGCAGCGCTGCCGCTGCCCACTGCCCTCCCCGTGCCCTGCCCCTGAGTTAGATGGAGCCTGGAAATGGGAATTGAGGGGGTATCGCTTCACGGGGGTGGGCAGGCAGCTGGGGCTGCGGGTTTGGGCACCGTTGGGCTTCGTAAGAGAAAGGAGTGGGTGCCCCTGGCTTCTGGGGCACCAGGCAGGACTGGTTGGGTTGAGGGCACAAGACATGCAGCAAGCAGAGCCACCACCATTGCCAAGCTCTGTGCATGATGGAACACAAAGCTTTAGGTTAGCCTATGTTACAGACATTTCTAAGCCCAGAGTAAAAACCCATCTTTCCTGTGTTCTCCATAAAAACATGCTGCAACTTTCCAAATCCAACAGCTTCAGCCATGAGGCAGGAGCAATGTGCCAGGGGCTGCCCTGCTGATCACACGGGACACTCTGTATTTGAGTGTCTGCACTTGCACAGAGAGCCAGGCAAGGTGAGAGGAGGTGCTGGGAGAGCCCGGGGAATGCTGCAGGACAGAGTCTCACCTGTGCTCTTGAAGCCCTTGAGATGAGGAGGTGTTTGCACCAGGGAGGGGTTTGTTCCTGAGGAGACAACTCTGAACCTGCCAGATGATGTCAGAGGGTCCTGCAGAGCTGGGCTGGTGAAACTGCAGAATGGACAGACCATAAAGAATTGGTTAAATGAGAAGCTGAAGGAAGTGGGGGTAGAAATTCGGACTTGTACCCCTTGTGAGAAAGATGTGGCCAGTATCCAGGGAAAGGGCAGAAGGGAAAGGGTGCAGCTGTAATAAATGAGTTTACCTGTGTGTAGTGCTGTCAGACCCACAGGAATAATATTAATCAACAAAGTAAAGGCAAAACTTAGAGTGGCTTCTGTCTCTATACTAGAAGCCTAAAAAACCCCACCCCAAACCATAACGTCAGGTTTATCTCAATGCCCTGAGTGCCAACTCCAGTATCACTATAGATTTCTCGAGATGGGAAATCCCAGATTTCAGCAGGAAAAAAGTAGAGCTAGGACTGTGTTACTGACCCCTGCTCAGGATGAAGACAAAAATCAGGAAGTTTAAAGCTAGTCAACTCAGTGATCCATCAGGGGGAAAAAAACGTGACACAATAATGAGACCTGTGGAAGGAGGAGTGCTGGAAGTGGTGAGGAGAGCTGCTGCTCCGGGTTCAGTGGGGAGTGGTGCACAGGACCTGCTTCACAAGGTGTTTGTGGGAGAGCTGCTCTCTGTTAGTGACCACAAAACAACCACTTTAATGCTGTAGTGGGAGAGAGCACACCAAATAAATCCAGCGTGTGGCTCTGCAATTTCAAGTAAGAGAGCTATGAAAAAAAAAATAAGGTGATTAGTCAATAACAACAAAACAAAAAGGAACAAGGAGCCTGCAAGAAGTCTGGAGGCGATTAAAAAAGGCTTTATTAAAGCCCAAGTAAAACATGTGCTGCAACTCAGAAAGAAATAAGAAGTCCTAAAAAACACCCTGCCTGACTCACTGCTAAGGTTAAGGAGGTATCACAGGGAGAAGGTCAGTGCTTTAAAAGTGGAAAGGTTTCCCACATGAGGAGAAAAGGAAAACACATCAAATATGGCAAGTAAAGTGTGGACAGAAAATGAAAAGAGCAAAAAAAAAAGAGCAGAAAGAGCTCCTTGCAAAGATCTTTTTTAAAAGTTTCTTTAAGTTTTCAGAAGTAAGGAGCTGGCTGGGGAGCCAGTGCAGTAGAGTATCAGGGAGGATAAGGCACAACAAGGCAACTTGGGTACCTCTGTGTATCGGTCTTTGCTGCTGCAGGGATTTGGGAGATCCTCACACCCAGTTTATTCTTTGTAGCCTCTAAGTTCCAGTAATTAGATCAATAGGACTTTACAAATGGCAACTGTAGCAGAGGTCTGGCAGGTTTGTAGTAAACTGCTAATGCTAAGCTCTTTCGGGAAATAAAGCTTTTGCTAATGACCATGGGCACCAGAAGAACGTTGTCAAGGTGCAAAGAAGCTGGGATGGATGTGCCAGGGAAAGCTGCAGGCTGGTGCTGGAGACCTCAGGGTCATCTGGGGTTAGTGTAGATTGAAGGAGTCCTCAGCTAGGTGAGGTAGCTCCCTCCATGACCATCTAACTGGACAAGTATGTCCCTGCTATAGATTTGTGACCTATTAATGTAGCAACAGGCTGTTTCTCTTTTCCTCTCTCCTGAGGCTGAGACCTCATAAGACTAGAGGATACAGAAATGCTTGAGGCAGTGATAAATCTTCTTTAGTGGGCTTTTATTTCCTTTTCTTTCACAATATTTTCTTTAGTTTCCTAGCCAATTTTTTTTTTTTCCTAAGGAAAGATTTCTGACTTCCTTTGAGCCACAGCTCAACATCTGTCCACATTGGGGGCTGAAGTAATACACTGTTACTGGGTTTTGATGTCAAGCCCAAAACCCCACCAGGGATTTATGCAACTCTCCCCTTTCCTCCCTCCTTCTCTTCAAACAGCCTTTCATTTGCTCTCACTAATTGTGCTGTCATGCCTTTCTTTTTTCCCCCAGTCGTGCAGACAGGTTTCGGTGACAGATGCCTGTGCCATGAGCTTTCCAAGAGGTGGGTTGTGCTGCAGACTGTGCACATTGTCTGAACACGCCGAGCTGTGCTGAAATGATCCAGGCACACATCCAGCTTGGGGACGGATTAGGCCGTGGCTTCCCCACTGCCTCCCTGCAGCCCCCCTCCCAGGTTGTTGCTGGATAATCACTGCTGGGAGAGACCCGCCAGCCCCAGCCCACCCACAGACATCACTTGCTCCTTTGAATGGGCAGGAGAAGAGTTAGATGAGCATCTCTTGGAAAATGGAAGGGGAGAGTCTTCAGGAGGATTTGAGCTGGGGACAAGGCCACTGCAAAGCCACTGTGATGTCCTGAGGGAGGTATCTGTGGGTAAGAGGAGCACAGCCAGGACAGGGGTTATTGCATGGGGTTGAACAGAGCTGTGCCCCCTTCCTCAGGCATAGGCACAGGAGTTGTGTGGTAGATGTGAAGACCATTGCTTTTGGTAGGTTGCCTGAAATTGTGAGACAGGGCTTTGTCCTGGGGACCACCTAAATCAACCTGCTCAAACAGAAACCTGCTCTCAGGCCTTGCCAGCAAAAGGAGAGTGGCTATCAGATCTGAAGGCATCCAGGACACAACCAGAAGCTAACTCTGGAGAGGCTCAAAGCTTGAATTTCATCAAAGCTGTGTTTCTGCCCATGAAAGATTGACAGGAAGACTGGGATATAGCAAGTGGGGCAATGCACAACTCAAGTATGTAGAGAAGATCTTCATATATCTGTTTTCCAACTCCTCTTTTGGTCAGAGGGTAGTGAGGACAGTAAGAGGTCAACCCTGATTATGAAGCCAGCTCACAGAGAGCTCCTCAGAGGGGAGTAGGTGCCCAATTTGGGGACCTCTGCAGACCTGCCTGGGTCCTCTGCTGTCTCTTCCCTGCAGGATGACTGTTGGGTTCTGCCATTGCAGGAGGAGTCTCTGCAGCCCCACAGCCCCTGCACCCTGTGACAGCCCTGCACCTCTCCTGGTGCTCCCCCAGCTCCTCATCTCCTTTCTGCTGCAAAGGAAATAACTGCAAAAGCCACTGCACCAGGGTCTGTACTGTGGGGTCAGTACTATACCACAGCCAGAGAGGGAAGTGAGCTACATGTTTATCCCTGTATCTGATAAAGATTTTTTTTTTTTCTTGTGCTTTAAATGACTGTCTGCGGAGATTTCTGAGAGAGAGAGAAGCATTTTGTCTGTCCCAGGGTCTACAGACTCACACAGGGCTGAGAGGTGGCAGGGTCAGAGGCACTTAGTACTGAATTGTAGGAAGTTTTCAGTGAAGTAACAGTGCACTGTCAGGGTGGGCTTTTAAAAAGCACTGACAAGCCATGCCCCACTCTTATGTGTACTCCTGTAACATGTCATAATCAGAATCTGAATGATATAAGAAATAAATACAAACCCTGGCTTGTTGTTGCTGGCTCAGACTGACTTTGAAAATTAGCTTGTCACAGATGACATGAAGTTTGAGGGGCAGCATGTACCATCACTGAGTCCTCAGGCTCCAGCCCTGGTAGTGAGATCTAGGTGACAGGCTGAAAAGAGAGGGGAGTGTCAGTCCCTGCTGCAAATGATCCCACAACTCAGCAGAGAAATGTGAGGATGGGGGGTCCACGTTGCTCTTGTGTGTGTCAAGGCAGCAAGCTCAAGGACTGTGTGCCGCTTGGTCTCTGCTTGAGGGGATAGGTGGCTGGATGGAGTCAGAATACATGAAATATGATACCTGGAAAAAATACAAACCAGAAGATAGACTGTTTAATGCACTACAGATCCAGCAAAACAACCAGAGCTGAACAAAAAACATTCCTCATATAAGAACAAAGATACTGTCTCGACCCGGGAAGAATCTGGAGGGACAAGGGTGTGTTGAGATGTGTTTTGTTAGCTCATGTGTCTCCAGGCACTGCGTGGATCAGACCTAAGCCTAGAACCCAGCAGGGGTTTCCTCCTTTCACTGCATCTCTCCTGTCCTCTCCAAACTGCTCCTTTCAGCATGAGCACCTCCAGCCTCCCCATGTTTGGTATCTCTGGCCCGTGCCCTTCCTCCTGCTCTAAATGGCTTTCTTGGCATGGCTTCTGCCTCTGGCCTCAACTCTCCCAGCCCTGAGGCCTGACCTTTGCTTATTGAATTAGCAGGAGAATTGTTGTCATTTGTAATCATAGGAGTAAATCAGCATGCTGATGGTTTGCAGAATGAGTTACTCAGATCACCCACTCAGAAAAGCCTGTGGTCTGTACGGAGACAAGATACCTTGGGCTGAGCTGGGAGTGAGACCTCAGGTGCAGAACAGGGCAGTGTAAAAACTATCACTCTGTCCCTAGACCTACCAGTACAAATTCAGTTTCTGCATAAGCAGGAATCACATAATTACCTTCACTAGGGAACACTTCCAGTTGTCTCCAGGTACTTTTGAGCCACTGAGCTGAGGTCTCCCCACCAACAATTGTTTTCTTCTTGCCACGACAGCAGACACTGCAAGGAGCTGGCAGCTGGCAAGAGCCATTTTCCCTTGGAAAGGTCTTCTGCCAGGGTCTGGGGAAAGATCATCATGCTTGAGCACCAAAGTCCCATCATGCCAATCCTGGCACCACAGCCATGACAGTGCCTGTGCTCACCGACTGCTCCTGAGTGTAACAACCATCCCTTTGTTCTCACTCAGACTCACAGCTGAGTCTTGGTGCATGGTGTGACCTCCTGCAGCAATACAAATAAAAACATCAGTACTGTGACTATTAATAGTGGTTCTATTCCTGCTGCCATTATGATTGCTTTTGCTACTATTAATAATAATATTTACATATGCAAAACCACAGATGCAAAACAGATGGTTTGGTTGAGACCTCTGAAAAAACTTGTCTCTGCCACATATATTCATGACAAAGACAGAGGGTTAACCACACAGAGTGCCATATAGAGAACAAATAGACAAGGAAAAAGAATGAAATAATTCCTTCCATATTCCTGACAGAGGCCAAAACTTATCCTTTTCTTCTCTCCACTTCTCTCCTTTCTAGCATTTGAGACTCTTTTCCAACATCAGGTCAGGGATGGTTTCCATATTTGTTCAGACTTGTCTAATTTTATTTTCCAGTTCAGCTAGTATTTTTTCAGATGTAGCTTTTCCTGATGGATGGAAAATACAAAAGGAATCGCTCATCTGCTCCCTGCAAGCTTTTTCCTGACCGCTGGGAAGCTCAGGCACCATTCCAGGCCTGGAGTAAACCTTGCCCTGTGGAGAAAACTTGATCCTTGTTTGCTGAGTTCACACGTCTGGGAATAATTTAAGCTAAGGGAAAAGTAAAAGTGAGAAAGACTACCATCATCCCTGAGTCCATCTCATTCTCTTCAATATGCAGCCCTGCCTGGGAGGGCATCCATGATCATACAAGAGGGATGATCACATCTCCACTACTGGCCAAAAGTAAGAAAGCAGCAGCACAGGGCAGGGCAAGATTTGGCAGTTTCACTCAGGCTTGTTTCACAGAAGTAGAAAATAAAAGCCTGCCAGCAGCACAGCATCCCCCTCTGCTTTTGGCAGTAGCTGTGTAGGGCTGGGCTCTCTCAGGGACACAAGGAGCAGAGGGCTTGGGCAATGACCTTGCTCTCTGTTTCTGGTTTCCCTGCAAGGATGAAGAGAAGCAGAAGGGTAAGGTAGAAACAATGACCTCTCTTGCCTGCACTGATAAGTAGCTTTGAACTGTAATTATTAAGGAGTCTCACTCACATGTACAGCTTCTCTGTGGGAGTGCTTTGGTGTTGTCCGTGTGCTTATGGTTGTATGAACACCAGAGGCTTCCCCATACCCATATTTGTGCCCAATGGGACTCCCCAGTCCTTTTCTGCTGACAAAACTCTCAAAGATATCTTGATCTCCTCAAGCAGCCCTGAGCTTGACTGTTCCTTCCATGAGCAGGAGGAAAAAGAGGAAGGGTCTAGATGTTCTGCCACAGCACAGCAATGCTTAATCAGAGAAATGGACTGGCCAGCATTCTAACCAATACAATGCAGCCTCTCCAAGCACTAACGAGTAATAAAGTGCCCCACAAACTAAAGAGCCCCCAAGTGCTACTGAGGACTAAGTAGTCCCCAAATACTCACTTGTCTCTCAGGTCAAATTCCACTCTTTAAACCAACCCCCATTACATTTTACACATCAGGCTGTAGAAGGCCTCAGAGGGGTCGTTGGGGTCTATTGTAGGGGAATAAAGCAAGTGTCAAAAAGACTTTTAATGCCCAGTTAAAAATGGCCAAAACACAGGCTGCAGTTACTTGATAAGCTGCAAGGCCTCTACTGGGAGAAATATTTTGGTTTTTAAATTGTCTCAGCCCTTGCACATTTACAAGGGGCTGGCCTTAGCTCTAAACTAAACCTTTGTCAAGTACATTAAAACAATATTAAAAGCCTGGCTTTTGTTCCATAAAGACTTTAAATGCTTGTTGGTTGGGGTTTGGGTTTTTTTTTAGCTTGTAATGGTTATGAGCAGTAATTATTGAACATATCAGAGCACCGCAGATCTCTGTAGCTCTCTATGGTTTACAACAGCAATACTTCTCCCAGCATGGTGACTGTCCCATCGCTGCCATACGCACTGTACAGGTTGTGCAGGCGTGGAAACCAAAGCTTTGTGGAAGATTATCATAACAGGGCAGTGCCAGAGCTTGAGGGCAACATCTGAGTCCCACCACATCCATGGACTCTGCTCATTGCAAGAGAAAAGACTCCCAGTCCTCTCTTATTAGAATTACCTTCTTCTTACAGGAAAACTGGAGAGATTGCCCCCATTTGCTTCTTCAATTAACCATTTTTGTGAAGCACTACATAATGGCTACGTGTCTGGACTGTGGTGTCCATCACCATGGCTGTATTGGTAGTTTTTATGTAGATACTCAGAGATCAGAAAGTTAGATATCGAAACAGCTGGAGCTTTTTCAGAGAAGATCTGTAATTCATTGAAAGATTCAGGTCTCAGAGTGCCAACAGCCAAGAAACTCAGGGTTCAAGCTGCAACAGGGTGTTTCTTACCATGCCGTGTTTCTCCTCTGTGCTGTAAGATCTCTCTGAGGCGGCCCAGCCTCATGGTGTTGTTTTGCTGCTCTCACTGTGCTTTGGGAAGTGTGTTTGCATAGCAGCAAGCGAGGCCAACACATGAAATGAATGGCATTTGAAGTTCAGCGTGAGTCTTGACTGTCAGGAATGCAGCATTAAAAAACAAAATGTAAAGCTTCCATATTGCAAAAGCTATTAGCTGCTTTACCGTTTTTGCAGTCGTGCCAGTTCACTCATACTGGAGCTTTTACCAAAGCATGACAGCTCATTTATTTAGCTTGGGCCAGGCTTAAAGTTCTGATGAAGCCTAATCTTGTGACCCGTATTTACTTTGGCCAGGGACGTTTCTTGCACAGACGACTTCCTATCCTTCCTAATCTTTCCCGCAGGAAAGGAGCTGGGAGTTATGAGTCGGGGGAGGAAGGCAAAGCCAACCAGACATCAGTGAAAGAGAAACAAGCACTGCACATGTCGGTGAAGTGGGCCAGGTTCAGGGACCTTGTCTGTTAAAGGAAGGAATTAAAGGGGGAGTCAGCACCTCCGCTGTCATCATTTGAGATGCGTCAAATCCATCATCGTTTCTCTGGAATTTTACCCATCTGGAAATATGGCTGGCTGCAACTGCCGCAGCTTCACTGCTTAAGGATGGAAAAGTCTCTGCTTGGCTCCAACTCGTCAAACCTCCCACTGAAACAGAGAGAAATTTTGTGGATATAAATCCCTGGCAACCCTCTGGGACTTGACACCGACGGGTGCTCACAGGTCTTGGCTGTCAGTCCCCTACAGAGCAAACTGGCTCTCGGCAGCACTGCAAAGAGCCCGTGGAAGGAGCTGCTCTCTCCTATGTGACAACAGAGGGAGCATGGACCCTGTGTCAGGCAGCCTAGCTGGATGCCAACAGTTAGATAACATCAGCTTCCTGGCTCCTTACCTCCGTTTCTAAAGTCTAAAGCTAAGTCAGGAGAAGCACATGTAAATACCCACCTTGGGCATCATGCTTTTACCACTCCTCCAGAATCTGCCTCTTCACATCCCTTACAATCACAAGCCACTTTTATGCTTTGATTTGCTGCAAATTCTTTGAAAGGAATCAGGGACCTGGAATCTGTTCCAGTCTTTACCTTCTGCTTTAAACACACAGATCAACACCACAGTCTGGGGAGAAACTGTACAGAGACCCTTCTGGAGCAATTACAGCTTGAGCTACACACAGGAAATACCTGACCTTCCCCTTGGCCTCAAGTTCAATCTACTTCTCAACCTCTAAACAGTAGCTGTAAGATTAAAGAAGAAATGAAAAAAGAGAAAGACCCAGCACACACACTGGTGGTTTTCTAAGAAAAAGCCAGGACCCTGTGGTGACATTTACCTGGCTCTGGAGGCACAAGTCACCTGGGGCATTTTCCACTGGAAGCCAGATTCGTGATGTACCAAACCACTTTCTAATAGTGTAATTCATATCATGTTTTGAAGTAATGTAGTAAGCACAATCCTACCTTTCTAATCAGTGCTGAGACACTGTGCACCAAGCTGGCTCTAGAAGTGCTGGAGAGCTTCACAAAATCCACTTTACATTCAGAAACAGAGCCCTGAATGAAGAGACATAACAATGAGGCAGAGGGCATTTTTGGAAGACAAAGGGCCAATCAGGTTTAGAGACTGTTTGATATCTTGGGTTTGACAAATTCCCATGAGTTGAAGTAAAAAATTCTGAGTAGTTGGAAATAGCCCTCAGTTTCCCACGGAAGAGAAAGTGCTTAAAAGCATTCTAAGGTTAATGGGAACGTGATGAAAGAACCATTTCTGTGGAGCAGCATTTTGAGTAAATGCCTCCTTCAAATGCATTTTCCAAGCATTATAGCAGAGAAATTTGGGATAGAGTTCAAATCTCTCTCAAACTTCTGGAAAGAGAGTAGTGAGGAAACAATCTATTGTGCTGCTGCAGAGATGCTCCAGCCTGTGGCTTGAAGGCTCTGCAGTGGCTAAGCTGGGGCTGTCAGGAGCCAGCACCCGTGTGAGTAAATCACCCACTGAAGAGAAAAGAGAGCACCCACTTTTGCGCTGATAAAAGGCCTGCAACCCAGTGTGGCCACCCAAAAGGTGCATGCTCACTACCTGCAGAGATTTGTCACACAATAACATCTTTCTAAAGGTAACTGATGCTTTTTACTTCAAAGGGGAAAGCTGTCATCCTAAGGCTTCCCTAATTAAGCACCTGGGAAGCGTGAGAGCATGCTGTATCCTCAGTTCTCATCTAACCACTGGCCCTGGGTTTGGAAACCATAGAATGGTAGGGGTTGGAAGAGATCTTTAGAGATCCTTTAGTGCAACACCCCTATTAAAGCAGGTTCACCTAGATCAGGTGAACCAGTATAATACAATGAATGTGATCAGTAGAGCAGGTATTTTTCTCCTGGTGTAAGACAAGATATCCAAGGTCTGCTTTACAAACCTGGAAGTGTACTGGAGCAGTGCGTGGTGCCCCACAGCAGCTCAGAAACCATGAATGAGCCCAAATGGATGACAATGATGAGTCTTCTTCACTACCAGCGTGTGGTTACCTGCTCCAAAGAGGGCTGGGATTTGCAGAGGGGGTCACAGCAGTTGCAGGTGCCCATCAGGTGCTTTCCAACACTGTGCCAGATACCCTGTCTGTGTATGCAGTAGCTGAGAGCACATGCAAAAGTTGCTAATGCAATTAAAGACATAGCTTCCTGATTAATCAGTACCACCATTTTATACAAAGGAGGAAAAAAGTAAAACTCTCTAGGATCATAAATAGTTGAAGAACTATTATTTAGATTTTATTGTGAGGAGTGGTTTTTTTTGCTCTTTGCAAGTGCTTCCATTGTACTAGAGTGGCTGCAAAGATTTTTGATGAGAACATCAAAACCACTACCAATGTTAGAACAAAGCCTGTAAAGGTCACTAGTTTTCACACTGCTTAAAAGCAGCTTAATGTGAGGTGTGCATTGAGTTTAGTTCCTAATAGCTGCCTTGCAAGCTTACCCCTCAGCAAAATTGAGATCTGTAACAATAAACCTTCAAAAGGCTCCTGCACAGATACACATTTCCAATGTGATGGCTCCAGTGCAGTGAGATGTGTTTTATGCAGAACACATACAGAAGTCTCACAGGTGTTTTGCTGAATCAGGACCTTACACAGTCAGACCTATTTTCTACCACTGTCAGTGCTTTTGTAAGGCATTGAATTTTAACTGACTTTACCAAAAATCAGTGCTGATCTCAGCGTTGATGTGCTCCTGTCCCCTCTGCTCCAGTGCTGCCCTGCCTGTGTCCAAGCCCAGAGGTGAGGGCACAGCACATCAAATCGATTGCACACTCCAATGCTATGGATGTTAGAGAACAAGCTCCTCGTGACCTTTCACCTTACTGCCATGGGAAAATACTGGGAGACTCATTTTCCTCTGTTTGCAGAAACAAATAGCATCAGTTTTACACGTCAGGAAAATGTATTAATGATCGTGCTTCATCACATAAGCTACACTTTGCAGTGTAGTTAAGCAGTTATGCAAACCATCAAGCTCCCCCAGCAAAGTTCTCAAGATTCATCAGACTAAGGAAATAAGGCAGAAGTTTTGCATTTCTATTGACTTAGTTTTAGTGCCACAGATTGCACTGGGAAGAACGGATGGAAAGAAAGGCTCTGGTGATAGACTGATCAAGCTGAGTCAGTGAGAAGCAATTGGACCAAAGCAAAGCAAATAGGAAGGCTGCCTGCAGGCAGCCTTGGCCAGGAGGCTGTGCTTGCCTTCCTGTTTGTGTTTACCAGGACATAGCTCCTGCCACTAACTGTATTGTGCTCACAGGGAGCAGCAGCTTCAGTGATGGATGATTCCTTCGGAGATCCTTTGTACCTGCCAACAGGACTGAGCAATAAACAGCCTGAGGCAGCACTCACTTGGCTTCCTTCACACATCAGTGTGCTGTGCCCAGCTTTCAGATCACGCACAGGAGCCAGCCTGCGCTTGCAGAGTCTACCTGTGTCCAGACAATTACACACCAGCAAGTTCCTGCAACTCCCTCCAACTCGGGGGAGAAGTGAGATACAAAGAGCTGAAAGCCAAAAGAAGGCAATGGGTGCTTTACCAGTTACCTGTGGATCGCTGAGTTTGATTGCACAGGGTGCATGTGGAAAATGACAAACCTCAGCTTGCATTTAGCAGCATTCCCAGGACACGCTTGCATTTAGTTAGAAGCTGTGTTGATCACCTCTGAGAGCCACCAGCCGGTCTCCCTGGCCCATGAGACCAGCACTGGTGCTGGAAGAGTCTCCAGGAGCACCATCTCACAGCTCCATGTGCTTTGCAGCCTCAGAGAAAGAGCAGGAAAGGGATTTAGATTAGCCGCATTTAAACACTCGTTACCAAACCATCTTAATTCAGAAAAGGAAAGAGCCAAAAAATTCTCTGATCCATGTACCCACAGCTATCTCTCTGCTAAAAACCTGCTCCAAATTTGCCCATTCTGCCAAGCATACTCTCTACAGTCAGCATCCAGCCTCTAGCCAGCATAGCTGGCTCTTTGCAGATGTCCACAGTCTTTAATTTAGCTTTGACCTTGGCCTGCACAACATTCAGCAGAGGTTATCAAAGTGTGTGACCTCAGCCTGTCCTTATCCCTCAGCTGCTCCAACCCCAGGACTGCTGCTATGACAGTGGGAGCTCCCTTACTCTGAGCAAGTCCAGCCTCAGCCCCAAGCATTCCAGTGTGTGTGCAGAGCAGAGCGTGTCATACTTCTAAAGAGTGACAAATTACCAGGAAGGGCTCCCCCCGCACCCCAGCTCTGCTGAGCCCAGTTGAATTCCCTCGTGCCACATTAACAGCTAATAAAACAATAGAGCTTTTAGTGGTGGACTTCAAAGGGATCTCGGGCAGATGAATGAATTTAGCATTTCTTCACTTACTGTCAGCACTGAGGGAGAGAAGGGCAGACTGAGGTCGAAGGCTTCAGCAGGCAGCGGCAAACAAATACAGCCTGGTATTTAGGCTACTGCAGGAAAATGAGTGGTAAATCAAGTAGGCAGTTGGTAAGTACCAGTTTTTTCTTCTTTATCACTACTCATCCACTTCAGCTGCCCTATTTTATTGTTTTGTTTTCTTGCGCCACATGACCTGTACAAAAAAAAACCCCAAAAAATTCACACACACACACACAGCTATACCTAAACCCACATGCCAAGTCACCAACAGCTCGTAACAGTTGCGGAGAATCTTTAGGCAGCCCGGCCCAAACTCAGGCAAGTGTAATTGGTATCAGACTTAGCAACAGAGTTGCATTTGGTAAACGTGCCTTGCAGTCCCACAGCTGATTTGCAACCATGTGTCCATCTACAAAATGATTTCTGCAAACCATTAGCTCATTGTCATGTGCAATCACAAGAAGCACCTATATGAAATAAGCTTTGAATTGTGCAATTAAGAGTAGATTAATATTACTTAAAAGGTATAAATACAAGAAGTACAAGAGAGTAGGAAAAATGAGGAGAACAGGATTTGCCTCAGACAGCATAGCTCAGATCATACCTCATTGGCCATGTAGATAAAGACTCTCCAACAGCTCACTCCCACATGGAGTGAGGGAAATGCAGAGCTGAGTAGCAAAAATTGCACCCACAAGGGAGGTGCTTGCTGGTGGAGAAAACAGTCAAAGCTTCACAGCTCCCACCAGTAAGGCTGTGCCAGCTGAATCTTCACCAGGAACAGAGCCTGTGGGGCAGTTCGAAAGGGACTAGAGATGGAATAAATCTTAAATAGATGAACCATCTTTTTGTAAAACTGCCACAAGCAACATGGCTCAGTATCTTACATTTCTCCTCCGTTTCCTGATGGGCTCTTGTTAAGTCACAGCCTTTACTCCCACATCTGAGGAAGAAAGAAAAAAATCTTTGATTGTTCTGTGCATGTTTTTTGTCCCTATGTAGTACATGATACCCAAAACAACAGGAATAAATTATGCTAGTTTTGAGAGTTGGCATGTTTTAGCCTCTTGAATACCATGATCTATATTCTACATCATTTCCAAGTCCAGCCCAAATGGCTTGTTCTGGAAAACAACTTTTAAAGGTTGCAATCATTTATGTCGCATTCACATCTGCTGCCAACATTTCAAAGCATTCTCCATCTGGCTGTCCTACAAAACACTGTGTCTGCAGAGGACACTTTCCAAGCATTCACCAGGGCCGTGCAGTGACAGTGTTTGCATGCAGTTAGCTCATGGGGAGCTGGGGCATTTCTCAAAAGCAGTGGGCACGCAAGCAGGGAGGGAGACAGTCTCCTGATAACTGAGCTGATAATTTCTAGGTTCTCTAAAACCAGACCCTTCCAAGAATGCCCTTTGTTCAGCAGTTGCTCCATTCAGTCTCTCTCCCCGTTTGCTTGTAATTTATTCCTTCTAAAAGCCTTGCCCTAGGCTAGTGGAAAATTAAAACAAGGAACCAGATTTTCTTTTTTTTTTTTTTTTTTTTCCTCACTTTTGCTCTTTCATCAAGAACAGTGAAAATTTGGCACAGTTGAATATTTTGTTCAGCTCTTTCTTTCAGTCTTTGAAGTTCCCTAAAGCCTTGGTAGGAGTCTAGGCTTCCACTCACATCTGCTTTCCATGAAGCCATTTACCGCACTTTATTTGTGCCATATTAGATTTTTCAGGACAGGGACAGAACTAACGAAGCATTTACATTCCTGGGAAAGTGGCATATATACAACTACCACATTACCCTGATAGAAACAAACTACAACTGACATATTTTGAGCTCTCAAGCAAGCAGCCATGTTGCACTTTGGGCAGCAAAGGGTCCAAAGCTGTTGGTTACTTCTGGTTTTTTAATGCTCACTTAACATTAAACACCCTCAGTACACACTCAGTTCACACTGTTATCAAGAGATGCTCTAGTACCTGTAGGAAAATGAAGGAAAATGTCTTATAGGAGGAAGAGCTTGGATGAAAGCTGAATGAAAACAAATCATGGCTGAACAGAAACTGCATCAGAGGCAGTATCAATGACACAGAGTACTGTCAAGAAGATAATGGCTGCTAAGTAACTGCTAAGGCATTTCTCTTACAAGCAGAAGACTAGTCTCCTGACAATGCTCCATTCGAAGGACTTCATTGCTACCAGAGAAAGGAAAGGATGTTGACTGAATCTCTTTATCAGTTGGATCCTGGCAAACTACAGGGACTATTGATTATCCTGCCTTTTTTTTTTTTTTTCTGGTTTGTCTTTCTGTCGTTATTAACAACAACAAAACCCTAAACTCTAAAAAAGTATTTGTCCACTTCTCATATTCAGAATGTTATTGAGATTGTTCTAAGTCAGAGGTGATAAAGTAACAACTGAGAAAAATATGCCTTGGAGGAGTCAATACCAAGAGCCCAGCAAGCTCATTCTTTGAGCATGATCTCCAACTGCTTTCTGAGCTTAAAGAGGGAGAGTTTGTTAAAAAGCCAACTGGAACTTGGAAAGTTCATCATAGGACTGACTATCCAAACTCAGCACAGCTCCAATCACTGAAGCTCACGGAAGAAATGTTTTTTGGAATCCAGCCCTTTGCCATCCAGGCAAAGGACCAAATCACAACCAAATGACAAAGTGTGAAACGTGCTTACATTTGTTTGTGCTTGAGAGGAAAATATCACTTACTAGCTAAGCTTGATCACATGGTCTGCACATCAGTTAGCAGGAGAAAGTCTTCATAGTATTTCTTCACATTAGTTAGGGCAGAAAGGGACAGAGCAAGCTTTTATTTGCTGCTTTGTGTAACCAAATACCAGAGTTGGTTGTTTAAATGGACATGAGAATCACACTATGAACAGCTGCAGGGATGGTGATAACTTCAGTTTCTCTTGCTGTTTGGGAGTGAGAGAATAACAAATCCATAATGGAAGTTATTTATTACATTCTGTCACTGAGAGGTAGGATCATGGCTAGATATGGGAGGATTATCCTGGGTTTGATGGAAGGCATGGAGAGGTCATGTATGCCTCATCTGTAAAGCTCTGTTCAGTTTCCCTCACTCCAAGCTGAACAGTACTGGTTCATAATCTGTTTTCCCAGAGTCCCCTCCCTCCTCTCTGATGCACCTTCCTCCTTTATGATGCACCTTTCTTCCTAACAATTTCTGTTTCTTAATTTCTTTCCATGGACAATGTTTTCAAAGCTGGAGAGTATTGAAATAACCCATGAGACAACCATTACAGTTCCCAAACAATGTTCATCCTCATGTCTCTTTTGTTATAAGAGGTATCACGTACCTATAGGATACCTTCACTTCTGCCATGTGATTTTACTATCAAATTGCACATCCCTTACAGGAATATTGAGACATGAATCAAATGTTTAAAAGCAGGATCCTGAAGCAATCCCTAACTTGAGCAGGGAATTTGGTGCCTCAACAATGTTCAGGTCTCCGCTGTCCACTGAGGCACAGACAGCTCTTGGTGGGAGATGCTTGCAGTCACTGGAACAGGGGCTGTGGTGGATGGCAGGAGGTAGGGGGCCCAAGAAAGGGATGCTTTTTCCTGCTGCTCTAGTGATTTGAATTATTTCATGACGGCAAAAAAAAACCCCCTAGGAGAGGAAAAAAACCACAGGACTACGTTAAAAAAAAAAACAAACATGATTTTAAAAAGTGCTGTGCCAGGTAAAACTCCTCTGCTTTGTTATTATGAGAGTTCCCAGTATTGATAATTTCTCCTAGTTGCTGGTTTGTAAGTTACTTCTGAGTAGAAAATTCAATTACATGGGCCAAGTCAACAATAATGTTTTTCCTGGCAACGGTTCATTTTGCCAGTGGAAACATTTTTCCCCCTTCTTTTCTGGATTCGGCTCTGCAAAGTTGCTAAATTCTTCCAGATCTCTGGTCTGATGTGATCATAAATATCCTGATTGTATTCCACTGATTGACAGACTGGGGATGGATTAAGTGGGGATTACAGCCTGGAATGATCAAAATGTGCTTTCATGGTCAGTAACGCTGCAATAAGTCATAGTTCCAATGTACATTAACTATATAATCTAATTAACATGGCTGTTTATGTATTTAATATTATTCTTAAAACTTTTTAATAAAAGAGGTTTTAAGGAGACTTACGTGTAGTTTAAAATATAAGAACCTGTTTCTTGAACATACAGTAGTTCGAGGTTTGCACTGTCATTAAGATGACTAATAAAACTATCTCTTGCTATTAAAATATGATTTGAGCAGCATATAATGGGCCTAATTCTGCCCTTGCGGATAGGGGAGTAAACTCAAGTTTTCTGTTTTGTTCAAGGTTACTTTGGGTTTACATTTTAGTAGTTCAGGGCAGAATTTAGTTCATTAGGATTAAAAAACTACCTTTTTAATAAACTGAGACTATAAAATCCATATAGGTACATAACAGAAAGCATCTGAATGTTCTAAGGTCCTCAGCACTCACAGGTCTCAAGGCTGTCATTGTTGACTGAGTAGGAGCAGCAGGAATTATTCTTATGGGTACAAACCTTTGATGTTTTACTGCACAGGTTCACACACACACAATATCTGCCTAATGATATCAAACCAAATTAAACAGTTCAAGGCAAAACTCCAAATTACATCAATGTGTTCAACAGCTGTGCTTCTGAATGTGACAAGAACTTGCTATGTGATTGCAAGGTCAAGGAATTATAGTGGAGATGTTATGCAGTTGTCCATAAAAACTGAAATCTGAAACAAGTAAATATTCTGCAGGAATGGGGAGCCGCTGCTATCTCAGATCCACCTTCCCTGAAGTCAGCATCTCAGAGCTGTGACTTGCATTGCTCTGCAGCAATATCACTACTCCAAAACCGTTTTTTGGCTTTCAGAAGATTTTGCTTTTTCATTTACTTTTGTGACTGCTGAAACAGCAGCTGAGTGTCCCTGAACCAGCAGCTCTCCCTGGGCCATGTTCCTGCAAGTGGATGGGGTACCACAAATCATATAATCATTTGATTGGAAAAGACCTTTAAAAACATTAAGTCCAATCACTAACCTCACCCTGCCCAGCCCACCACCCACCCATGGCCCTCAGCACCTCAGCTCCATGGCTTTGCAATAGCTCCAGGGCTGGGCGCTCCCTCAGCTCCCTGGGCAGCCTGGCACAGGGGCTGACAATCCTCTCAGAGAAAAGTCCCTCCTAATTTCCAATCTAAACATCCCTTGGTGCAATTTGAGGCCATTTCATCTTGTCCTGTTGTTCATTACTGTGGAGAAGAGATCAATCTGCCTTGCTACAATCTTCTTTCTAGTAGTTGTAGAGAGTGATAGGATCTCCCCTGTTTCCTCTTCTCCAGGCTGAACACCCAGCTCCCTCAGCTGCCCCCCATCACACTTGTGCTCCACATCCTTCCTCAGCTACGGTGCCTGGCTCTGGACATGCTCCAGCACCACAATGTCTTTCTTGTAGTGAGAGGACCAAAACTGAACACAGTATTGGAGGTACAGCCTCACCAGGGGCCTGTACAGAGACATAATCACTGCCCTGGTCTTGCTCCACACTACTTGATACAGGCCAGGATGCCAGGCACAGCTGAGGGCTACAGCTTCTACTTAAAGAGTTCAAGGAGGTATTCAAGCTCCATTGAGTATCTCAGGATAAGTGCTGCTGAACAACACTGATGAGAGCCAGGATGAGAGGGAGTCTTTCTGCCATGCTCACTCACACCCACACTAGCCTCTTCTCTCCAACACAATGCTGTCCTCTCATCTACATTCTCACAGCTTTTTCCTGACCTGGGACCTTTCAAAGTAAAAAGAAGCTGAAAAGTTTCAGCATATCCAGCTGTCAGCCTCTGATGTCCCTGCTGCCTTCTCCATTAGAAAATATGCCTGAGGAGCTACTTGTTCACTAAATAAGGACCAGGACAGACAAAACCTGACTCAAACTTGGGCCCTGATCTGGAGATCAGAAGAGGGTTCAGCTCTCTGCTCACCTGGCACAGATAGCAGCTCCACTGGCCTGTCACTATAGTCCTGGAAATTGACCTTGCGCAGGAGTCAATCCACCAGCCCCAGGATGAGATGCACTTCATCGTATTGCCGATCCTCCAAGCCACACAGAAAGCTCTACCCAAAGTCCCTTAAATGAAGTAGGAATGTTTCAATTTAAAGGAATTAGAAGCATCTTTAAAATGTGACAGTTCCCATCACCCAAAGTCCCTGCACAGCCCACTGCCCAACCAGCTTGATTATCCCCCAGCCAGCCCAGGGCTTAGAAAATATGTTGAGCACTCAAATCATTTTCGATCCTGCTACATTGCACATACCCAGAATCCAAGCAGGGTTCACATTCGAGGGCTTATAAAAACTTGAATACACTCCAATAACTTAAATCACTCAGTGAGGTTTACAGTGATTTAAAGCCATTGGAACTCTCCACGTTTGGTGCACAAGGGCTCCAGCTTGGAATAGAATCAAGACATGTTCCAGCATGGCAGCTCCAGGCATATTGAATCAATTTCAGCATGTAAAAATAATTAACAATGATAAAAATACATTAATAATACTGTAATTATAAGGCCAGACCAAAGTTTCAGCCTGTAGAAAAAAAAAACAAGAGTGGCTGCAGAAATTCAGCAAGGTTCATGAACAGCTTTAAACTGAGAGTAATGAGGGATTTCAGTGACAGGAAAATAAATGGAGGAAATCAAGAGTAAGGAGCAAAGGAAGATCACATTTGTCAGTCATTAAAAAGTTTTACTGGCCTGAGCTGCAGGAGTTGCTAAATTCTGCCCTGGAGCCATGCCAGCACAGCATTGCTAGGCCAAGGGATCAGAAATAATTCAAGGTCCAAGATCTTGCAAGCCATCAGGACTAGGATCAAATGCTATATATCATGGAGTTGGCTCATAAATCTCTGTCTTCTAGTAGTATACAGTAGGAAGGCCAAATTTAGCACCTGTCTGGAAAGGATGTAAAGTCAGCTCTAAAGGATGCTTTTCCAGAGCTTCTCAGAACCAGCTCACTGCTACAGGGTGATGTCAAGCCCAAAGAGACTGCAGGGCTTTGGCTATTTCTACATGAACTTTCCAGCACCTGATATATCAGCTTCCAACCTGGAATGGCACCAGGAAATGCCCAAGGCTGCAGGAATAAATACCGACAAGGCCAACCTTAACCACTGAATGGTTTTGTCACATCAAATGACTGATTTGTCTTGGTCATCAGTCCAGGATGGTTCTTATTTGATCAAAGCCAGTTCTCCCATCCCAGCTTGTTCTGTACTGAGCCATCATGCAGGTGCCTGCTCCATTCTTTTCAGTAATACCATCCCAGCCTGAAAAAAAGTTTATAAAATAAACTAATAACACAGGGTCTGTGCAATGCCCATGGAGAAAGAACATCTAAAATATAACATAATTTCCAGTGCATGTGGAAGAAAAAAGAGGGCTGGACATTGACTGGTGATGATCCTTTTTGTAGATGAAAGACACATTAATTTTAACTGGCCTGGCAGAAGGAGGGGTGTTTTCTCATTGTTCGTGCTAAAGTGAGTTTTTGAGCACAGAAGTTAAGGACTCGACTTCCAGAGTTACCAGCAGGAAAAGAAAGTCTAATCTTATGCTATTATATTCACAATTCTACTGTGATTTTGAAATGAACCTTTTGCTTTGGCATGAATTCCCATCTCATTTTCTGTGAAATACAACAGAGCTCAGGACAACTGCAACCAAGAGAGGTTTCTATGGAAAAAAAAAAAGCAAGTCTGTAAACCCTTTACTATCTTTAATCATGAAAATAATTCAGTTGCTGCAAACCTGATATTCATGGCTGGGGCCCAAGGACCTTGCAATTCACAAAGGCACTGAAGGGATCCATAAAAAGTGGCTGGCCATAAGGAATTTACACTTGTTTTTTAAAGGGAGTAAAAATGTGGCTATAGAAATTTAGAGGAATTTATGTATTCAGGCCTTAGAGGGGTTTAAATCATTGGGTTAAGAAAGATGCATTGGTGCATTAGTGAGCCTTCAGACAACTTAAAGAGCCAGAAGTTCAATGACAGAAGCACTTCTAGGGAGAGTGCTTTGAAGCTTGCTCTGCCCGTAAAAGGAGTCCCAGACTGAGCTGTATGGTGGACTCCAGCCTACCATGGCTCACATTTCAGGCACACCCCAGTTTCCCCCATGTCCCTTTCACCCCCCCACACCACAGGTTAGGGCCTCTTAGGACCCATGCTCAGATCCTTTAGCTTCCCTTGAGCAGCCCTTTGCATCTCCCACCCTCTCTCCATGCCAGGGAGGTCCCTTGCCCAGTGCAGTTGTGGTCCCCTGGGGTGACCAGTAGCCTTTGGCCAATGGTAACAGCCAGATCCAGGAAGAAAAGTGCTTTCCAAAGACTCAAGATAAGACAGGGTCTTTAGGAGATAATGACAATCCCTAGCCTCACAGCATGCAAGACTAATTGCAAAGCCCATCTTCCTGACCCAGCCATCTCACTCTAAGCCCTTCTCTGTTTCTCATATTCACTTGCTAATTCTATTCAAGCATTTTAATCCCATCTACCACTAGGGCAGAAAAGCAAGAATTTACCATTTCGAAATACAGATAGCAAAATACAAGAACATAGTGAGGGAAGAGTTGCCAATGTGCAAGAGCTGTGATCTCTGCAGCCCCTGACCTAGACTCTCGTTGCCCTCAGGTACTTGGGGGAGGGAGATTTAACAACATAACACCTCAGGCTGCCTTCCAGTGTCACACACCTCTCAATCCTGCCAGACACTGCTCCCTGCTGACAAAGATTTGCTGTCAGACTGCAAGAATTTGGGGCACTACATTTCTGTTGCTTAGAGAGGCTGTTACAGCACAGCAGTGCTCCTCAGTGCTGCAGAGGGGATGGCTACACCGTACCTGGAGGCACACGGGAACATGGCTGGCTACTGCCAAGACATTGAACCAGGACAACACAATGTTGACAGAGCAGCTGGCTCTGAAGTGACACATGCTTTGCAATTCAAAACAGCCAAAATCCTACCTCAGCATCTCCTAACACTGCAATCCCAGGTTGACTTTGCTGACTTGTCTCACTCCAAGTTTTGGGAACAAGTATGGGGAAAGGCATTTTTCTTCCTTTAGCTTTCGGTGAGCATTTTATTTTCCTTGCCTTGGTGCCCTCAGGGTGGGTTGTTGGCTGCAGTAGACGGTGGGCTTTATTTTTCTAGCCTGTTGTACCCCTCTTGGGAGAAGTTGTTACAGTTGTAGTTGTATTTTTCCAGCTTTTCCAAGCTTACCAGCTCCCCAGGGTGCTGTTTGCCTGAGTGGTTTGGTACAGTTTTATTTTTACAAAAACTATTACACTTTTTAATTTTATTTTTGTATGTTAATTAAATGCTTTTTAATCACAATGCAGACACAGCTGCAGGGGCCAAGAAAAATACATAAACAAGAAGAGAATCCAAACATATATCTGCCCAGCATGGTACAGAAAAACTTTCCAAACCCAAATTCAATCTAGCCCAGTCTTGGATCTCTGCATTAAAAATTTACCACCACAGCTCAGCCACCAGCAATCTGCTCTTCAGTTCACTGCAAACCTTTCCCTTGAATTATTGAGTAGGAAGGTAAAATGTCCATAAAGCAGCTAGTGGACATACACAAGAGAAATGGGGAACTGGGTCACCAACTCTGCCCAGCCCAGTGGTCCTTGGTTCAGAGAAAAAACATTCTAAAGTTCTCTTATAGTGTTTGTCAGATCGCGCTGAAGATGTGCTGGAATTGTACAGCAGGTGTGACTTGCTTCTTACCTCTGGAACTGGACACCAGTCAGGTTAGCAAATCTACTATCCTATACAGTTTATCCTGTCCTAGTATTTGCCCTGGCAAAATTCACAAGCAATCAGCTTGTTCACCTGTGCACATAGAGCAGAAAGGAAAGAAAGAGGCCACAGACTTTGAGAGACACATGTCCCTGCCTGGCATGGTAAAAAGTCATCTCTTTGAAGTACTAGTGCTGCAAAATTCTTGCCATGCTTGAGAAATAAAATGTGACATTTAATTTAAAATGAGAGATATTAGATGGGAGAGCTGTAGGTGACGAGGTGATGGCATTTCTTTGGCTCAGGGCCAGGAGAGTAGGAAAAGAAAACAAGCTGGATGCGTTATATCCTACATACCTTGGCAGCTCAACAAAGTGACACTCATGTAGGGCTCATGAACAAGGCAATTAATGACAGGGAAGTGGCATTAGCTGCAGCATAGGAGCACTGTGAGAAATCAGAGCTGAAGTTCATTCAAAGCATGAGAGAGACAAGGCCAATAAAATCCAGCAGCAGTTTGTATGTGAAAAGTAGATGTATGAGGCATGAAAAGCAAGCAGAGAAGACATTTCTTCTGAGAACTCATGCTTGATCCTTGCACACCTGTCACCTTTATTTTTTTAAAGGTTTGACTAAGTGTTGATTTCTTTAATATCTTTAATGTCTGACTCATGTTAGTTAAAGGCTGGGAATGGTGCAGGATGGAACAGCTAAGTATAAGGACCCCTTGTCCTTAAAGACAGGTCTTCCACAGTACTCTCAAAATGACACAATGAAAACTGCAGTGATGGGGTTGTCCAGATGCATACAAAAGCTAGATAATATTATTTCAGACATATCCCTGCCTTTCTATTGCAAGCATATTGAGTGAATCACCGTGCTACCTCAACGATGAGTGGGCCACAATGGGCACAAACTGGGTGAGTGTTCTCCCATGCTGACTTTGCTGGCATAAGCTGTGCTCTGGTAGTCCCAGCTGTGCAGCTGCAAGCCATTCTCACCAAGAGGCTTGCTAAGGGTATCTGGCTGATCTCAATGACTGTTGTGAGCCCAAAGATCTTTCCAGTCACTTGGAGAACTTCTGTGACTGGGCCATGTCAGAAGGATGTTTTCCCTTTTTTTTTTTTTTATTTATTGTTACTACCGAAACTACTTTCTGTTCTATTTTCTCTTGAAAAGTCTAACAATTGTCTCCACTTTTTCAGTTTAAAGCTGAGGAGAAAAATTAAAACTTGTTAACTTCAAACAACCATGCTTTGATTGAAAAAGATTGTGTCATGGTATTACAAAGAATATTCAAAGAACACTTGAAAGAAAAGCTTTGCTTGGAAATCGCTATTTTTAGTGTTTTCCCATATTAGGTTTTTCTTTTTTCCAACATTTGTGCTTATTTTCATGTTGTGGGGAAAAATACAGCTGTGCCTGCTCCTTCAGTAGAAACTCTGAAGTCTGTCTGGCACGTGATAAACTTCCCAAGTTTGGTAGGATTCCTTCTTTTTTTGATGTAATTTATAGCAATTTGATTAGAGCATTTCTGAATAGGCAAGCACCTCTTCTGCTCTTGTAATTTGTCCAAAAAGACAACAACAAGGCTCAGCTGCTTGGCTGCCAAGTAGAAAGGTCAAATTACTGACCTCCATTTTGGGGTGTCAGTTACAGCCACTTCAGCACTCCCCATTGCCTGCTGCAGTTGTCCATCTTCTAAATATAGCTGCTCTTAGTTGCAGGATATTCTCTGTCTGTATTCAGTGGCAATAAGCTTCATCACTCCCCCCTAAAAAAGCCTATCACAGGATACTGGCAGTATTTATCATTAAAAGTTACAGCCTGTGTGCTATCTTATTTATTGAGTGTTGACAGAGACTTTGATGCTGCTGGTGCACCCAAGTAAGGGCAGCACTGTTTGAACTGTTTAAGCTTAAAACAGTGAAGCTGAGCCATATAAGTTGGCCTAAATCAAGCTGGATGAGTGGCTGGAGATAAAATCTCATCATTTCGAACAGAAGAATTAGGTCCATAGATACACACTCCACTGAAGATTGTTTTACATTCATTTCAATCGCAGGAACACAAGGTGACCCAAGACACGTGGATCAGATAAACAAGGTAAAGAAATGCAGGGCTGAGAAAGATCTAGACAGTCCTCATAGAAGCAGATCAGCTCCCCCATGAAGCCTCCCTTCCTCTCCAGTGCAGTGGGTGGTGGGGACAGTGCCAACCCTAAAGCTGCATTTTGGCATGTCCTGTTTTTGGACACACATATGTTATTCTTAAGAAACTCTCAAGGTATCTATCAGTTTGGGAAGTCACAGCACAACAGCAGGAGACTGATCCATCTTTCTTCAGGGAAAAAACAGTGCTGTTTGCCAACATCCCACAGCCTAGGGCAACCAGGGTCTGAGCAACACATTCCATCACAGTGGCTTCCTTCTCTCCTACTACAGTAATATAAATATACAAGGCTTCTTGTCCTATCTTTGACTAATATCTGGAGGGTTCTTTAGTACCAACAGTTATTGATAAAGCTCATCCTGCAAGGATAAACACTAAGCAATTTCATCACCCATCATCTTAGACCAAGGTAGGACTTGAGGGTTGAAGATGAAAGTCTTCTAAAACATGCAAGGGGTACATGAGAAAGTTTGGCTTGCACAGAGCATTTCTGACATTCCCATGTCTCAAACACCCAGAGCTTAAACACAAACAGAATCAATGAAGATGAAAAAACCTCTCACCCTATATTCTTCTTGCCTTTCATTGCAAAAAAACCCAAAACCAACAACCAAAAGTCCCCTGTGCACACTCACAGGCACATATGCTTGCCCAGCGCCCTGGCTCAGTTCCTCTTTTCATCTCTTCCAAGGGTTGTAAGTCACCTCGGGCCCGTCTGGACTGCCCAGTGTGCACTGTACTTGTTTGCCTACCTGCAGCCTCAGCAGAGCAGTGACTAGCTGTTGTCAGGAGCGTTGAACAAACACAATGCTTGACTTTTCACTGGGCTCTTATGGGCCCAGAACAAACGCCTGGATCCCAACCCACTGAAACTTTGGGGCATTTGAAATCTGGATCTAGATCTGAAGCCTGTGGTTGATTTCCATCTCTAGGGTTTCAGTTAGGAGTTCAGTTCATAAACACTTCTTCCACGGCCTTTTTTGCTTTACTCTACCATGAATCAGGAGTTACTGCTATGAAATTAAGTTACATCTGACCATAAATGGGAACAGAAGAAAATTTGCTCTTGTAAGCAGCCATACCCTTTTGCTTTTTCATTTCTGAGTAAAATACAGTTTGGGACAATGTCTCACATATATGTCCACGGTGCACACAGTGCTGGAATAAAGCATGCAGTGCAATGGTAGGAAGAGGTGGGATTAAGCAGAAGACAGCAGAGGCACACAGACAGAAAGTGCTAAAAAGTGGATGTAAAACAATTCATCTACCTCTTCTACCAAATGACCAGCTCTGATGCAAACACACACTGCAAACTCCACTGCCTGTAACATGCCTACAAGCATTCATCTCAAAATGTTCTCACTCATGAACTTCTCACTGAAAATTCAGCTCCTGAGCTTTGCTTGTCACTCAGAGGAGGCAGGAGTTTGAGACTTCACCAGGCAAAGTACGTCTGTGTTGCCAATGAAATAAGCATTTTAACATAAATTAAGAAAAGCTGCCTATGGGCTTGTAATACTAGAACTCCAAATCTGCACATCTCGGCTTTAAGCATACATCTTTAAAAACTCCCGTAAGGCTTTTCTGCTGCTCAGGCACCATGGAGGGGAGAATCTGGACAGGAAAATGCTCCCCAACCTGGCAATAAACCCCTGTGAAATGCTGAGCTCAGAGTACCTATGGACTGTCTCCTGGACCATGGGGAAGCCCAGAAAGCCCAATGATGTTCTAGTAATGGTTTCAAGAGGCGATGCTATGACCCTTCTTTCTCTCCCTTACTTTTTGCTTCTGCACGTCCTATTCCTGCATTACAAATTCCCCAGTTGTTGAGGACTCCTTGACAGAATGTCTAACCAATACTTTGTTCCTTGGTTACCATTTTCATGGTGTGATATCTTTTAAAGGTGAAAAATGTTAGGTAGGTACATTCTACAGTTAATGTAATCAGATTGTGATTTTCCTCTAGGATCTGATACACTCACTGTGTGCTGCAATATGACTGTAAATTACCACAAGCGCAGAGTATTATTTCCTATTCACAGAAGAAAAACAGAAAGAGAAGCTGATGGGAGGAGAAGCAACCAGATATAAATGATCAACCAGTTCATCAGTAAACTTTTCACTAACCCTTTGCATATTCAGTGCTTTAGGGGTTAATAAACTCTCTTAGAAAGCAAAAGGTTTCCATCTGTAATTGGATCCTCTGTATGTGCTTTCCGCTATAGGAATCAACTTAGCATTGACATCCTCGTAAAAATTTCCATTAGATTGAGGACTGAATGCCCACTAAGGCTCTGTGTGGTTTTGCAATTGATTCACTGAATGAAATCTTATCTAAAATCTTTTTATTTTATGCTATTACAGGCACAGGGGAAAATAGTGATGTAAAAATTTGCACTGCTTAGTTAATGCACAGTGCCTCTTGGAGATGGCCTCCAGGTTAGCTAAAAAGATTGCCATTTCTATTTCCCACTATTTTGTTTCATATTACCAGTAATTGAAAAATGTTTCATTTGTTACATAGTTACATATTGACACTTTGAATTGAATTCAGAACCTTTATCTTTAATCTCATTAGCTAGCTGGGGGGGATGGGTAGTGGTGAGGAGACACAGTTCACCAGCTTGTATTTTTTTCAACAAGATATAATTTTCACAACACATATGTGAAACTGCTTCTTTTCTTTAAAGATGTGAAGAGGACTCTGGCCACGTAAAAGCTACAAATCAGATTTTATATTGCTAGTGTGCCTGTAGTGGTGGTACTCTCAGGGGCTTTCCAGAGAAAACAAAGAACATTACTTACAAAAATGTCAAATCTCTGCTTCTTTAAAATGATGCCCAAGCCAGAACAGAGAGAACTGAAGAGGAGAAACATTTTGTCTTTGCTTAAGATGTGCAGGCACACATGGATTAGCTACTATACCTTTTCCTTCTTTACATATTATGAAGAATAATCTCCCAAACCAAATTCAGAAGTTGAAGCCAGACCGAAGGCTGAACCCAGGAATTACCATAATTCTTCACAAATATCTGTTATATCCTCCCAGCCATACAGACTGGACATTCCCATCTACCCACTGCGGCCACGGGGAGAACCATACACTTACAGCATGTACTTACAGCACACACAGCCCTAATCTCATCAACACCCAGGCAGACCCAGAACAAGAGCACGTGTACAACACCTGCACACTCACACCCTGCACACAAGCTCTCAGAGATATGCTAAATGCAAGCACATGGCTTACACAGAAATATATGCACTCAGATACAGCACATGGACATATGGTATGCATGTGGTTTATACCCACAAAGCATGTATTTGAAACTAACAGGTTTATTTTCCTTTTCTCTTCACTGACCTTGGCCTGGGAATTTCTAGTGTCCCAGTAGCAGTTGCTGTGTCCCTTACTCTGAGCTGTAAGACCACTGAGTAACACCATACAGATTAAAGTGAAAGATCTTCACGGTCTGCTCTTGAACACATAAGAAAGCAGGCAGTAACAACAATGCCTCTGCTTTCCTGCCTCCTGCTTCAGTTGTACAAAGCCTTTGCAGTCTGCAAGAATCAAAATATTGCATTCCCTTGCCCTACTGCTGAGGGAAGGCAATGCCATGCGAGAGCAGCCAGGAGCAGTGTCAGACTGTGCCAGCCCAGAAGACATTGTGCATCCCAGGATGCAGAGTGTACCTCATCCCTTGGGCCGGAACAGCTGAAGAAGAGACAGTAGCCCCAAGCCATGATCCTGATGCCTGGATGATCCTTGCCCGCCTGAGCTTCCCCACAGGAGGAATCAGTACCATGCTTAACAATAATTAGGAAATATCAATCCAGCATTCCCTAGCAATGTTGCACTGTCAACTTGCCAAGCATTTCTTTCAAGCTGAGCTGGCTGGCAATTTCCTAAGCTTTTCTTTCTGAGAAAACCTTTTTTGCCTAGTATTTCTAGATAACCATAAGTTCTTCTTAAAAGATTCTCAGGTTTCAAATTGAAAATATCTAGCTTTTACTCCAAGTGTGATGAGTGCTTCTCTCTTTGCTCTGCTTTCTCTCACTTCTGCAGAGCAAAAACATGAGAAGGTAGAGAAATGGGATAGCAGGAAAGAAAGCATACAAAAGCAGCTGACATCAGGACCAAAAGGCATCATTTTGAAATAACTTTTCTTATTTTCTTGTTTTCTACTGAAGATGCCAAACCCAGCTCTTTTTAACAAAGCAACTTTAAAATTAATATTAATGAAAAGTCATTTTTCCTAACAACCCACATCTGGCCTGGCTAATCCTGGAGGCACCTGACATTAGATGAGCCACGGGACTGTTGGCTCAGCAGTGATATTTGTCACTAGTCCAGGAAGAAACCTCAAACTGGCAGAATTTTCATTCTCTGCATACACGAACACACACAGTGTGACCACAGCCTGGAAACTCCCCAAGATGACAAATGAGCTGAATCCCAGATTTCATTTCAAAGCCGACCTCAAAATTTCCATGGTGCATTGAACCCTCCAGCCTTATATCAAGAAACCAATGAGGTGACACTGGCATAGAATAAAAATAATAATGAAACAAGACCCAAAAGTGCTTAGCAATGGCATTTCAAAAACAGAATATCATGTGAAAAAAAAAGTGAAGCCAAATGCCCTTTAATTTCCATCATTTTGCAGTGTCATAGTCTAATTATACTTTCAGCCAAGTTAGAGCTACCACTCACTGAAAAAGGATGCCCTGTGATAAAAATTGTGAGGTGACCTCCTCCATCCCAACATCTGTATAACTGCCCTTAGTTCTAATGAATGCACGTGCTGGAAGAATGATGGGATTTCCTACAAGCTCAAATTCACCCCATAAACTGCAAGGCATTGCTAATGTTTCTGTCTGTCCCACTAAGATCCTGTCCCTGGATCAGAAACGCAGAAGGAATGAAGTAGACCCTTCGACTGAAGTTCCTTGCAGTCCCTTAATATAAATCTAATGCAGAAATAATGGCAATTTATAACCCAGGCATCCAGAAAGCAGCAAAATAGAAGCACTGCTGAGGCTATAAATTGGCTGCTTGCTTCGAGGCTGAAATCCAATTTCTGGCCCCAGAGGGTGGTTTGGGGAGATTGATACCACCTTGTGCACATTCCTGTTATGTGCCAGCACATGGACCTGCTGGGGCTCACACTCTGAGCACCAAACCCCTTCCCTTGGCCATGGCCTCCTCCTCCTCAGCCACCTGAGCAAACCCATTGTGTGTATCCATGATGTGCTAATGCTGGGGCAGCAGTGACAGCATGCCTGGTCACACCCCATTTTCAGTGAGGTACTCAGGACAGCTGCCACAGAGCAGGGTACCACACTGCTAAAGTTTCTGTCCCAGGCAGCAGCTTCATTCAGTGCCTTCCCTCCAGTCACTGGACTTGAGAATGCATTTGAGATACGACTTGATGCCATATCCCCTGTATCCCCACCCATACCTCTGTGCAGCTTCAGAGCTCTGCAATATTACCTCTTAACAGACTAGTACTGCTAAAGAGCTCATAGTCACAGACTAAAATGACCATCTCTCTCTCGAAGAGCCCCATGCCAGTAAGGATTAATTGCCCATCTGGTCTCACTGGGTATAATATCAATAGGAAACAATCCTACTTTTTTCAGGCAGGAAAGAATAAGGACAAATTTGTCCTCTCATGTATTCACCATTGAACATTTCTATTATTCTGCTTTCTCGCTTCCCATGTAGACCACAAATGCCCCACTCCACACTAGACACCATTCAAATACCTTGCATAGAAACTTTAGAAAGAATAAACAATAAAAAAGTGGGTTGAAACACACCCTTGCTTGCAATAAAGATCCATATTCACAGACCACCCCAACACAAAGGTCTTGCAATCCAGTCTGAAACATTTCTCAGGTCTTACAACAAGTGAAGGATGGTTTAGAGAAGACTTGCCTTCTTATAGTTGATCTTGCTACAACTACTTGCCTTCCCTGAGGCCAAGCTGCCTCTCTCAGATAGTGAATAGGTCCAGCCTGTCCACAGTGCTGAGAGCTGTCAAAAAGTCAAGCTCCCTGCACCTTTTTGAGGAAGAACTAGTCTATCAGCATGCAAAGAGAGGCAACAAGACAACAAAGAGGAGGCAGGGGATAATCTGGCTGGAGTGGTTGCACACACAGATGGGATCATCACTGGAATCATTCATTGATGGACATATTAAATGAACCCCTATCCTATAAAAATTTCATGGTATAGAAAGATTTTCAAAGCTGTTTTGGAAGCTCAGTCCTCAGGTCTCCTGTTTAAAGTGAGCCTCCACATCTGAACTGACAAAATGAATATGTATTTCACAGAAAGGGTCTCCTGGCTTCCTTCTCTGAGCATCTCTTGAGGAAAATTGACACTGTGGGGATGCAGAAGAAAAGAATAGCCCACAGCACCAAGCCAAGTCATTGCCAGCAGCAGGGCATTGGGATGGTGTCCTATGGCTGACAAAGTGGGAACCTGTAGCAAGAAATCAGCAGAGACAACTTCTGTGCAAGCACTACGTGGGCACGAAAAGAACACAGCCCCCATTGCACATGATTTACACCGACATGAACAAGATCAGAACCAGGCCTTTGCGCTTTGTTATGACAGCAGACACGACAGGGAGCTTGGCCTCCTGTCCTCAGGGTATATGCCTTCCCTACCCCTTTGTGGTACCAGCACAATAAATAATACATTCCTGGAAAAGGAGATCCAAGGAGGTTTTCCATAAACAATTCAGGACTTCTCCTTTAAAAACCTCTGAAATATTTCCTTAATGGCTGAGCCATGTAAGTCATTAGGTTTCTGTCAGTCTGCTCAATACATATGTATGTGCCAGAGACCAGAATCCTGGTGGAGTCTGTACTGCAGGACATCTATAAAAGAAAATTATAGTTTAAGTGTCCAAAACAATGATCTGTGGGTGGTCCTCTGGTTAGCAGATGGATTTCTACACTGCACATATAGTTATTAGTAACAAACACCTCCTTGTTTTGTCTCAGTACCCTGTGCATATGAAGAGGAGTTAGTGCACGTAGGATTCACTGCCTATAGATTAGCACTTCATATATCTGCTGCATAGAGGGTGCAATCCTACCTAGGCAAGTCTGATAGATCCAACAGCATTTTCATTCAAAATGGAACTACTTGTAGATATTTATCAGAATAAAACAACAAACAAAATCTAACCTACCCTTTACTCTCACATGCCATTATGTGTTTCAGGGGAATTCAAACCAGAATGAGTAGGGTGGAAAAAGTAGTTAAAACTGCTTTTCCTGAGATACATGGAGACACCCTGATAACCAGTTGGGCATTGCCTGCTTGACTTACCAGGTCTGACCACAAACATGGTGCAGTCTCTTCAGTCTAAGGTTTCGTTCAAAAAGGCCATGAAATATCACCCTGAACTCCCCAGTTTCAGTTTGTTCTTCTGAGTGTGGACTAAGTAACAGATACATAAAATGTGTTGAGATGGACAGAAGCACAAGGAATGGGAAGAGGGGAAAAAAACTGTCAGAAACCTTTTAACCTACATTTACCTCTGCAGAAATTGCATTGTGGAAGCACACTCTGAGGCCATTTATCCAAAGTACCCTTTTCTTCCCACACCTGTAGGGAATCTGAAGTTTGACCTCCCCACCTCGTTAATCAAAGTGTTAACTCAAAACCTTCTCATAAATGTAATGACTAGCAAGAACAAATCAGTAACTGAAGAACACCATATACTAATTGGCTATTGGAATGAGAAGTGATGTATGCCTACAGAAAGTTTAATACAGACTTTTGGAGAAACTAAAAGGTAAACACAAGGGTGGCTCAGGATGTGCCACTTTTCAGCAAACATTTGGGAATTGTTGAGGGACAACATCAGAATAAGGAAAGACTTGTAAAGTAAAGCTCTGAGGCAAAATGGGAAAAAAAAATGAGTAATAAGGAAATAAAAGCTGTGGGGATGCCCACAGCCTGGCCAAAGAGAGCAGAAAAGTAATCTTTTACCATTAATTATATTTGAACTCTCTGGCAGACACTCTGAGAACAGGGAAGGAGTTGGGAGGAATTAAGATGCAAAGGTGTCCTCTGAGGAGAGATTAGCTGCCATGGTCTAAGGCACATGAAGGCAGTGTCTGTGAGTGGATCATACAGGAATACCAGCTCCCTTCCAGTGAGCCAGCTCAGGTTTTTGGGAACAGGGTGGCCATCACCAGCACTGTGCACAGCATGGACTGGTGGATAAGCTGAAACTCAGGATAAATTAACCTCCACTGAGCTCTCTCTTGTGCTAGCTAGACACAAGATGCTACACTGCCTACACTACAGTGACAGCTCTACTGTTACTGCCTTATAGACAGTTTTACACCACAGAAAAACCACTAGACAGTGCAAAGGGTAACAAAGACTTTGGTGCTGAAACTCTACTTGTCCCCTGGGAAAGCACTGTTGTTTTATAGCTCTTACCTAATAGTGTGGAGGCTTGACTAGATCATTTCTGGCCAACTCATAAAGCACCCATCATGTCCAGGGGTTGGCTGTGTCATAGCAGCCTCCTGACCGTCATGACACATTAAAGAGAATATAATGAAAGATATTTTGAAAAAGCTTAAAAAAAATCAAGCAGATGACATGCTTCTGGAGGAAGTGGAGCTGCTTACCTATAAAGGCTCACACCTGCTGGGGAGAGCTGGGAGGAAGTTTTAACCCACACATGCTTCTAGGTACATGGCTGACAAGCAGCCACAGCTTCCCCTCAGCTTTCAAAAATGACCAACTGGCCTCTTGAAATTTTCTTTCCTGCCTCCATAGTTCTTTGAAGAGTAAGAATCACCTGGGTAAACTTAACTGATTCTAGTGTATAGTTCACTGTATAGACGATCAGAGATTAGTCTACCTCTTTTGACTTTAATCATTAATTAGGCCATAAGGCTCATTGTTAGAATGGGACATTCTGGCCAAAAAAGTACTGAAATTATGAATGTTCTAAAACATTCCCTCCAAAGTGAATCAGTTCATAAGCACTTCCAAGGCAACATGGTGTTTCATCCTGCACAGCATGTCTTAAATTCTCCATCTGAGTATAAATCCTAGAAGAAGATGTCACCAGTCAGTTCTGAGAAGTGAGGATGTCATTAGCATGTTGCTTTAATTGTGTTTTAAATATCATATTAAACAATTTTTTGGTACATTTCCTAAGAAGAGTCTTCTTTCACGAAGTGTCCCAAGTCTCATGTCAACTTACTGTGGCTCAGATGTGTACGTGAAATCAAATTAGCACATTCCAAACTTCATTTCCACTGAAACACAATCAATTGTAACTGATTTTCCAATCATGCTGCTTTCTCTAATTGTTAGCTCCAGCCTCTGCTGGATAGGTGGTTAAGCAAATTATTCCATCTCACATATGAAAATTGTGCTATTTATGCTGGCAGCTTTCATGGTTACTGATGAAGTTTCTTGAGCTAATGAAATAATGAAAACGCAAAACAGATTTACCTTTCTTAATAAGGAAAAAGATAATGAGCTAAAATTAAAATTGAAACTCTCACTATACAGAGAGTCACTGTAATATTGTTTCTGTTCTAAATTAATGCCTGTGCTTTATGATTTTATTTTTTGTATGCCAGTGACAAAGCTAGTTAAAAAATCCACTCCAACCATGGCATTGTGAGGATGTTTTTACATTATTGCATTTTTTTTTATAATAGAATTATGGGACATATAGTTTTGATGACTTTTCTGTGTGATTAGGCATACAGGAAAAGGCAATGCTTGAATTAGACTCTGTACTGAGCTTCCAGGAGATTTGTCATTGAAGGGGAAAAGGGAGGGTGGATGAAGGTGGCTTTTGTCACAATTTCATCTTTCTATCCACGCCTGGATGCTGGGCTGGCACCTTCTTGGTGCAGATCTGCTGGAATTCTGCAAAGCAAGCCAAGTTCCACTGCGCTGCTCTTCTTCCCAGCCTGTGCCAGTGATATGGTTCATGAGGAAGATTTGCCAAGGAGAAAACAGACCCCCATTGTGCTTTAAAAACCTCATCTTTTCACTCCAGGGCCAAAGAGAGGAGAAAACCTCAATGCGCTTGTGTCATTTGCCTGACAAAGCCTTCTTGCTTCCCCAGTTCACACACAGTTTGATATGGTCTCACCATCTTTTTTTGCTCGCTCCCTCTTGGTCCCCACAGGGAGGCTGAGGACAGGGTCTGTGAGACTCCAGCTAATGCTGAGCATGTGCCTGATGCTGCACTGGCATGAGCCAGGAAGGAGCCCAGCTGCAGCAGTGCAGGCTGTAACAGGAGATAAACCCCTGGCACTGCTTCAGAGCTGGGAGCCTACAAGTATGTAGTCCCTCTGGTTTTTAAATAAGTATTTCCAGAGCTGAGCCCCATCAGTTTTCACTCTAGAGAGGTCTTGGCTTGGAATACAAAATCTGAGAAACATGGTACGGGGCAACTGTCAGGACACATCGGCATTTCTGTCAAATAACTGGGACAGGAGGTCCAGGAGATGCTGCACGTGTCCATGCCACGTGGTTGGAGTTTTACAGAGATATCAATTGGATCCTGAAATCACTGCTCCAACTCCTCTCAAAGTCAGTGATATTTGCAAGAGGAAAGACAACGAAGAGGAACAACAGCAGAGCTCAGTGCTGAGGGACCTGGCTGCTAAGGGTTGCAGGGCTGGTACATGACATAGTTCCCTCACTTCTCTGTATTGGGAAATTGCTGCAAAAGCCCTTCAAGCTCCTGCTCTCTTGCCGAGTTCTCAGCTCACATGTCCCTTCCTCATGCTGCAGCACCCAATTTTCCCCTTAAACATAAAACAATTATACATTTCTGTCAATAAATACCATGCCATAAATTAGTGGGCTTGCTGGCTCTCTGCCTGTCACTGGGGGGAGGAAACGGCCCCATAAATATTTGTGCAAGACATCAATAAATTTGAAGTGTTGACTCGAGTACTCAGCTTCCCTATCTGAGACCTGGGGCAGAGCTTCCGGAGTTCACGTGTTTCTGCCGCCAGAGGCCAATGCTGGAGGTGAATGATATCCCCAAGCTGCTGAAACTGGAGATGGAGAGAGAAAACCCTTATAAAGTCCTTTGCAAAGTCCTTTCATGTTACTGATCCAAGTGGAAAAGGACCTTACAATTGAGATAAGGAAGGTTTTGGGAAGGAAAGTGTTCCTCAGGCCCATTGCTGCTCTTCATTTTTTTTTCTGATTCTTCTGATTTCACAGTTTGTGCTGGTCCTTACTACAAAAATGTCCTTGCTGTAGAGCTTCATGTGGCCAGATTGCTGGATAACCCCCTTCAGCAAAGCTGCTTTAGGCTGTGCACAGGAATCAGAGCGAGACAAGTCACTGTCATCCTGCTTTGTGCTATACAGTCTCAGGACACAGACATCAGTGCCAGGATGCCCCTATGTCCTTCTGAGATGGGTGCAATTTAATCTGAGTTAAAAATATTTTGAGCTGGCTCTGCTTTCACAATGTTTGAATGGCATCACTTCAACTGAAGGCTGTTTTGCTGGCACTGCAGTACTATTCCCGTTTAGGCACATTTAGAAGCCTTTTGACTTCAATACTGACTTCTCCAGGTTTGCAAAATTCTTTTGTGAAGAATGACTCTGTTCTGCAATGCTTACACTGGTGCTGGATGCTCTTCTCCAGCTGAACACGATTTTCATCCTCAAGTAAAAGGGACCCAGTCATTATATATTATTTATTTTCCTCTCAGTTTTGTGTCAATGGGTATATGTCCAGTAAGTGTACCCTGGGAGACAGCTCTTATCCACCCTCAGGACATGGTCCAAGTGGTTCAGTGAGCCTTTTGTTTCTTGTATGTCAAATATTTGGGAGCCTTGTCAGGAAGTGCTCTCTTGCTACTTAAGTAAAATATAAGAGTAAGAGAGAAAAAAAGAGCCTGAGAATGTAAGGAGAAGAGATGAGGGTTAGGGCATTCCTCTGACTCCTCCTGGGACTCCTCTCATCTACCCCAGGAGATGAGCAGCACCTAATAGTATCATTCAAATGAAATGTTGATTGCAAAGACAAATGCAATATTTTTGAACAAACTCTCTTAGATTCTTTGTCTACAAGACCCCAGACTGTGACAACTAGTTAGAAATAGTTGTCAATAAAGCACAAAACTCGGGCTCCAGGGTGAAGCAGATGTACTAGGAAGGTACTGTGTCTGCCTTGCCTTCCCCAGTGCTCCCAGCTCACTGTCTAGACTCAGCTCTCCTGGGAAGAAGGAAGGCGAGAAGGCTTGAGGAAAAAAAAAAGGGGGAAAAAAAAATGAAACCCAAGCTAGCAATTGTCAGCTTTGTGATAATGCTAAATTCCATAATTATTATCCAGGCTACTCAGGAAACCATTTTACAAGGCTTAGTAGACATCTGGGAGTGAAGTAAAAGATATTTATTAAGCCACTCACGTTTCCAGGTTTGTTAAAACAATTGCTTTATCTCTTAATTTCCTATGTATTAAGACACAGTTACTGAAACACAGACAAGGAAACACTCCCCAAAAGCACCTCACATGGAAGCCATAAGTTAGCAGTGGCATGGCACAGACATCATTCAAGACACCCTTTGCTGATGTCCAGGGTGGCTCAGCAGCAATCAATGGTGCTGCTCCCAACAACACACAGCCTCTTATCCCATGACAGAAAATTCCTGTGTACTGGGGGCCCTGGGTACACTCTGGCTCTATGGGCACAGATTGCTCACAGTTCAGCTTTTTCCCCAGCCCAGCCTGGCATGCCCAGCTTCTACACTGGAATTTGCCATTTCACTGCAGCCAGGAACTCAACATCGTGTTCCTTCTTCCCCATTGGGACCTGGCTGCAGATTATTCTTTCCGTGTTGTTTTCAACACAAGAGCAAGCACTTTTTTCCCACCCTGCCTCCCATAAAAGAGGCAACCAGGAAGCAGGACAAGAATTCTTCTGAGTTTGGGGGGGTCTTTTTTGTTATTCTGCAACAGGAGACAAGGGCTGGCATGCAGCAGTTGGGCTTGTTCCCCAATTTATGTTTCATGAAATGAATATTTTAGAGAAAAGACAAAGCATTGCTTGTTAATTGAGACTCTGAGGAGACTGTAGAGCTGCTGGTTGCATGGATATGTGTGCATCGGTTGAATTCACAGCTAGGGTTTCACTATCAGCAACCTCATCCTCAATTTTTCCCCACCTTCATCAGCAAAAGATTCAAGCAGTCAGTCAGACCACCTGGCTATTAAAACATGAATCTTTATGACCCTTGTCCAGGTAAATGTTACAACAAATTGGAAAGCTCAATTGAAATGATGACTATAATAAAATAACCAAATACAACTACTGAAAAGTAGCTGCAAGGAAGAGAAACAAATGAGAACTCTCTGAAATCATTTGCCTTAAATCTGTGAAAAGCCATCAAGCATCAGGAAACTATTCAGAGAGGGTGATATTTGTTTTGTTTACTCACATCTGCTTGTCCTAGTTATCATCTACTATCTTCCATATTTGGGTTTTCTTCCTCTTGCTGAACATTTTTATTTTGCCATCTTAAGAAAAAGAAAAGTTGCAGAACAGTAAAATTAATGTATAGAGGGAGAATCGCTGACTGAGAGGATTTATGCTGGCAACACTCTGCTTGAAAGTTGTTTTTCAAATGGAAAACAATGGCATACTTCCTTGGCCACCAGAGATCACTCACTTGAAAGATTTTTTTCAGCTGAGCTGATGGGAAATGCTCTCCTTATCAGCTGCTCGGAGGAGATACCAGCACCACACCTGCAGTAGCTTGCTGATGGTCACAACTTGTGACTCAGCACCAGACCAAAAGAAAAAAAAGAGGGCAAAACCAGCTAGATGTTGTCTAACTATCTTGACTCACTAGGGCTCTTATTCTCACTTTGCTGTGACCTTTAGAGGGATAGAGTTGATACTGAGCAAACAATACATCTCCATCCTCTTCAGGAAGCCCCCACTCCTGCCCTCTGCCTGTCTGGGAGTGCTTTGCTCAGTGCTGTCAGCCACATGCCCTGCACAGCCCAGCTGGAGGAGCAGGGATGACGCACCAAGTCATGTTGATTTGTGGCATCTCCCTGAGCAGGATATGCAAAGTAAAGACAGACAGTAATGGATAAACTCCAGCAACTGTGAAGCTGCCATTAGCAATAGCTCTCACACTGTGCAGAGCACCCTTGAATGAACTTCCCCATGGCCCAAAGTCCCTGGTGACACACAGAGATATTGCAGCTCGTCTTTTAGTAAGAAATGCTGTGCCTTTTACCATTTTACTATCTTGTTTTGCTTTTGTGTTTTTTTTTTTTTTTCCAGCCTCCCTTGGATGAGGGAGCCCTGGCACAGGCTGCACAGAGAGGTTGGGGAATCTCTTCTCGAGAGGTTTCCAAACCTGCCTGGACTCATTCCTCTGCAACCTGAATGAGGGGAACCTGCTTTAGCAAGGGGTTGGGCTGGATGATCTCTAGAGGTCTCTTCCAAACCTTACCATTCTGAGGATTTTGTGAATCTCCCGATTTTCCTTATTGAAGCCACCATTTTCACGCAGCTCTTCCATTGCTGTCAAAGTTAATGTTAGTATCTGGGCAAAGCACAGAGGCCTTTCACCTTCAGAGTCTACATGAGAAACTTGGTTCTAAATCAAGGTTTCCAAATGCCAAGGGAGCTGCGATGTCCTCCATGTATTCCCATCACTAAGCACCAAGATGCTAATTCCTTAACACTTTTTAGTTCTGCGTTTTTTGCAGGGATACCAAACCATACTGAACCTCAGCAGAAGGCTCCAGGTGACAACCGAGACACCATTCTGTTGTGGAGGCATTTTGTCTTCTCTCTTTTTATCTTCACATTACCTCCAAGTTCAGAAGCCTGAAGTCTTTCTCTGACATATATATTACATCAACCAAAATCAATGCAGACAGGTTAGTGTTTTCCTATACTTTTTTCCTTAAATATATCACTAGAAATTGACTGCTGACAGTCTTTTCCAGAAATGAAAATAAAAGGCAAAAATGACCACAAACCAGAACCCTTCCTGGGGTAGATTTTTTTTTTAAGGTACCTCTGTGGGTTTGGATCCTACCTGCTGTTTTCAAAAGTATGTTTTTTCCACCATGGATTCAAGTCAGTTTTGAAGAAGAATCCTACCTCTCTTACATGCTTTTGCAGTTGATCCCTTCAGCTTTCAAAATCCTTCTGGCTCTGCCTCCTGCACTGTGCTGCTGTCTGCAGCCAGTCAGAGCTGTCTGAAAAGCTGCTGCTGACCATGCATTGGGTCTTTACAAGCCCCATCTGCTGGTGGGGTCATACTTCAAGCAAAGATCTCATTTATCTTCCAGTAAAGGCGTTTGCTGTTTGTCATGGTCCACACCACCTGGAAGCACAGGTGTGTGGCATGAAGAAAACCTGAGGGATGGTTTTACAGAAGTTATAAAATCTGAGCCTTTTATGAAAAGGAGATGAGAGATTCAAGGAACATGATAACCTTTGTGGGGTTTAGTCTGATTATTGTTAGCATACAGGATACAATAAAGGACATCACACACAAAGGACATCTCACACAACTTTTTCAAAGTCCAACTGAGAACACACTGGTTCACCCTGAGTCTGTTCCCTAGCCCACTGCAGGCTCAAAGTGAAAGCCTCTAGTAGTCTTAATAGCAGATTTCCAGGCCACTCTGGTGAAAGCAAAGAATTTTCTCATATGTGCAAACATACCTGACGATTGGCATAATCCCAACGAACACACATTAGGTCAGTTAAAATATTCCAGTGTATTGACATTAATTCCACAGCTCAGGCTCAAGATCATGTTCTCATTTGTCTGAATAACAGATCATTTAAATATCTAGTTCAAACAGAAAGACTTTGGGCTTATATAGGGGGATGGGGGGTGGTGCACTGCACAGAATCCAGGAGACAAAAGTTTTCCTTGTAGCGTGCACTGTGCTGGTCTCCCAGCCTTGGCAGCCACGAGCACGACACAGCAACAGCAGTCTGGCCAAGACAAATCTATAAAATTTGCACTGTACATACACCCCTCCATGCATGAAGGTCTAATAAGCCCAGATACTTTCTGCTTCTCCAAACAGTCAAACTACAGAGGTTTCCCCATGGATTCTAGGGAGGCCAGGAGCACGGAGACTTTATTATGTAATAACCCACATTATTTAGTGAAAATCTGGAATATGCTTTATTAGTTGGGCCTTTGTTTGGTCAGGAAATACCTCCAGACAAATGTGATGACACAGACATTTTTAATTTGCCACTTCACTTCGTGGCAAATTAGCTGATTTTACTTGTTATTCCCTCCATTAAAAACGACAGGCTGCAAGGTTAGCAGTTTCCCTCAGAAGCTCTTGATGACATTACAGACACACATAGAAAGCACGAGCACATCAGAACGAATTAAGATCACCTCCCTTGCCTATAATCTGAAACACTCCATGTGGTCTCTCTTAGCATCAATCCCAAATGCCAACTCTCTGGAATAGCATATGCAAGTGGTTGGAGGTAAGGCAAGAAGAGGTCAAATTCTATGTGCTCTGTACGACAAAATTTGTGGTACAAACCCAACAATTACCAACCAAGTGGTGAGTGAAAAACAAACGTCCTACCTATTACCCAATTTCAAATGCCAATGTGATGCCCCCAGGATTCTTGGGCCTCAGTTATTTTTTTGACATATTTGGTAACGTGTCAGGTCTTAATACCTGCTCTCAAATGGAGTGGGGTTTTTCTATTTGTGAGCTCAAAGTAATTTTCACTTCAGAGTAGACTTAGAAAAAGACCAGCTAGGCTGCTGCTGGAGTATAATTTGAGTATATATCTGTCTATGAATTACACTTCTGTTTAGGATAAATAGGAAAAAACGTAGCAGAAGTGATGTTAAGTGCAAAATATTTAATCTTGACTGAATATCACTGAAGCAGCTCAATGCAGACCCAAAGGAAATACTAATAAAGAAAAAAAAAGGGTGAGGAGAAGCAATCCTAGCTTTCTGTATAGTGAGGATTAGGAACTGAAATGTAGCCAGCATAAAAACATGCACTTTTGCTGGACTTCAGTCCAGATAGTATATAAAAAAAAGTACAGATTATGTAGAGCCAGGTAATAAAAGAGGTAGCCATGGTGAGTCTGCAAATGCACTTTTTTTGACTGGAGGTTTAATGAATGAGGCTGAAGGTCTGCCAGATGGTGCTGAGCGAGACTGATGCAGCTCCTGGGGTTTGCTTCAAGAGAAGCATCAGTGGAGGTCTACAGGCTGGGTATGGAGAGTGGGTGGGAGGGTTGTGAAGACTTGCTGCTCGATCCATTAGCAGCATGGAACACTTCACCTGCACAGCAATGCCTTCTCAGGGAGCAACAGAATTACAACTGTTTGTGCAGGCTGGAGGTCATGGTGAGATCCCTCCTCAGCTTCACACAGCCATTTTATAGCCAAGCAATGAGGCATGGCTGGGATTTCCAGAAATGTCAGGTGTGTGTTGGAGAAACTGATTTCCACATTGGGAAAGCCTCTGGTGACTCTGGGCCAGCTGGATGGACCTCTGCCTGCCACTGGCATCCCCAGGAGCAGGAGTGCTTGACCAGCCAACAAACCCAGCCAAACACCAATGTGTTTTGGAGTAACGGGTAGCAAGTGAGGAGGACAGGAGAGCTCCACCTGGAAGTTGCTTCCCAGGGCCAGAAGCTGCAAACGTCCATCTCTTGCCACTTCCTACCTGGGCTCAGGGCATGTTTATCATCATTTTCCTCAAACTGCTCTGAAGTTAGGCATCTAAAACAGTCAGTGAAACTCAGGCTTCAACCCATTAGGAATAATCAGATTGCTCTCTACAGATGTGCATTTCAGAAGTACTTCCCAAGTCAGTTTTGAGTGTAGTCTCATAAAATGTGTTTGTATATAGTTATCTCAAACTCCCCAGTGTGTGACTGGCAAAGGTGAAAAGTTAAAGGGAGCCTTTTTAATTCAGGACAAGTGAATTTAGGTTGTGTTTGCAGTCACTACACACAGTTTCAAGGTGGTGGATGGTCAGTGGCCCTAGCAAGCAAAATGTCCTTTCAGAACTCATTCCAATCTCAAAGAGATAATCCTACAAGGAAAAAAAATCACCTCACAAGCAAGGCCACCTCACCAGACAAGACATAGGAGGTTTGCAGATTCTTTGGCTCTTGGAGTTGTACGGTCTGCAGGTCAGTGAGGTGTGAGTGTGGCAGCAAGCACTTGCTCCTTGTGCTTCTGCTAGACAAGGCTCAGATGAAGGAAATCACATTCTTACCTTTTTTTTCCCCCACCTTCAGGTGTATAACCTTTATTCCTAAAGCAAGAAGCAGCCCCAGATGTGTTTTCAGACATACCTGTCCTGCTGTCGCCATGCCTCACTCTCTTGACTCTTCAGCTCTGCTCACCAGTGTGTGGTAACCACTGTTGACTTTATCTGCCTTGCAGTCTTTTAAGCCTGTGTATAATTGCTGAGAAACCTTCTTTACATAGGAGTCAGAGGAGCCTCTTTCGTTGTGTTGCTTTTTGCTCAGAAGGGGTTGAAGCAGCAATCTTGACTTAAAGGCTGATTCTGATTGGAAAATAAACAACTATAAAGTACAATAAATCCCATTGAAGAGTCCAGTCAAAACATCCCAATGAACAGCTAATGCTCTACTAACCAAATCCAGATGTCACTGCCTTGTCTGGCTCTAATTGTTTGACTGGAGAGCAGCAGCATAACCTGAAGGAAATCTCTACTTCTTGCCCTTAGGATGAGCTGCTAAGGCAGAAAATGATTTGGTTTTGTTGGGTTTTTTAATTTCCTTACTACAGAGGAGTCTCACCTGTGCTCATTAGGGTCTCTGCTAACATCTCAGTGGCAGGACACAGTCCTGTTTTAAGACTCCTTAAGGAACCTCACAAAAAGTTTCTCAAGAGCATGAAGTTGCCTTTGACATCTGATGTTTCTTCATTCCCAAACAATTCTGGGTTTATTTGTTTAACCAAAGGACATGCCCCCGCCGATTGCAGCTAAATTCTTAGATAAAGGTAGTTGTAAATTCCAGCTGCAAGTATTTGAAACACCAAATTTGAAATACCAAGCAGAGAAAGCAATTGCTTTCAAATTAAAATTGCTTTCAATTTCTAAAAATAAGACAGTCAGAAGACTGGAGATGAGTTTGGAAACAAAAAGTAGGTTTTTAAAAATAAGATTAATCTGGTGCACCCAACATTTCTACAGCCTGGAAAATCCATGTCTGTCTGCATGAGTCCACATTGGCAGGGGACATACAAAGTGGTTAACCAGGATTTTCCAATGTTTTGTCTTTTTAGGTAGATTTGACAGGATCATATTATATATTCACATTTTAGAAACAATTCTGTGCTATACTACAAAGCAACATGTGTGCCTGGAAGTATCTTCTTTGTTTTACCTCAATACTTCCCAGTGTCGTGATTCTACAAACGTTTACTTACATTAACTTCAAGCAAAGGCATCTCATTGGCTTCTGTAATTTCCATGACATTAAGTATTGCTATTCATAATTCACTCTTGGAGGGCTAGTCATATCCTGAGCACATAGAAAGAGGTTCTGTGAAAGATTTTCCTAGATGTTAGTTAATAAGATTCTGTTAAAAACCACTGCTCATATTCCTTACCAATTTAGATCCGTCAGTAATATTAATTTTATCTGTAGTTGACTTTAATTTTATCAAATAACTTTCTCAAATAACTTTCTAAGATGAATTTTTATGCACATTTCCCTTAGCATCTCCAACCTGTTGTTTGGACTTCATAAGAGTAATTTAGAGCTGTGCAAATTTGCACACCAAAATCTCCTGATGAGCTTCTACAACATTGAGGTTTTTTTTAGTGCTTGTAAAAAAAAAAAAAAAAAAGAATAAGAAATAAAAAGCCTAGAACCTGACCCGCAAGTGTCAAAGCCATTTTTTCAGTGGAGCACTGTACAGTGAAACAGTGAAGCATCTGTCTGGACACATCCAGCCATATCTTTCAGTCATGATCTGCAAGTGAATAACACAGGATTTGAAATACAGTAGACAGTTGTGCAGAGCATGAACAATAAAAATTACATCCAGCCTTTAATCCAGGGGATTCTGGGCTGAGCTCAGCCTCCATGGATATACATATCCATTCTGCATTTAGTTCCACATATTCAAAAACTGGATGTTCCCCTAGATGAGTCACATGGGAGCAAAAGTGAGATTAAGTAGCTCTCTGCCCATGTTTGGTTATTAGTATTACACATGTAATATGTAGTCACATAAGCAACTGTGCTGCACAATTGTCAAAAAAACTAATTTCTTCCAAGATACCAGAAAGTTTCACGTTTCATGTATCGTCTTTATTTTGTTCTTGGCCTTGGGAGAAAAGAGATGGAAAAGAACTGGGACGTTACTCATGCATCATACATTTGGAATCAGAAACATTTTGATAAATCTTTCTCCCTGAAGTCTAAGCAAAGAACTATTTCCTGCCAACAGGACTCAATGCAAAACCGACTCCTTCACCAAACTTCTCCTTCCATGTTCCTAAAGCTGCCAGAAATTGTCCTGGCTTTGCCAATGGTGATACAATGGAGGATTTCTCTGCTGTGGATGCTGACTATGTACCAACATAAAACTACCACTGTGCTGGTATGAAGTGGCATCTATCAGCCATCAAGAAAAAGGCCAATGACAAAGTAGGGTCCTCCAAGGACCATCTCCTCTACCTGGTTGTTAACTTTTGTCTGCTTCAAGGTCTCAGACTAGTATCTATCACCAGCAGGAATTAGATGTGTAATGTGGGAAAGCCCCGCATTTAAGTAGACAGGTGTTGAACTGCTCAACAAAGGGAAAGGGAATTAAATATTGTATTCAACTTTACCTCCAAAGTTACTGCAAAGAAATTGTGAGATGTTAGGAGGAGAAAAACCTATAGGAGATATGTTTCTGATAAGTAGCTGAGTTTAGATAAAATGGATAAATTCCAAACCACAGTTTTTATACCAATCCAGAGCATCAGTGTTTACTGACATGTAACGTTAAATATCTTTATCTCTAACCATTTCAAAGTACTCAAACCTATCTTTAAAAACCAGCCTTTGACTTTGGCAGCAAAGTCGGCTGTTAAAAGAAACTGTTAACATTCAGTTGAGTGGCATGTGGAAGAAAACTGGCAAAGTAAACTCAAGGGTTAATGAAAGTAAATGAGATAATCCTCATTGATCCCCCATAATCCCCTCGGTCTGAGTGTGACTGTCAATCACAGGGAGAGACTTTTTTTCTAATCTATCCCTCTGTGACTAGGTCATTCCAAACTGAATATACTCTATATACAGACATATATTCACACACACTGAACATATAACAAAAACCTTCAGCGTAAATTCCACGCTGAAGGGGGAAATTAAGCATAGCTGAAAATATGGCATGCAGATTTTAAAAACACAAAGTTTCTTTTGCTGGTTGAAATATATTCAAGCTGTGTATTCACACTAACTCACCGCTTCCCATGTAGGCTGGTAGCAAGTAATGAATCTGTTAAACCCCTCCTCCAGAAAGGAAGAAAGACTGTTCCCATAAAATTAAAACTTACTGTTTAACAGCTTGACCTAAGCAAAATATGGTCTGGGACATAAAAGAAATTATTTCAGTTCTTTTTCAGAGAACTACTGACATAAAAATATTATTAAATCAAATGAAGGTGTATTTGAGGTTAAGAGGAATCCAGCCTGATGCAGGAGGAGCAGTGTGTGAGAGGGGAGAGTTATGCAGGTGACTTGTCCCAGCTGCCTTCAGGCAGTGCTGTGGCCTTTCCTTGGAAGTACCAACCCCAAAGTTCTCTCTTCTTTTGGGAACTGCATCAGTGCAGGGCTGTTGACACTTTCCCACAGACACCTGGACACTGCAGGAAAAGAGAAGGGGCTGCTCTGTGTCTCTACAAAGTCTGAGCTCATCAGCTCATTCTTCTGAGAACTGTATTAGATCCAAAGACAGTCTGAGGCATCAGTCTCTTTAACTCTTGTTTCAGTTTAGTCCTTAGCTACTGAAGCAGTACTGTGCTTTTCCTGCACTGCCACAAGCTGGGAGGATTGTCTACAGACAGACAGCACCAGATGTGCTCTGCCAGAGCTGGCTCAGGAACTGGCTCAGGAGACTTCATGATCCAGGGAGGTGAACGTATCTGGATTATAAGGGCATTAGCTCTGTAGTCCAGATTTGCTACAAAAATTCAGTTCTAAACCCATGCTTGATTTTGTGAGAAATTCATCTGAGACACCCACTGCATAGGGACGTTATTCACAGCATTTGTAAATACCTGCTTATTCTGAGAAATTTCCATCTAATACTTTGCTTCTGGAATTCCTGACATTATAGCCATGGTGCTTAGGGACATAGTTTAGTGATGGACTTGGCAGTGTTAAATTTATGGTGGGACTTGCTGGTCTTAAGAGTATTTTCCAACCTAAATGACTCTATTATTGCTATATTATAGCAGTCACTTACACAGACTGTCTACAGTTGGGTTTTTTTTTTAAAGCCAATCTTTTTACAGAGCGTTCAGACTCACCTGTAATAACTTTATCACGTACTGCAGTATAAAAGGAAGTTTTCTGTCAAAGGTTTGGGACAGAAATGCTTCACACCACCCAAAGACACAGCCATTTTCCTCCTGTAAAACTTCAGATCAAACTTTGCTGCCTAAGCCACTATTTCTAACCTGAGGCTGAGTTAGAAAGAAATGCCCCACTCTCAGGTTTAAAGAAAAACCAGCTTGGTAGCCACTTGGCCTGCAGCCAGGATTAAAGTGTTAACTCCACGTCTGTCAACCTGTCACTTAAACATTTCCCAAACTACTGACCACTTCTATTAAAAGACCATTAAACCAGGATTAAGCTTTTCCAGAGTTAAGCTGATGTAAAAATGCAAGGAATGTCACACCAAGGCCAGCTCGTTTTATTTGTATTCTAAACAGGCAGAAGATGGGAGATAAAATGTTACATGCTCAGTAAATATGGGTATATAGCCATGCTTGGCATTTTCCCTTCTTTCAGATTCCTAAGCCCAGATCCCATTATTCAGTGCTCTGATAGCTGCAGAACATCACACAGTGAACACAGAATCCTCCAGCTGCCTGGAAACTAGCACTGGCTGCTTTACAGCAGGTCACGGCTGCTTTGCCTGGAGGGGGGATGCAATACAAAGTCCGGCCATAGTGCGGGGGAATAGCCATGGTTATAAACACCACATTTGGTTAATGCATCATGTCATCAGATACCAATTGCTAAAAAAGAACAGTTTCATCAAAAGCAAGAGCCTGTTTTGAGCAGTCTGTGAATTCAGATTCTGTAGCAGTGTTTGCAGATGAAGACAGGAGGTGTGTGCACAGGCAGGACATGGGTGCTGCTGCTCCTTTCAGATTGTTTTGTTATCTGAAGTTAAATAAATCCTAAAAGACCGTGCACTGAGCTCTACAAATCATCATTTCTTCAATAGGAGAGAGTATTACATCTGAAAACGGTCAAAGGGGGATAAAAATGACCCATTAATGAAGCATTCTGTCTCATTTTAACCTTTTTGAGTCCTCAGTAACTCAGTGATGCACCACCTAAGAGAAAACTCCTGGAAGACACCACTAAAGTCAGCCCATGGATGCTGTTGAACAGCACGAGTCCTGTTTAACCTGTGGGATAAGTTACACCATTCAGGTCAACAATCACACACCTGCAGGTAGTATCAGAAAGCAGCTATTGGATTGTGCAAATCTAGGGAATCTGTAGATGATACCTTAGGAGAAATACACAGGCTCCTAAGAGTTATGCACAGATAACATTAGAGCTAAATAACCAGGTCTATAGATAACTATAAACTCAAAATATTAACAAGGAGAATTAGGAACCAAGCCTTGTCAACTCCTGCAAACAAAGTACCTGTCTTGTGAATGAACATTTATTTAATGTTCTGATTTCCACACAGTACTATCTGTAGAAGCAATAAGGAAGTCTACCAAGGGTTACCAAGTACCTCAGTGGAAGTCCCACCAGCTTGGTTTGCCAGCTGCTGTGCTGGGACATGAGAGATTGATCTTTTTGTCTCACATTTACTCACTATCAGCCTTTGGTAAAGACAGGGTGCAATGCTTGATGGACTTAACAGCCAGATTCACTTTGGGCATTGGGTATCTTCCACTTAATTAATCTGAATAAAAGCACACTGGCCTCCCTGGATGTTGGTGCAAAGCTATGACTCTCAGAACTGTTGATTATTATGTTTGTTAATTACTGTCCTGCAGATTTTCAAAATATAAACCCTTAAGCAATTCTGCCTACACAGAGATCACAGAACTGGCCATTCTCAAACAGGGAGGTGCATCTATTTAATGAGATTCCTCTCCTTCTCCTTAGGCCTCCTCCCTTCTCTAGCCTGTCATCTATATTAAATACAATTTTGCTTTCAGGAAGTATCTATGACACTTCCATCTGAAGCAAAGCTTCCAGTATTTACAGATATCAAAGGACTTGTCTTAATTTCATCTGATACTTTAAAAAGCCTTTTATTCTAAAATAAATTATTGAAATGTGGTATTGGTAAAATGGGTTGCTCCAGTAATGGATTTGCTGTGATGGTGCAATCAATTTCAGAGATTGGATTTCAGGATAGAAACAATTCATCACTCTCCATGCCAATGCGAGGTTTACCTTCACACTGTGGTCACCCACTGGAGCTTATGGATACCAAGGGCACAGCAGGATCTGTTGGAAGAAAACTCTTTCTGTTGCTGAAGTCAGAGCCTCAAGAGTCTTCACAGTTACAGCAGCTCCACAGCATCATGGTGTCAACTGGGGAGATACACAGGGACTCATCCACTTGCAGTAGCAGGTGTGCTTAAATAGCCATTGATCTGCTCTGCCATGAATCAAATGCAGGTTTCCTTCTCTGTGTTTTTCCACTTCTCTGTTTTATTTCAAGATCAGCAGAGCCTTTCAGTAGGTGAAGGCCTTCAGGGGTAGAGACTGCAACGGTTTTAACAAGAATGATGGGGAGAGACCTTGGAATGGTACAACTTCTTCCCATCCTGTAACATAAAGCACCCAGCATGAGTGGTGCTAACATGGGAAGGAGAAGAGGAGGTGTGACATTAACTGTCCCTCCTGCACTGACCCTCCCTTTCAGTAAATTCCCACCTGACATTTTTCACAAGCTGGAGATTCAAACAACTGCAGGTACATTAGCCCTGCTATAGCTACAAATGTGTCTCCTGTATTTCTGCAGCAAAGGAGGAGGCTGAGAACAGCACTTTAGGACTAGAGGTCAACAACAACAGGATTTTACACTCGTGTGCCTCTATTAGCATATATACATATTCACAATCTCATTAGTCCCTCTTTCTCCTTGCTCTCTGCCTAGTAGAGTCCCTTCAGTCCTGCCAGGGCCACAACCCACAGAGGCTCCACGACCCACCATGAAGCATCTAATCTGTGGCATCCTGAACTATCAGCGTCAGGAACAAAGGACAAACCTAAACCTTGTGATATGAAAAACATGAAAGCTGTTTTTCCATCCTCATCTCTAAAGAATCTTGTTCATCATTCCTAGAAAGCAAAGTCAACTCCATAAATCAAGGTTTGTGTATTTGGGGTTTTACATTAGCACCTTCATTCACAGTTTGCCATGACCTTTTGGATCAGGGTGAACTATTCTACTGCGCTGGGAAAGGGCAGCTTCAGAATCAAATTCAGCACCTAGGAAATTTCCTTTGGCTCTCAGCTGTCCTGGTTTTAAATCTGACTCCCTGCTTAAGGACAAAGTCATGTCTACATTTGATTTTAGGTGTTATACACAATAATTTAGAAAGTTAAATGGAGATCTGGCAAGTCTCTGACTATGGAGAGGGGCTGGAAAATATTATTTGGAGCCAGAAATGCAACTTTCTTGACTATGGTCTGTATTCGGTCTACCAACAGCAACTCTGCATTTAATCTTTCACTGACTTTCTCAAGTACTATAAATGGTGAACATTTGTTCACCTAAAGAATCACCATCAATAAACACAACTAGGTTGGAATACGTGATGAAGGGTGAAAAACTTGTGACAGTTACTTATGATGCCTTTTAGGATAGCTTGAAGTAACTGAAAAGTCTCTGGAGTTTTAAAGCTTTCTTCTCATTCCACGCCACTGCTTCCACTCCTTCTTTTGCTTTGTCTTTTCATACAAAATAAAGCCTATCCTGAAAATTTGTTTTAAAACATCAAGGCTCTGAAGAAATTCACAAAAGGCACATGAAATTGTGAAGATACAGAAAACCACAGCAAGAAAGCTATGGAACATGAGGAAATGCATTTAAGTTGCACCAGGAGAGGTTTAGATTAGACATTTGGAAGAACTTTTTCACTGAGATGGTTACTAAGCATTGGAACAGGCTGCCCAGGGAGGTGGTGGAGTCACCATCTCCAGAGATATTCAAAAGACACATAGATGAGGTGCTGAGGGATACGGTTTAGTGATGGGCCTGACAGAGTGATGTGACTGGTTGGACTTGATGATCTTAAAGGTCTTTTCCAACTGTAACGATTCTATGATCCTATGAATCTAAGCTGCTGCTGATGCCACCATGATCCCTGCAAAGAAAGGGCTCCTGGAAGGCCACGGTCTCCCAGAGATAACTAACTTTGGTCACAATAAGCAGGTGCTTTTTTAATGTCCAGATTCTGGATTTAAATGCACAAATCCTGCCAGCCATCCAATGCAGAACTGATGTACTGTCAGACGTGCCCACAGCCTCAGGAAACCTGTAAGAAAAATAACTCTGTGCTCATCTCCTTAGTCTCTGTTCAAACACTTCGATAAGGCTGCTGTATCTGTGTCAGACACTCAGGTTTTTCCACCTGTGGAAATCACACTTGAAACATTAAAAATTGAGCTTTTGGAGTTCAGTGCTGACAAGAGCAGATCTACATAACTCAGTGGTCACCAACACCAGTCTATCTAATTTAGAGGTTCTTTTTGGATGGGAGGTGCTAGGACAGTTCAGGAAGAAGTAGCAACACTGGAGGGGAATGAAACTATGTAATAAATTAGACTTTTACTCGCAATTTCCAAACTTTGAATGAATCTTGTATTTGCAAAACAACAGTAATTCCAGTGATAAATGAAAAAAAATAATTGCTTTGTTAACAATCCAACACTCCTCACCACTCAGATAAGACTACTCTAAATAAATATAGTAGTTTATTCCCAATCCTAACCATCATGCCATAAAGACCTGTTCCTGCAATTATTTTGTGTCTTAACTTACAAATATCAGTGGGCAGAAAAGAAATTCAGTCCAGAATACTCTTGCAGCCTTCGTAATAAGCTGTAAAAAGGGAAAAAAAGTACTAATAGACACAATGAGCAACAGTCATAGTTACTGTCCACTGGAGTGCAGGGTGCTATGGAGTTATCAATGCTTTGTTAGGTATATTCATATGCAAGCAGAACCAAGCATTCTCCAAGGAAACTTTAAGAGTCATGAATTTACACTTACTCTCTGACTCTGGTAAGTGCCACACATACCTTCCTTGGGATGTCACCTGGTCCATCTTTAAAGAGATGAGCTTTCATACCCCAGGGCTCCCCTCAGTGAGGCAGCAGTGCCTCCTGCTGTACTCTGAACTGCAGTTATACCCAGACTTCCAGCTCGGTCTGGTTTCAGTTGTCAGTTAAGCTATGGTTTGGCATTTTGAGAACTGAGGTGATTAGTGGAAGATATGTCTAACTGGCCTCAATACCTCTGCAAACATCAGCCTGTGCCACAGAGGTACACTCAGCATGGTCTAATGTGGGACAACAGCAAAGCTGTGCAGTCTGAGGGGCAGCCTGAAATACCTGAGAGATGTTCTGTTCATAAACCAACTTTTCATGCATTTTTGAATTTGTTTAACATAGTACATCAAGGCTAATCTGTGGCACCCACACACTCCCCTCCTCTTGCTTTAACACACTTCAGCACTAATCTGCAGGAAGCCCTGCTGCAGCACTGCAACCATCTCCTGAACAGACTTTCACTTGTGCTGACCCATGACAGACTGCCACAGTTGGGGCATGCTGACTGTTATCAAAGCCCACGTGAATGCCAAGTCTGCCTTAATCCAAAAACATCAGAAAAAGGAACTTGGGGTCAATCTTACTTCAGGAATGTGTCAAACTTCCTGGAGGTCACAGCAAGAGAACAAGCCCAATGTTTCACCTCTGAAAGGGAGAGGTAGAGACGTTTTAAATCATTTTGAGTCTTCAGCCTGTAAAGCAGGTAGACTGGCAAAAAAAGCAGGGCTTGTCTCTGCTCTGGACTGTGACTGGGAGCCTTTCACTGGAGTGAGTTCTTCCTCCCCCTCAGGGTGGTTTTGTGCATATCAGGTAGAAAATCTCTTTGAAAAACAGTAGCTCAAATATTTCAAAACAATCATTAGGCTAACAAAGAAGAAGAATAATGTTAAAGGCTGCTCTTCTGCCACAACTTCCACCCATAAAGTTTCTGAAGGTTTTGCAGAATCTATTTATCCAACCTCAGTGCAGGGAAGCTGGCTCAAGGAACAATCATCAACAGCAAGCACCTCCAAAACTTGGTGTGACGGTTTCTCACTGCAATTGGAAGAGCTTTGCCAGCAATACTGCTCTGGGCTGTTCACAAAGCACACAGACAGGCCCTAGCAAACCACCATCCTTCCCTCCTGAGTGCTACACTAATCCAAGTAACATGTCCCCCAGTACTTAAAATCTAGTTCAGGTGATGGTACTGCTGAAATATCTGTCTCTCTGTCCCACTCTCACATCATTTGAATCAAACTGGTTTGCTTGACTTTCAGGCTTTGGGGCTGTGTAAGGTCTGCAAAGCAGTTTATGATCTTTGACTCAAAAGACTCCATGGGTAAAAAGTGTAGTCTTTTTCATTCCCAGGCAAGATTTACACAACCAATAAGTTTCACAGCACATCTGTGAGACTTCTACATTTTATATTTGGAGAAACTGAGGCAGGAGGTTACATGGTTTCTAAAGGTCATCAAACAGAACTGTGGGAGTGCCAGGAGGTCTTCAAATGACTCTTTTCATTAGATAAATCTCTTTTCTAGTCCTTTTCCACTAAGAATTGAGAAATACCTTAATACTCCAGTTAAAAGAAAGTAGAGAAGGACATGTATACCTGAAATAAGTTTCATCAGGAACGAACTTCCCAAACAACCCTCTTTATGCAAGTCCTGGTTCAGTGACAGGTTAGGATGAGTTAATGGACCTGGAAGCTGTGATATCTTCCTTGCCAGGACTGCCCAAGCCCACAGTGCTCTTGCTAGCCTGGCTCTCAAGGCTTCTGCCAAGTCCAACTCTGCTGCAGTAGTCCAAATCATCAGCACAGCCAGGAAAAATGTAGTCTGCAAGCTGTAATGCCAATGTCCCTGAAGTGATGAACCCTAGAAAGAAGTGCCAGGGTGAATGTTAGCCCTTCTGTAACTAGAAGTGGCAGAAGTGGTAGCTAAAGAACTGAGCTGTAGTGCAAAACCTTGTGAGGATGGACTCAGCTGAGAAGGTTGAAGCAGCAAGGAGGGACTGGTTTGGAGATAAAAGGTGCCAGTGAACACTGGTAGAGTAACTCCAGACTTATTCTGGGATAAATGACAGAAAAATCTGGGTCTTGTGCATGCAGAGCCAAAAATGAATGTATGAGTAACATGGGGAAGTATTTCTCCTCACCTCTTTTCTCTTTTAACCATTCAATACCTTTTTTTCTTTCTCATCCCAGAGGAAAAGTCTGATCCATCAGCCGTCAGGCAACCCACATATGATTTCACGATTTTCCTGAAACTCTTCTGAGAAGCACTTTTCCTTAAAAAAATATCTGCTCCCTCTGCAGACCAAAGAGAGTATCATCTTCTGAGCATCTATGCAAACAAAGCCAAACTTCTACATCTTTGGCAGTTCAAAACTCACAGCAATACAGTGGGAGATTGCAGAAGTTCTTTATAGCTATTACAGAATTCTTAGAACAGAGCAAGCAAGCTGCATGGGGGCAGCCATGCAAAGATATTAATTTGCATTATTAATACCACTTTCTTCAGCTTCATTGACTCACTTCTTTCCAATTTTGCCCCTGAGAGTAAGTAGAAGAAATCAGAAAAAGTAATCTTCCTGACATCAATAGGAATGTGAGCATGTACCATCTCTTTTGAAATCAGATGTTTGATGCTCACTGTCAGATAGAAGAAGATGTGACCACAGCACCTATCTGCATTCTTATCACAGACATTTTGCTCACAGTAGCAAGAAATGCTCAAAGTGAAAGTTTTTATAGGGCAAGAGGCTTCTGCACTTCACACACAAAGATCAGTCAAAGAATATTTGCAGAAAGGGAGTTTTGAATTAATTTAGGGAGAAATTAATAAGAAAATATAACTCTAAAGATTGAGCTCTTCAGAGACTAAGGAGACTGGTCCTGTGTCAACCACCTAGAACCAAATTCCACCAGTTGAGAAAAGAACTACACTCACAACTAATGGGAACAGTGAGCTTTCATCAGACTGCTGCAAGACAGCTCAGGAATATGAGTTGGAATGTGTAAATTGCTGTCAGTTTTGTGATCTGCTTTATCTGTTCCTCTGTCTCTTTTTCTTATTCTTTTTTTACTTGTTTTCTTGTTGAATTTAAGCAAGCCAGGTCACCAGATAAAGGGACTTACCAGAGTAGCTTCCTTAATTTTGAACACTGAAACAGGTCCAGGTATAACTGCAGAACTTCATTTATCCTGCCCAGCCAGCAATTACATCTGACAGACTTTCTGGCTGCCACAAGCCTCCTCAAGCCTCCCCATATTATCAGAGCAGAGGCTTCCCTGCTAACCTGAAAAGGCTCATCCAGACAGCCAAGAACTCTTACTTTCTATCATCTTTTGCATTTTATTAATATGAGATAGCCCAGTTTTGGCTTTCTCTGCAGAAAGAAGACTTTCCTAAGTCTTTTTCTTTCATGCATGTGCATAGCTTTGTGCCAGGATCTAATGATACTCTGAACCAAACCTGACACAGTCAGTCTCAGACAGAATAATCTTTTCTCACAGTGCACATAAGTACTTTTCAGACTGGTTTCCTTTATTTCAGGCAATTCTAGGTGATTTTCAAGAGACAGATGTTGTCAGATTTCTCCTTTGTCTGACAAGCTTTTTTTTCCCCCCCTTTGTCTCTCTCCTTTCTGAATAAGAATTAAAAAGTCGGCATTTCTAGGGGACTTCCCAAATTTCTGACTGCACTCACCACAAGATTGCATTCCAGCATGAAATCCCAGCTCTTTCCTGTTTCTCTGTCACTCCTAGTAAACAAGCACCCCCAAAGATCAGCATTTACAGGGAGGGGCTGTGGGTAGTTTGCTGGCAAACAACTGCGGTTCAGGGCAATTTTGTATTTATGAAGAAGGCTCTTCTAGTAATAACAGACAGAGGTATTTCCTACTTATTACACACTTAAGAATGACTTCTAGCTGAGCATTTTATTACAATCCGATGGCCAGACTATCCTTGGAGGGATAAAATTACCTGTTACAGTCCTTACGAAGCAATTAAGGTCCCTATTAGCCTTTCCTAGCTCTCATCCAGCTTCTTGCTTCAGACTCCTGATCATCTTAGTGGCCCTTCACTGACTTCCCTCCAGTTTACTATTAGTATCTTCAACTGGAGAGCCCAGAACTAGCATCTCACTCCAGGAGGGGGTCACACAGCTGTGGAGCAGAGAGGAATCACCATTTCTCCATTACCTGTGTTTTTATTGATACAGCCCCATGTGCCTTCATCGCCTACACATTCATTGTTCCTTCTCTCTTCTTGCTTTCCCTGTGAGGAGGTGAACTGAATCCTTCCATTAAAGATCATTTTCACATGTTCCTTATCTTTGCATTGTGGGATTAAAAAAAAAGGATTATTAAAGTGAGGTGTTCTTGGTTTTGTAGTAACCTCACAGTTTTGGGAAAACTTTACTCTTAATTTAGTCTACTTTGTAGATTTAGTCTGGTTCTAGGAAAGCCTGAAGGAATTGAAATGGGGCCCAAAATTGAGGGCCTGAGCAAATGTTAGACAGCTGCATGCATCTTTCCAAAGTAAAACAGATACTGAATGTAGCTGCTTGGAAATGAGGATTTTCTGCTTCTGCTATGCTTGTCATCTTGCAAGATCTTGTTGGTTTATTTATCAGTTTGGATGCACCTGACCTTGTCAGTTCCATCTTGAAAACCTTCTTGTGCAGAGGCAGCAGCTGGGCAACTAACTGTTCTGCTCACAGTCCAGAGCATAGCAATCCAATAACCCAACAAGTCTGTAGATATGTTTGGTTTGGACATTGTTTAAGCAAAAAGAGAGTGGAAAAGAACTTAAGTGAAGTTCACCAGCCTTCACTTCAGATGCAGAAAGAAATCTCTCTGAGTTGCTGCTGTCCTGTGTGTGACTCCTTACCACCCTGTCTCCTTTCTCCCATTTGCCCCTTCCAGTGTCCTTACCTAGCCAAGATGGGTCAATAAACTCATCTGGGTAAAAAAACACCCTGTAGGAAAAGAGAGGAAAAAAGTTACTCAGAAAAGTTATTTCTGTCCTGATGATGAAAATGTATCTCATCATGGCAAGATACTAAGCACATGGTTTCCTTTCCCTGCTCTCTGCAGTGCCCATAGGGTGATTTTTGGGAGCTCTCACCTCTGCACAAGCCAGACACTGAGGGAACCTTAAGGAGCTGTGGCTGCATATCCTGGCCATGCCTCAGAGACGTCCTTGCTGCTGCTAAATATTTGCCAGAGGACTTAATGTCTCCTCAATCTACCTTCAAGGGTGTAGATGGTATCTTCATTCTCTTTAATGGGGATCAAAAAAAGGCCCCTTGAATCCAGACACACCTGAGCTACTGAGAAGGGTTGACCTGGCTCTTCCTTCATTGTTCTCCAGGCTGCTGACACCATCCACCTGTGAGTTATTCCATAAGTGGTCCTTATACACTGCCTTCCACATTCACTTGGGTAGTGATGTTAAGAGGGACTTGATTTCTGTAAGACAATGGGTGAATGTCCTGGGCAGGTACAGATGTCAGCCAAAGGCAGACTCTCTACCCTGCAGACTCTGCTACCCTGGAAATCTGGCTTAGCATAAAGCCTCCGGCCTTCTCAAGATTGAAAACTGAGATTGAATGCCTTCTTGTGTTGTCTTATGCCCTGGAGCAGGGTTGTTGGCAGCAGCTGGTGAGTGATGGACCAGGGTCACCTCAGTCTTGGCCCCACAGGAGCCCCTGGCTTGGCCTCAGCCACAGCCTTAGCCTTGCACTCTTCAGGAATCACTACCAATAATATCATTTCTGTCACCACCTGGGACAGCGTCACTGGGGCCAGTTCTCAGTTGCCCTGCAAAGGGAGTGGTCTTTGACATCAGGGAAAAATGCCTACAAAATGTCTTTAAAGCAGAACAACAAAAGCCCACAATCACTTTGTAAGAGGCAAATGAAAATGTATGCATCAAGGAAACCAAGGATCGGTCCTCTTGTGCACAGTAAACAACTTTTCCACTCTCAAGATCATTTCTTGGGTCCTCTCTCTCTAAATCATCAGTGGCACAGTGGAAAACCAGAAGGAATCAGTCCCTTAAAGCTCTTTCTTCTTTTTGCCTGTCTTTTAATTAAATTATCCTATAATGAAATCTTTCCCTAATGAGTCAGTGTTTAATAATTTATTAGACACTGAAGCCCTGCTTGGAGTCTCATCAATTATGTATCACAGCACCAGGCACTTTCAATCTCTCTTTTTTCATTTCTCATTCACTTCATTAAAAGCCTCAGCCTTGCTACTTGCAGGTTTCAATTCACTTGCCCAGACTTAGAGGTCAGTTCATTGATACCTACTGTGCCCAGTGTGTGCTTGTCTTTGCTGATCTAAAATTACAGGTGACATCTGTGTACATGTCTTTGCACACATGTGCTAGAGCATGGGTACCTGCTTTTCTGTCTGTGAGCAGGAATATGCATTTATTACAGATTTATATGGATTTTCACATAGGTGTATGTGTATATGTTTGCAGATGATAAAATCTGTGTAAATATAGACGTGTTTCTGTTAGCACTTGAACAGCTACATCTATAAGGTTATATTTGCTTATATATCCCTGCAGATATGTGTCAATACTGGCACTCCAGCCCATGTCAGTGTTCTGGCACACTCTTCCATCTGCAGTCAAGGTTGTCTTATTCCACTGCCTTTTTCATTTTTGTGCTCCTTATAACAATAACACACATAACCTGTAGGAACCAGTCAGGCAATACTATATATGAGCTGTAAAGATAACGAGTTTGTATCTACTGAAGGGATCAGGAAAAGACTGCCAAGTCTGCACACATTGCAGCAGTCCTGACTGTCACCCACAGAGATCTGGGGAAGGGGAGCTGACTTTTCACTGAGGTTTCCCATCCTGCTTACCATCAGCCCTCTGCAGGCTGTGGAGCACTAAGCCTCTAGATCAAGCCACCTTAGTTACAGAGAGGTAGTCAGAGTGGTCAGTAACTCCACTGCCTATTTATCCCAGATGCATTTTTTCTGTGAAGAGTTGTGTGAAGTATGCTGCTATTGAAAACTAGTCTAGGGGAACAGTTTCCTCAAAGAATTGTTGACCTTGTAAGAGTTATTACAAAACATCACTCACTTGTTCCAACTCGTTTCTGGGTCAAATTTGCTCAGTTACCACAAAAAACATAATTAGTTTAATCTCCAGCTTGGGAGTGGAGAGTCAAGCTCAGCTGTTTCTAACTCGTTCAGTGTCCTTGGTAATCCTGGTGTGCTGGTGCTCAGGAGAGCTGAAAGGTGTGGCTGCCTTTCACTGGAGTCAAATTCTGACTCCATACCACTTCCCAGTTGTTCCAAGAGAGAAACAGAGACCCACAGCCCATGCACTGAGTCACTGCCTGCTCCCAATGACTAGGTTCTGACTGACCAAGAGGAATCTGAGGCAGAGGTAATCCTTTCTCCTCCTCCTCAGATCAAACAGCACAGACTCAGCACAGCCTGATGCTTCTCCATCTGACCACTGCCTCCATTAGATCACAGCTGCTCCCATCCCTGGTGACATAGGGTGTGGATGGTGTTGGTCTACTCCACTGCTTCTGCTTACCGATGTTTCCAAGGATGGGAAAATCACACTCACTCCCAGGTACATGCATTTGCATTTTGAATACTTAACTAGACAGCTGTGCATGGGAAAGACATTTTTGATCAATTTATACCCCAAAGCACAAAATTTGATTTTTCCTCTTAATTATCTTATCAAACTTTTCTAAAAGAGATTTTAGCTGTTAACACTCTTATCAGGCCTTTAAAAAAAATCTACTGTGCTTTTAGAGCAATTTTCTTTAAATAAAATTGTTGCTTTCGAAGTGAACACTTCCCCACAACCATACTAAGAGAATCTGTAGCAGATACCAATGAACACAGTTTACTGACTAAATGAAGATCTTCCTTTTTCTGAAAAAGGATGCAACCTTCTGAAACAACCCTGTATTGGTGTCACTGGAAACGTGTGTTGCTCATCAAGAAATACTCTATGTCAATAGGCCATTAACTATTAATCCCAGCACTGGCCATTTGAGAACTTTACATCAACATTCTTGTTATTTTACACATTGCTTGTCACTAAATGACTTACTCACACGGACAAGTGCACAGACTCACAAATGAGCTCACGTCAATAACAGACAGGGAACCACCTTTGATAAGGAAGGGGCTGGGGAATCACATGAAAATGAATGTCTGGGGTTATCATGGGTATTTATGTTGAGAAGAAAGAGAATTCTCTCTTGAAGAACTTATTGTATTACCTAAGCTGAGCTTCCAATATATGTTCACTCTCAATCACATTGTGGCTTCTTTTTTTCATCCTTAACACAAATTTGGTGTTAGTGAAAGAGGCCAGACTGAGAAACAGAGTTCACTGCTTGTTGCACAGGCTGCTGCCCAAATGAGCTCCTTTCCAGGCTCTGCTCCCTGCTGATACCTGATGCAGACAGATGATTTCCAAGGTGAGAATTGAGTTCACTGATCCAGCCCTATAGCACTTATCAAAGAGTCTCACCTCTAGGAATGCTTTCTCCAGAATAAGAGAGACAACAAGGGAAGGGTTTAACAGTTCTCATCCTCACCCTTTTCTTCAACAGTATCTTGCAGCTAGAATGCATTAAATTAAAATAGCAGGAGCAATGTTTTATTTTAATGGAGAAAAACATCAATAAACTGTGGGGATTTTTTTTCAAATGATTTCAATATGCTGAACATCGTTCCTCCCGACAAATTCTCTCCAGGCATCTGATTTATGACCTCAAATCAATCCCTGACCTGTCGATATTAACCTGATTCTTCTGTAAGTCACCCTAGAAATATTTTGATTCCCCAAATGGCTTTTCTTTCCAAGTAACCATTGTGCAAGTCCACAACACTACTCCAGGCACTTACTCAACCGGACAAACTAAATACAATATCCTGTATCCAGCTACCAGAGATCTCCCCACAGTATTCCACAGGCTGTTGCCATAGGTGGCTGACAAAGTTTTGAAAAGTCCTATTAGTGACATATATGGTGAGACTGAAGGGGAAAAAAAAATATTCCTGATTTTAACTCTAGTAGAGAAACATAAGTGAAGGGGTAAGTAGAGAACAGAGATTTGCAGCAGGTGTCAAGAGCATGTGGCAACGTGGCAGCCAGACAAACACACGTACACACAGATAGAATTGAGTAATACTGAAGTGGCAATTGCTACTCTGTGATTGTGTGACTCTAATTCTTGGCATTTAGCTGGCCAAAATTCATCAGGAATTGGTGTGTCTTTGACAGAAAGAAATGATGACAGCGCAACAGCTGTACTTTCTAGCAAACTGCATAATGATATTCAGGTTTCATGGCTCTTAGGTTTGATTCCCAATAGCAACTATCCTATTATCCGTGGTCAAGACAGGTTAGCACCTGCTAAAAGCAATTTCTCATAAATTAGTTCATGTCAGCTCTTGAATGGCTGCTACTTAAGCCTAAAGTCTGCTTGTATGCTGCAGCAGAGGCTCTGCTTGTGCAGATGGCCGTCTCCCGGCAGAACAATCAAGGCAGTGTGTGAGCTCTGCCAGGTTGTGTGGGGCGTTTGCATGGAGACCCACACCTGTGCTGTGCAGATGGTAAATGTGCTTCTTCCCTTTGGGAGATTGCAGAGGAGTGCACAGTGTTTCTGTTTGCATCTAAACCTGGGTATCCCAGCAGCCATGTTTAGGAGAGGGGTCAGTGGGCCTGGGTTGCTGCAGCAGGCAGAGTCCACATGTTGCACTGGGTCCCTGAACAGCCTAAGGGAAGTGTGACACTGTGTCCTGCATCAGGAGTCTGCAGGTCCACGGCTCAGGATTGACTGATGCATAAAGTGAAGCTCACACAGCCACAATGGATTCCTGCTGAACATTTGTTATGATTTTTACATAGTATATTTCCAACCCAACTCTTAAAGAAAGATCCTGGACACTCCTTTACCAAGCTTCTGAAGCCAAATTCAGCCTTAAGTTAATGTCACTGTGAAGATAAGGGAAGTCCTTGAGTTAATAGCAAAATTTGAATGATTCTGCTGTAAAAATGCAGATCTGCCTCCAGTTCTCCCTGTCCTTTGTCTGCTAGAGATTAAGACATGCTTCATGCCCTCTGCATAGACCCATACCTGTCTATTTGTGCCCACTACTGCTCCGCAATCAGCAATGCACAGCAAGAACCACGATCAGCAGCTTTGCAGGCTGAGCTGCCAGCATTGACCTTGGCAAGACCAAGCTGTTTGCAGGACAGCACACACAGATGGGACATTTCCTCAACACAGACAGACCTTATATTACAGAGTCCAGTAGGTCACTGTAAGTGCTTTGAATCAATGAGGCATCTCACGAGAGCCCATGCAAGCCCCCGAACTGGGATGAAATCTGATCTTACAGCTCAATGTGTTACAACAATTTTTCAACTGCATTGAAAACAAGGGAGCTGTGGGGGCAAGCAGTTGTCTCTCTTGAGGAAATAGCCCGAAAAGGATGAGGTTTACATGAGGCATGTTCAGGATCAGCACACTAGGATTTCAATGGACCAAAAAGGAAAGTAACAGTTGTGAATAGGAGGAAGCAAAAAAACCTGATGCCAACCAGTTGACTGTCAGTGATCAGAGCATGAATCACCAGCGCAACACATTTGCCAGTTACAGCAATTCCATTGACCTGTCATTATAGAGCAGCATTTGCTGCAGATACCACAGTTACCACATTGCAGACCAGGGAGCCTTGTTTTTACATGTGCTGCTGGGCTCCAGTCCTTCCCTTCACTTGCACAAAGCCCCATCCCAAACAGAGCCAGCTGCAGGAAGCTTATGCAGCCTACCCAAGGGAGACACAAAGGGTATAGGGAAACACAAGCTTATTCCCCATCTCTATTATCACACCTATATTTATTCATTTTACAACTCTAGACTTCCTTTTCTATATCTTTCAGTTTTGTTACTGCCTGTGTTTTCACTTCCAGGGAATAATTTTCTCTTAATTTTTTTTGCCCTGAATCTGTTGTTATTAAAAAGTGTTTCTCATTTGTCTTTTCCACTCAGTCTTACCACCTCCTATGCTCTTGAAGCCATACATTTCCTCAGTGCCATCCTCCTCTTTATTTGTGGACAGCTTTTATTGTCAACATAACAATATCTTTAGCTGATGGACAATCTACTAAACACTGCCCAGAGATTTTAGGCTTCCAGCTAGGGAGAGGTTGAGCAGACATTCTACCCTTTCTTAGGGGTAGTGGTAATGCAACACACTTTTCAAGTAAAACATGAAAAGTTTTGCAGTTTCAAATTCATCTCAGCTAAAAACCAAACTGGACTGGTGTACTTTCATACACAAAAGTGGTATCCAACCTTGAGAAAAACATTAGCTAGGGAAAAAAGCGAGCATCGGAGCAGCCCCTGGTTGCTGTTTTAGGGTAGTGGGGATCTGTGAAGGTGCAGAGTCTCAGGCACTCATCATTCCTACAAAACTGTGTTTTCCTCACATCCAATTTCCCAACAGTTGAACCACAGCAATGGCAAATATTAGCAGGCATATAGCATGGATGCTCAGGAGTTAAATAGTCACAGGGTTAAGTGCATCGATCAGGCAGGACAGTATCTGCCATCCAACAGACTCGGCTGTCTGAATACAAAAAGTATCCTAGAAAGTTGGAAAAAAAGGTAAGAGAGTCAATGCAGGAAAATCATGGCCAGCAAGAGCATGAAGCCTTCAGTTTATAGCATCAGATGGGGGAAAAAAAAGAGCTCCCAAAGCCAACTTCATCTGTCATAGGCAAGCTGATTACAATCAATAGACACTTAATGGTCTCTCAGAGTCCCATCTGGGCAATTAGCAATAGCATTAAGCAAGCAAAGACGAATTGTAAGCCTGTTTCTTCAATGAAAGTGACAGAAAAGAGAAACAAGAAACCAAATTACAGTTTTAGATCCAAATCCTCTCATTAATACTGCATGAAACCTACTGTCACTGGTAAAAACGGAACACATGTCAAAGTTCTTTTTTCATTTCTTCCAATTTCTGACTGATTTTAGTTTTGAATTTTAAAAGTTCAGTCTCAGTTTCAAAATGTAATAAGACCTGTCAAAGTCAGGAGGTAAATATGAGTGCAAGTGAAGGAAAGAGTGGCCTTTAGGGTATTTCTTTACAACCAAATAAATCAAGAAAAGTGATGTTGTATGCACTGGACTTCTTTAAAATCAAAGAGCAGCATTCACATTTTCACTTTTTGAGCTCTAAAGCACAGCAGGTATCATCCCAGGTTTTCCAAACACAGAAAATAGCACTAAAAATAATTTTTAAAAGGGAATTTTTCTGTATATCTTTGATTTTATTCATGGAAAACATTGCAAAATAACCAATTAGTCAGGTAAAAGTTTTATTAAATATGACACTGCTGCATTATGTATGACAAAATTAGGTATCTACAAGTCACACAACTAAATTAATGTCTCCACTCTGATCTCAGGACACTTTTCTTGGAAAATGGAACAGATCCAGTATCTTGCACAAATTCAGTTGATTGCCCTAAATTTTACTCCTGTACAATTCACTTGCTATTGTGCAAATTTTGACCTGTGATTTCATAGAAAATAAAGGCTCAAGTTGTTAGTGGATTAGGATATTTTCTACTCTTAAGTTGTGGCCTTTTGGTGTCTACCAATCCAGATCTTCCAAAACTAACAGAGAAAGTAAATTATGAGTGAAATTTCTGTGTGAGATGTGCTTAATTATCATCACACAAGCAAAATAGGAATCTGTGCACACAGCTGACAAATTGGGTACATCCTTGCATTAAAAGTAATTCCTTCTTTTTCTTTGCCATCAGCAGACTTTCACAGATGAGGTAAATTATTATGCAGAAGTCAAGTCTATAACAGTGGGGGAAAAAATTGAAAGCTTTTTTAATCAGCTCAAGACTTCAGAGAGTTCTTCAGATACTATAGTGTCAGGCCCCATAAATTTTGGCAAGTTATTAGCACCTTTGTATATCCAAGTGGGGCTACTAGGATCACATTTGCAGCAGATGCTTTTAACTTAATCCACGGAATCTTGCAGACAAAACAGACAAATTACACCAGTGTATCTCAATTTGCCCATGGAAAGCTATATTCTATGTGTACCGAAGTCATGTTGAGCAATTAAAAAGAGCTGGTGAAATATGCATTCCTTATGCATTTGCTCTGTGGCATATCTATGAATTGAAGATGATAATCTCAAAATGATAGAGCGAGGAAACACCACAGCTCTGAGCATGCTGAACCTATGTTATGGTAACTCATTGCATCACTTCCTGGTGTAACAGAAACTCCTTTGAGCTCAGTGTTGTCCCTCTAAGAATCAAATTACATTTTAAACCTGCAGTGCTGCTATTTTTCTTGTCTTTGATCTACTGTATGAAACAACTTTAAATCTGTCCTGAGTGGACTTATTTTCACAAAACGTTTCAACTATTGCACCACTGGTGAGCTCTGAACACCAGGAGCAACAACTCACTTGTAAATACTTAGTAAATCACTTTACCTGAAGTAATTGTCAGTGACATCACAGAATCACAGAATCTCAAGGGTTGGAAGAGACTTTGAAAGATCATCTAATCCAACCTGCCTGCCAGAGAAGGGCCTCCTAGAGTAGGATAGAGACTCTGTCCTTTTGTTCTATCCTCTAGCCTTATGTTTCTTTGCAAAATCTTGTCTAAGAAAGAGTTCTTTATTAAATACTGTAGAAGAGTGACAGTTCTCCAAACTGACAGCCATAACAACTGAGCCACAACCAGATGCCAAGAGTCAGGCCACAGCAGCAATTATGCTTGGCAGGATAGGTTGCTGAAATGCTTCTAGTCATTGAATTTCTTCTTTAAAACCTCCTCCTTTCCTCTGCCATAATGAGTTTTGCAAACATATATAAAAGATGGCACTGAGACAGCTCATAACATATTGACTGGGTTAACCAGGTCTGCCTAGAAGGGTTTTGGGTATGAAAGTGATACTGAAAGCAAGCCTCAATCCTGGCTGCTTGCTCCTAATTGATTTACATAAATGTTTATGTGACTCTGATTTGATAAACATTACGTGCAACGTTAAGGGATTTGTAGGACAGATTTTTACAGCTTTCCATTTGGTCTCCACTTCACAGCAGAGACAGAGATCAGGAAGAAAAGGGACAGAAGAAGAGGCAGAGAGGGACTAGGACATCTAGTGTCAGAGGTATTAAACATCAGATTATCATTTGTGATGGGCTATTATTAGGTTTCTGGGCTTCCCAGTAAAACAGAGGCATGGACATACCAGATCAAGTCTAGAAAAGGGCTGGAAATCTGATTAAGGGAGTAGAGCATCCAATATATGAAGAGAGGCTTAGAGCTGGGACTGTTCAGCCTGGATTAAAAAAAAAGGTCCCTGGGGATCTCCCTGACAGGAGGCAGATGAGAAGATGTTTCAGTGGTATTCAGTGGCAGGACATGAGGCAAGAGGCACAAAATCAAACCCAGAAAACTACATTTAAACATATGAAATACCTTTTCTATGGTATGAATGGTCAGATACTGGAGCAGGTTGCCCAGAGAAGTTGTGGAGATACTCAGAAATCTGACTTGCCTTCAACAGCTTCACCCTATTTTGAGCAAGTAGCTGGACTAGATATCTCCAGAAACCCTTTCCATCCTCAGCACTTCTGTGGTTCTGCTCTATAGATGGGGTCTGAGTAGCGATGAACTCACATCGTGACTTACACTATCTGAGAGGTTGAATCTGCAGCAAGATCCTGGAAATCAAAGTGATATTTGTTATATTCTTGATTCTGAACATTAATTTGGTGGCACACAAAATATGTTGATAATTTATCATTTGTTACTGTCAAACACAGTGACAGCACCGTAGAGAATTTTTTTTCTTGAACACTGAGTGTCTGTATGCTACTGACAATAACTGCATCTGGGTAGAATGGTCATTATTAATACTGATGTAAATGAAATGTTAATTCTTGATAATAGACTATACTATGAAATGCTTTAAGGGCAGGTTTGCTACAATAAAAATAATTGGGTTGTTTCTTTGTAATTTGATGGCCCACAGAAGTGCAGAAACATATCTTACGGCTTTACAAATCTGTGATAATTTCCTTCAACTTTTACTTTTATTGCCTTGTCATTAAATTCACATTGAGTTCTTAAAACAAAAATGTTTAAAACAGATGTGGCTGTTAAAGTTACAATATGAATTTTACAACCTTAAATTTTATGACACGGAAAGAAATTTCAGCCACCAAAGTCAGAGACAAGAATGGAAGCAGAAGGCAGCTCTAAGGATGACAGATTTCCATAATTACCAAAAACTTCAGCTAACAAATTGCATCCATTCTATACTAATTGTGTGAGTCATTGTTCAAAATGAAAATTATCCAAACCCCTGTGAATTAGCAGTACTGAATAACAAACAAACAAGAAAAAAAATTAGAGGTAAAGCTTGAATGTCTTTGTTCCATTTCTGCCCTTCATCAGCTTCCTCTGTGGATCTAATTTATAGGACCTAAATAGTTCACTGCACACTGATCCACACAGTATCTTCGAGCAATCCTAAGGCAAAGATTAATTCTAAGAAAAAAATGTAACTTTCATGATATTTTGGAGAGGAAATTCAACTTCCATTTAATCTGCCTATAAAAAAACCTGATATCTAATTTCACCAGAAGTTCCACTATGGGCAGACAGACAGACAGAAATGTAGACATGGTCTCTTTATGTCTTAAAGTAATTCATAACAAGTGTAGGAATGACCTCTCGCAGTATATTATCCCACACAATATGTTTTCTGATCTTTCATGTGAATTGTTCCATGTTAATTCCTCATTTCCTGGATCTGAGTCTGTGTGCCACAACCCTTTCCTAGTACGTGCGTGTTTCCTTTGCTGCCTTTCAGCAAAAAACATCTCACGTCGAATATTCTTCTCAGGTCAGGTTCAGCAGAATTACATCATGATTATCCCGAGTGTGAAAGGTAAAAAATTGACTTCAGTCTTACTTCCTGTTTTCCGTTTCTCTCAATTTTTATTGCCTTTCCAGTTCTAAAGCTTTGATCCTCCTGGTGCCTGTATTTCAATCTCTTCCAAGGCAATTTATATCAATGGTCATTTACTAAATGTATGTATGGGCTCCCTGACTTTCTTTACAATAAAACATCTATAACTGGGTTTTTAAATCTAGCCTCTTTTTGTTCTCTATTAAGTTCTATTCACCTCAGTTTTGTAATTGATTTAAGCAGTTTTAGTGAGAGTTTAAATCTTATGCTCAGGGAAAGTGGAAATTCCAGACCAAAGTAATCTTTAGCGAGACTGTATTGTCTCCTTGCATACTGCAAGAGCATGCTATGAGATTTTCCTGTTCGGTTTCAGTGTGATGTGTATTTAAGTAAAGATTGATATCATGTAATTAACCCATGCAATCAACTGGCTGCAAAGATTATTTTTTTAATTATTTAAACACTCTCAAGTTTAATTGGTTTGATGTTGTTCGTTAACTCAGACTCTCTCAGAAGAGCATTTGAGCAGTACTCCTGTCAGCAGAGGTATCCCTGCACCACACTGCTCCACGATCCTTCCCTAACTCTAACTCTCCTGCAAGTGAGCTCCTGCAGACTTTATCCTGTTCCCCAACTCCTTGTTCTTGCTTATATATTGCTAAGCATATATTACTGAGCAGAAGTTTCCTAACTTTGCGCTGGTCCTTGATTTACTGCTTTTCCTCCCATGCACTTCACAGAAACTTCCTCGTGCTTATTATTCCCACAGCATCAAGCACGTCCTAGAAAATGCAGCCCCGTCAGTCAGCCACATTATGATATAGACTTTTGGCTGCAGCAGAGAAAAACCTTTTCCTCTTCTCTTCCAGTCAACCTGAGCTCCAGCTCCTCTTCACCAGCAGCCACATTACCTCACAATTTCAGCAGCCCTCCCTCTGATCTCCCCTTCCCTCGTGACTGATCTCAACGCTGGCCAGGTAACTTTCCATATTAGCAGCTAATCTCTCTGCTCCCATATGGTGAGGGTCAGTCATCATTTCCATGAGTTATTTTTTTCAATATCCTTAAAAAGTGAGGAAGTCCTTGGCATCAAGTAGCTTTAAATGATGTCAGGCGTCAACCCTGTCTTTGTTCCAGAACCATAAATGTTCTCTCATGCCTGTGTGCACCTCCAGACACCACCTTGTAGTGAGCAAGGGGGTAACACAGGTGCCTTTCTTTCTCATTTAATGTATCAGTTGTAGGTGCCTGAGAAATGTCTGGCGGGGGGGGCGGGTCTGGGCTTGCAAAAAAAAACCAGATAAAATACTGCCTCCATTTCCAGCATCACAATGTCAGCAAGTCTCAAATCTCTCTCAAAATCTGTATCATCCATGTGAGGTCACCAATGCAAAACAGAGGAAAATTAATATATAAAATGAACTTTTAAAAAAACACAGTGAACTTAGTTACCACGAAGCAGAAGCTGCATTGGTTAAGAGATGTATGTAGCCTACCTTGACATCTATCAGTCCATTTTCCTCAGGTCTATTAAATTTCATCTCTTTTAAAATTGTTGTCTTATAATCCCTCCCTCATTGCTGTGTAAGAGCTACAAGTAATGATGCTTTTACAAGTAAAGCATATACATCTGCCAGTATCATGGCTCCTCTGTCATCTTGAGTAGGATTGAATATCTCCGACTAATGCCAATGCTTGATGAGCATACTAATGCTCTCATGAATGGTAGTATGCCATCACATAGGAGAAAGCATCATATGAAACATTTAGAGACTGGAAGGAGAGGATGATCTTCACAGTTTAGATTTTATGATTTATCATAACTAATTCATGTGCAACTTGCATGTTATAGTATAGTGTTAACAGTATTTATGTGCATGTATCTGAAGCTCTTAAATAGCCTCTGGACATTTACAAGTCTAGCTATTGCATGTAGCTTCAGAAAAGGTACCTCTTTGCTGAAAATATCACCATTAGCTCCCATTCACAAATAGTTTGGACATGATATAATAGCAACAGTGCTTCAAACCAGGCAGCTCCTCGATCTCACAGATGTGCTGTGTGACTGGCTGTCACCCAAGCAGCGATGTACTCCAGTCAGAGCAGTGCAAAGAGATTTCACCCAGCAAATCAGGCCAGCTCCTCCCTAGGACCGCAGAAAGCGGAGTACAAGCTGTGTTTGTCAGCACTGGCCTGCATGTTTTCATCAGCAACAAAAATAAGATGAAGCATCATCCACAAGTTATACCAGCTGGGGTGTCCTCTGAGCAGTACTACGTTTCCTTTTGTGCTTAGGGAAAAAGGAAAACACAAAAGAATGATGGGAATAAATCCCACCTGCTGTTTCAGGACATGTTCAAGAGCTAATTAAGGCTTTTCTGGTAACAAGCCCACCTTACAAGGAGGCAAAACAGAATGAGGAGCAGAAGGTCTGTGTAAGGTTTTCATCACATTCAGTGCCTCAAAATGTTGCCTTTTAGATTCTGACATCCTGGGTGACATCTTTGGAGCTTAGAAATACTGTAAAACTTATAATCTCACACCCATTTCATTGGGAAGTTCTTGCTTCCTCCCTTGTTTTATTGAGTGCTTGGCAGTGGTGGTATGGGAATCAGCACGGTGTCTGGATCTTTTGCAGTCCCTTGTGTGACTGCACCTTTGCCTGTGTCTGACTAATCGAAGCAGTTCAGAAATGCCAATCTGCAAGTACGCATGGAAGCTAAGTAGCTATCTTCCCTACTTAGCTGTAAAAGAGGGTTAGTAATAGGATTGACTATTGCAGCATTGATGCAAAGGTGAAGTAATTGATTTTGAGAAGCATTCAGATACTATTGTGAGACCACCACGGAAATGTACACAAGTAAATTATCTTCCATATTCCGGCATCATTTGAATAATGTGCAGTTCAAAACATCTGGGACCTCATATTAAAAGGGGATATAAAAATCCTGAATAGCCAGTGAACATCCAGTGAATGAAGCAGCATAGGATAATGCAATTATGATTTAACTGAATTAAGCAAAGGGGGAAAAGGGCAGCTACATTAAAGTCACAACTTTGATTCTTGACTCTCCTGGGCTTCCAGTGCTTGAATAAAAATTACAACCTCTTTTGTGAAATGTAATACAAACAAGTTTATGCATACCTTAATGATTTCAATGGAAATGCATGCAGGTATATAGTACATGGCATGAAAGCATTGACACTTTTCTCTAAGTTACGTTTGCAATAGGGAATTGCAAATGAGAGTAAGTAGAGATGCACATGAAATACAGGAGCCACATAGTCATCCATTTCATGTAGCAGCTGTGGTGTTGGACCTCAGCTCTGAGCTATGTTGTGGAACTTCAGCTCTGCTTCAGAGTTCCTTTTGAGCAGCTTTCCTGCTTTTTGCGGCTTCCCTGATAAAAGTATTCATAGAAAATGCTAGTAGGAAAATGTGATATTACGTGAAACTAATCTTGTTTCACATTCTGTCATAGCCTCCAAACCAAGCACCTCCCTGCTGAAAGATCTGAAGTACCTGGGACCCATTCTGTGTTGCCTTGAAAACTGAGCAGACAGGAATAGATGGTTTAGACACACAGATGAGTTGATTAAGACAGTTTAAGTTAAGCTTAACCTCTGGAATTGGACCTCATTGTACTCTGCAGCTGAGTCATAACCAGAGTAGACACTCTCTTACACATAAAACTGGGAAACATATAACTGGGAAACATTTTTGGAAGGTCCTGGGAAATGAAATATCCCACATCTTCCCCAGTATGGAGTTAATATTACCAAGGTATAGTCAAATCTATTTCTGCACAAGGAGTGTCAAACTGTGCTTTGGGACGTGATCCTCCAACCTGAGCCCATAAGTTGTTGAAGAGGCTCTGCCTCTTGCTATGATCATGCAAAAAAAGGAAGTAATAATTTCAGAAATGGCATTCTTCCTGCTCCACAGATCCATTGACACTTGTCCAGTCCCTTTCACAGGAGCAGCTCAACAAGCAGTGAAGATGGTGACCAAAGCTATTGGTTGTTGATGCCTACATGGTAGCACTGGTAAATAAGATTCTTGTAATTCATTGCTGGTTCTGGTAGAAAAATCACCTCCCTGCTGCAATGTCCCTTCTCCGGTCATTCTGCAGCAGAGCAGGGGGCAAACACATTGCAGGGACTGTAGTGTACTTTCACATATGGAACAGCTCAGCCTCGGCCATGGCTGAAGCACTTTAATGGGGAAGAGATATTTTTACTTAGTTTTCACTTACTGTGCAAATGAGAACCCATCAGTGCTGTAGTGAAGACAATAGTACAGCTTGGCTCTGAAGAGCATCTTTGTAAAAAGAACATCATGGAGTATTTACTCCTTCTCACTTTGGTTTCCATATAAAAATATATGAATATCACAAGTAAGTATCACTTAATAGGAGTTAAATTACAAACATCAAAGTCTGTTTTGTCTGTGAGAGTTCTTTCAGCCCTGTGGTTTCATCACTCATTATTCTGTAGGTCAAAATAGAATCTCAGCAGGTACCCTGATGCTTTAATGAGTTTAAACAGGTGAATTTAGTGAACCTGGATTAGTACAATTGAATCCTTAGTTTGCTGATTCTCCATTGTTTTGGTTCTTTCAGGCTAACAGAAGTAAAAATCAGTACAAACTTATTTTTGGCACCAGAGGCAGTGGATCTGACTGAACACAGGAAAACTGCAGATTGACTGAAATGGTTCCATTATTACATGGTCATTTTGAATGTTGAACTTCACTTTAAGCCAAAGAACACGCTAAAGAAAATAAAGCTTGAATATATTGTTCCCACATTTGCAAACCACTAACATAAGAATGTTTTGGAGCATCCTAAATATTCACCATTTTTGGCTATAATTTTATCTCTGTCACCATCTCAAATGCCAAGTTTATTTTTAAAGAGCAGACTAGTTCCTGCTTCTTCAGGTTTATGCAGACAGCTATTTTATTTTGTTCTTCCCATGCTATGAAAAATCTGCCATTCAATATTTAATTCTAGCACCTAATGGGCTCTCTTGAGACAAGAGAGAAGCCTCCAACAAATATGAAGCCATCAAGATCCCCAAATAGGATAAAAACCCCCAAAGTGAAGGCTAAAGCAAAACAGCAGGTCAGGAAGCTCAAAGGCTTGTAGAGTTGATTTCTTTGGCACAAAACCCACTGGGTTAGTCCAGTCCATACTCTGATTTAAATGGAATTATCCTGAGGTAAAAATAAAGGAATGCAGTGGAGAATCAGGCTCATTGTCTGGGTTCAGTACGAGGCTGAGCTGAAGGCATTGGGCTGTGTGAGACACAAGGTGTAAATGAACAACACGCGTGAGCAAAGCTTGATCTGTTCCTTATGGCACCCACTGAATTCTATCAGGTACTTGTCTGCACAGCTCCTTAGGCCATGAAAGACTCATCTGGTTTGCAATAGAAGGATTTGGCTGCTGCATCAAGATCTTAAAAAACAATTGGAGCCAAATGGTACAATAAGACTCCACCGTTACTCTGCCAAAATTTGGAAGAAGCCATTTTTAACTGGGGAGTGTTTAAGACCACAAGATTATGTTTGTCAATATGTACTTGGGAGCAATTTGTTGTCCTTGCTTCTAATACTTTCATCTGTTTGCCCAATGACTGTAATTGGGTTTTTTTTTTTTTTGCCCCTCGTGAAAGGTTAAGGGATGCTCCTGCTCATTCTCTCCTTCTTATTATCCAAAGTAATAGCTGGTCCTTGCCCTGAATAACCTGCGGTCTGGCCAGCCAGTTGCACAGACCTCAAAGTTTCAGGTGGGGAGAGGCTGTGGGTAGAAACCAGGCAGGAGAAGAGTGGAAGATCAGTAATTTGTCAAGCCTTTAATATAGCTTTCCACAAATATTGCTATACTGTGCTTCCTATCCCTCAGGAAAACTGTTGGCAGGTGACTTAGCCTGACTTCAGGCTGTTTTAAACACTGCACTATGGGCATCAGGTATCAGCAGGAGCAAGGGACTCATCAGACCTTCTGGGTATCCTGAAATGGGACAATTGCAACCTCACAGGAACAAAGCTTGTCAATTAGACTCTTATTTTTGTGAATTGCCATGCACATTGAGCATTTTCTAAGAAGGGTCCATAACACAGGCGGAGAGAACCAAAGAAGCACCCAGTGGAATACGCAGAGCTTTTGCCCAAGTGTTGCAGTGTTTGAAGATCTCTTTTAAAGCAGCAGCCCTAATGGTAAGTTACTAGACAATGAGGTGTGACTTTAAAATACATGAAGAATACTGAAAATCATAGTTATGAGGATAATCTAGATCTTAACAGTTCAAAGAGAATATCACAATTGTTTCAAGCATTAACTGACCTTTTCTTGAACCGCTGAGGGAACCTCCCTGTGATGCTGGACCTGTGGGATTAGCAGCACTGTCAGAATTGCAAGGACTCTGACCTGGGTGTACACGAGATTCCCAGAGAGCCAAGTGACACTCTTGAAGCAGCTTCCTGCCTTTGTAGGATAGCTCTTTTGGAGATTTTCATATCTCACTATAATCTGGATGAATTTTAAACAGAAACTTAGCTGAAAAGGGGCTTCTCACTGTGTTTCACAATACCTGGCACTCGCTGCTCCAACAGTGAGCACAAACGCCCTAAGAAAAACACTCCTTCAGCCATAATTTCCTGTCTTTCTGTTTCTGCTTCTCGGGGTTATGCATACCATTACCTAGAGCTTAGCAGTGTTGTGAAAGACACTAACCAAGTGTAATGACTTGGGGAATTCAGCTCACTTTAGAGTTTCCAGAAATTTTTCTCCCCCAAGAAGTTTTTCCAGCTATTTTATAAGCACCAGAAGGAAAAACAGTTTGCCCAGACAGCAGCAGTGTGAGCTATCTTTGGATTCACACTGTCAAATGCAGAAGGCATTTGCTGAGCAACTCTCAAAGTGTGCATGCCACAAGATTTAATGAAGGAAACTCAAGTTCGTGTCCTATTTTGTAAGAGGTATATTCCCCAAAAGGGCTGGGTACACCTCCAGAGAAAACTCATCACTGCTGTGGAGCAAAACTGGGAGGGCAAACGCTTTAAGGCTGGAAACACCCTTGTGCAGCTCTTGCACTGCTAGGTGACCACTGGCCTGCTGAGGTGGGACTGCAGCTTGTGCTTGGGCATTTGCAGACTGTGGGGCAATGCAGTGGGACTCTGGCGCTGCTTTCAGCATCCTGTGCCTGGCAGGATGGTCCTCATAGTTGTCAAAATTTGTAATAAGAATTCTTAGGGGTTTTGTTCTTCTGTTACATAGGTAATTTTGATTTTGATAGGTCTGTTTAACTAGGAACAGACTTATTTGAGGAGCTCATTCTGTCCCACAAGTGACACTAGGGTTATATCAGCCCAACTAGAAAAACTGTCAACAGCCAAGGCAGAGAAGATGACAAGATTCTGTTATCTTTGCTCACTTAAACTGCCGCTTCTGTAAAAATAACCCCATGGGAGCTGACAGCTATTGACTGGGAAGAAGATCAGCATTAAAATAATATTCAAATAAGGACGAGAATCCTTCTTTTTGTATTACTATTACAAATATTAATGTCAAAGGTGATGATGCTCAACACCAATAAGGAGCAAAGTATGCTTCTTTAAAAAGGCAAAACATCTGCTCTGTTTCGTGTTTTCCTGAACACTGTGAAAACAGTTAAATTTGCCTCAGGAGGTAGCAAACATTTCACTCCTTGAGTAATGCCTCCATTTTTCTTCTGACCCCTTGGATCATTTAATTGGGCTCCTTTTAAAGCCAGTATGTAGGTAAACTGCATGCATAATTAGCCAGCTGGGTCTCCTGCCAAGAGTGTGTCATTTAGTATCTGTGAGTGCCAGAAGGGTCAGGCATGACACATGGTGCAGTTCTGAAAAGCAAACAACCTTAAGGTCTTGTCCATAAAACATGGAACACGTTCAGGGCTCTATCAGGCTCTTTCAGCAGTTTCTCATGCATGACCAGAGGTGTGGATTTTATGTGCAACTCATAAAGAAAACTCTCCAATTTGCACTCCACAAGCACTAGCAGGTGATGGCTCAGGGTAGCAGAGGAGGTGAAAAAACTTTGGCAAAGACATGAAACTGTGTCTGCATGTAAATAATACCCTTTTACACTTCGTGTGGACATCAGCTGCCAGGTGATGGCTTAAGGAGCTAAGCAGAAAGTTTGAAACACAGTTGGGAATCACTGCTTCAAATCTCAGCAGGACTAGCTCAGCTTCTTTGAAAGGTGAAATTCTGAGAACCTACCTGTAAATGTATTTTAATTTGCATGAAATGCCCTGGCAGGGTCCATTCTTCATTTTCAGTGCAAATATGGTGCTTTGAACATCCAGCAAAGAGCTAATGGTGTCCTGGCTGTGTGGTCAATGGCACAAAATCCCCTGTGGATTTCACAGAAGGGTGTGTATAAAGGAGCCAGGCATGTCTGCGACGACTTGAAAAGCATTTGCAGTAGCAGAGCTGCATTACACTGGTGATCATAGGGTCTGCAGCAGAGACACACTGAGATTTACCTGGAATTGATGGACAGAGACACTGTTTTCCTGACCACAGAAGAGTAACTTAATCATTATTACACCATTGCTCCCATCAATTCACTCTTACTTGAAGTATCTGCCTTGCAGTCAATTCATTTATTTCCAAAATCCAGATGTGATTCATGCATGAGATGAAGCATTACCTGCTTGCACAGTCAGGAGCTATCAGACATCATCTGCTTCAATATGCTCCTGTTTCCATTGGTTACCTTTGCTTTTCCTCTTGGTCAGCTGTACCACTGCCACTGGAGTGTTAAACATTCATTTGAGGGTGTGTTGCCAAGACCATTGCAGTTAAATAAATGCTTATTTTTATTAGGAGGACATTCACAGTGGGAAAAAGAACATGGAAAACACTCATAAACCCGGTGATTATATAGTGACATTCATACCCTGGTCATAGTAGACCCAAAGCCAAGACCCAGACACCAATCCCAGCAGTTCTGTACTCATCAAGCACTCATACTGCAGCTCCTCACTGCCTCACAACCAGTACACACTGAATGCCTAGCATTTTTAAAGACCCTTAGGCAAAGGATGAGCAGGGAATGTTTGAAGGATGTCAATATCCCAGGGTTCCCACACTGCCTCATGTCATTGACATTTCTTTGTTGTAGGCACTTCATAGGCTACTGCTTTTATTTGTTGAGTTATGAGCAAACTTGCAGGTTCAAAAGATAAAGATCTGCCAGAACTGCAAAATCAAGAGCTGTTTCTTCTTTGTGTTTCTTACCATTTGAATCTTTCAGAGTCTCACTTCTGAGCTTTCCTTCACAAGTAGGAAAACTAGCAGCTCCACTGCATGCTTGCTTATGTAAGGCACATGGAAACGCTGACAAATTCGCTGATTCTAGAAGCTAGAGATTTAAGAAAAACACCCAGTATTTTGAGACTCTCAGCAGTCATAAGACTTTGATGTTTTGAATGATGGGGTTTCCACCACTTCCACTGGAGAGTACTCCATAACAGGTCCCTGCATACTCATGTTGCTGTTACTCAGCAGTTTTGTATTTTCACTGCAAAACCACTCTTTTCTTGACATTCCATACAGAGGAAAGCCAAAGTATGGAGGTTTCTCAATTCTCTAGAACATTTACGGATATGAGATTAATACTTTTATGTGGTCCACTTAAGGTTATCACATGATTGTCTTCAGGAAATGAAAGAAGCCAGAAGTTTTACACATTTTTAAGCATATACCAAAAAAAAATTATTAAAAATACCCCAAACCTCCAATCTTCTTGCTTAACAAAGAAGATATTGTTTGGAAGATAGAAAATGAATTAATTTTCTGCTATGACCTCATTAAAATTGGATTTAAGTTCCAACCCAAAAGAATTTTAGAACAACATTAATCTCTTGCCCTTAAATCTCCATCTATTGAAGCTGCTCTGTTTATTAATTTCCCTGCCAGAAAGCATATTTTGACTGGCCTGTGAGCTGAGCAGACAGTCTCTCCCCAGAAGCTCACACATGAGGGCCATTTCCTTATTCATTTCTTCTCAGCAAAGAGGGTGTTTCCAACCATATCGTTTTTAATCAAAGCACTCTTGACTCAGACACAATTGTTCACATTGATGGACAGATGGGGATTTGATCCTGACCCAGGAAAACAAAAAGCAGAAAGGGCAGCGCCACTCTTATCTTCAATGAATGAAAAAGATTAGCCGTAACTTGTTTTCTTCTCACCATACAACAAATCCAGTGTGTGCTCTTAGCACAACCATAGATTCTCATCTTGTAATTTTTAATACAAGACATATACAGCCTGAGGGAACAAATTGCTCTTCTGTATTCAGCATGCTTCAGTGCCTTCAGAGGACTGTACTTGAGAAACAAGAATTACTTTGCTTGGCAGGAAAAGCCTTTGAAAACAAAGGAGAAGGCTCTCTGCGATGAAAGTCAAGTTCATCCCAAAAGCAACAAAGAAAGCAGTTGGGGAAGTTGGACATGCTTTGCTGGAAAATTGTCAAGACATGAGTTTACTCTCTAAGTGGTACAGTGCATCAAATTGTTTTTCTGTGCAATCCCAAAGCACGATTGTCTTCAAAAAAACCCAATCAAACAACAAACCAAACAAAATCCAACAGTCTGAAATCAGTAGGATTCTGTATCCTGACATCCTCATTGAGAAAATGAAGCAGAGCAAAGAGGAATGGAAGCTCTTATCTTCCCTCTCCCTTCTCTGTTTGTCTGCTGTTAAAACCTTAGCTCTTTGGGACAGGCATTACTTTTTCATGTGGAAGTGCAGGAAAATGCTACTTAGATCCTATTGAAATAAAAATACCAATGAGAGATGAAAAATGTGTGGGTGTTTATAAATAAGACAGAGTGGGCTCCCTGTCTGACACCCTCTGCAGCTGTGCCAACCACACATACACTACATCATAACAATGCAGGTCTACATACTCAGAAGAGTGCAATTAATTTAGGAGTCATGAGATTTTAAAAGTCACAGGATTTCAGAGACTGTTCATTTTATTCAGCATGAGTGGATTTTGAGCCTATCTAGGTGAACTTGCTTCTGCAGGGGCATTGGACTAGATGATCTCTAAAGGTCCCTTCTAACCCTGCCAGTCTATGATTCTATGAAAGCAACAAAATTTAGAAACTTTATGAATCTGTGGGCCTGTCTCCCTAAGTGCAATGTTTTCAGTCTACTCTGAAAATCCCAATTCACATAGAGACCAGTTCTACCAAGTATCTGCCTTAGTGACAATTGTCATAACAACAAAGAACAAACACATGTAAAAGTTTACATGTACAGTGTCTATTAACACAGACTCAAAAAAAAAAAATCTTGCCAAACCAGTATTTATGCTCCCTGCAGTGAATTTGATTTTGTCTGGTCTGTAACTGAATTCCCTTGGTACTCTAGTTTTATGATGGTGTGATGTAGTGGTAAATCAGGGCCATACTGATGATCTAAATCAGGATAACCAGCATGTTTTTCATTTCAGAAGCACACACACACACACAAAAGTTTGCAAGAGAAAGTTTGCCAGTTTCAGCACTTCCTGGCCGCCAAGAACATTTACTGAAAATCAATGGTCTGTCCAAAACCTAATGTGAGCAAGAATCATAGTGCAGCTGTTCAGAATCTATACTGCTTTCTAGGCAAAGTTTCTAAGCCCTTTCAGTCCCTTAGAATCATAAAAATGATTAATGGTCTTGAACACTGTGAACCAAGTGTTTTGAAGTGTAACCTGCTACTTGTAATGCACTCAATATTTCTGATCTGTATTGTACTGGCATATGGGGCCTCTGGAAGTTGACATTAAAATGGACAACGCTTGAAATGAATGGAGAGAGGCTCATGAAGTCTGACGGCAAAATCAATTACTCGCAAGCCGAGACATTATTTTCCATCAGTTTATAAAGATAAAAAAGAACTGACTGACAAAGATATCTAAATATATATCATTTTCTGTAAACATATAGTCTAAGAGAGCAATGTGGATACCATATTATTTTATCAGCAAAATGATCCACCTCCATCACTGCAAGAGTTTGTTGTATAGGGACCTGAACTTGTTTGGAGAAACATAAAAGTGTTGCATCTTCTCACAGACTGTGTGTAGATGCTCAAAAGCTTCACAAAACAACTTCTTCCACTTGGACCTTCCATATTCCTGACCGTTTTGGGTGCAGTCCCAGCCATAAGCACAACCATTACAGTCATAGCTCCTTCCCAAGGCCCAGACATATTTAAGCTCAGCCTCAGGATATCTAGCCCCTGCCTGGACTGGAGGTGTTTATATCTCTATCCTTGACTCCTGGGTGGACCTTGGCCCTGCACTGTAGGGGTTGATCTCTGGTCTTTGTCCCACCCTGCATTTGTAGCTGACTGGGCTCCCTGGATGGTTCTTAGACCCAGTTCATTGCTTCCCATGTCTAGGGTAATCAATGGTCCCCATTGCCAGCATCCATCACTGCCTGTGCTGGGGTTGTGCTTGATTTTGGTGGAAAAACAGTATCAAAGTACAAAGTAACAGCAGAAAGCATGATTACAGGATTGGATCTCCACTGCTGCTTCAGCTTCCCTGCAAACTGTACTACCCCCTCCACTTGCTCGGTATGATAGTAGCTTGAGAAAGCATCATAAGGAGCATCCAGTTCATGTTTACAGTGAGGTAATGTGCTGAGTTCTTTTATGAAACTTTTTACTCTAAATTTACATGCCTTATATGCAATATTATTTTGAGGACAGCATATTGCATTCATTAGATATTTAAAATGGAATAAACAAAGCAGTAGAAGTAGTCAAATTGCTGCAAGCCAGATGGAGATCTTATCATACTACCTCCCACAATTTGGAAAAACTTGCTTTTGAGAGCTACAAGTTATTCTGCTTATAGCATGAGGGAATCTCCTGGGTCAATGTTGAACTGTGCCACACAGAACAGATATTTACCTGTCACCTCTCTCTGCCAACGAAGGACATAAAGTGCAGGCTGCTGCCTGAGCACTCAGTGCACTGGTGCACAGTAGGGGAAGGTATATGCAGGCTTAAACAAAACAATAAAGTAAAAATTAGATCATGCAAAGCCACATTTTTGGAGCATAAGGGAACATTTTAGTCTAATTATCATCTTGAGCACAGAAAGAAAAGGAAACATTTTGCCAGGATCAGTTTTTAAAAGAATTATGCTAAGTAAATTGATGTACAGAGAATTGCTCACAGAACTTTAAATTCGTAGGGATTTACTTGCTTTACATATCTAAAGGGTGACCAGTGAGTTATTGGAAGGGTGCACAGAGCCCTCAGCCTCACAGATTGAGGATGTGGCTTCTTTTTGCCTGCAATATGGATTAGCAAGATGCAAATGATCTCTCTGTCATAATAAACAGAAATGGAATTATTGTATTATCAACAACAACAACAAAAAAGAGAATAGATAATTTGTGATTTCCTAGCACTACCTGACATGATCTGAGCTTCTTAAATTTCATTGGATTTGCATAGTAGTTAAGAAAGAGCACTTATTCATTTAAATTAGGGTAGATCTTTACAACTCATCATCACACACAATCAGTAAATGTAGTAGGACTGGCACTGTGGCAGCACATCTCCTTTGGTGCATTCCAGTTCTTCAGAATATAACATTTTGCCCTTTCACTAGTTTGTAAAACCATTTCAAAAGTTCAATGACTACTAATGATGGGGAAATGGCAAAATCTTATGCATCTATTGTATACTTGGTTTGTTTAAATCCGTTCAACATCTATGTTTTGGGGTAATCTTTAAAATATGATGTCAAATTTTCTAATTGAAGTTTTGAGGTAGCCAGATTGACTCATCTGAACAGAGCAATTAGTTTGAGAGAATTGAGTCATGGTCATTCTACCTGACAGCATTCCCTTTTGTGGGAATGTAACTCTTACTGTGAAAATGTTGTACTAAGCAAACCTTAGTTCCGCTCGTAAATCAGTTTGATGAAAGGTTTGAAAGCCTGTTTCTATGGTGTAGTTAAATTACACTGAAAGTACAACTGAATTTGTCCCTAGTTTTTCCATCAAGTATAATGTGACTTAAAGAAAAGTTTGCTGAAGATAGAGTACAGTTTAGAAAGCCAGATGAGATTTCTTGAATGAATGTAGATAGAATTTAGGCAAACATTCTCCAAGTTTAAAATCACACACTGAAGCATTTGTCTTTGATTCTCAATTTTAATGCACATGATACTGAGACTTTATTCCTGTGGGGATGGGGCATGCTAAAAAATTTCCAGACTGTTCACATTCAGATTCCCAAAAATCAAACTCCTCCTTGCACTCAAAATCCAACTTGGAGTCAGAGGAAGGATGGCTTTGATTCACATGTGAATGGACTTTCTAAATATTGGCCATTTCTACAAGATAAATTAAATGGAAGCACTCTGGAAAACTAGTCAGATACTCTGTACCAGTTTTGCTGCTCTCACAGCCACAGCTGAGGAACTTTGATGCTCTTCCATCAAAAGCTAACCACTGCCTAATCTGAAGCCCACTCAAAATACCACTTTCTTTTGGCTTACAGTAACATCAAACACCTGGAGGCAGATATGACATTATATGGGCAAGAAGCAACTTCAGTGGTGTCCCTCAGTTCTGTTTTGCCTCATGCGTGCTGCTCTAGTCATATAGAAACAGAGCCAAAAGTTGTAATTTATGAGTAGGTTTGCCAATCTATGGAATTCATAGGCCTTCCCTGAGGAGGAAGCAGGTACCTACAAAATACTTCTCCTGAAGTGTAAAAAACCAAAAAAGCTAATGATCCATGAGAAAACAACTGCACAAATACCTTCTGTTTTCCTTCATAGCCACATGAGTGGATCATATGCCTTCTGTTCAGACACAAATACACCTTATTTTCAAAAGGAATGTTCTTTTATTAACAATTAGTATAAGTTTTCTTAATCTGACACATAATGCACATACTGATTAGAATTAACAACTGGCCATTTCCCAGCTCTAGTATAAAGCTCCCACAATTATGTACCTCCTCTCCAAATGAGTCAGTGTCCAAATTATTCCCAGATATTTTTTTATTACTGCTATTTGAATAAACATATCAAATCTTGACTTTAAACTATTGCTCTAGCTCTGTCCCAGGTTAAGTTTTCAGATCTCTCCTGCAGACCATCATTCCTTCCACCAGCAGAGCTGTGGCCGTTCCCCATGTTCAGAACAGCGTTCATAACCCCACACACCAAAGCTGGTCAGTAGGAAGCATATATTTGCACATAACACTCCATCCCAAGCTAAGAAAGCAACACAACACAAGAATTAAGCTCTCTCCTTATTTCATTAGAAGAGCTCTTAAAAAAACCTCCTGGAGAAAAAAAGACAATGGTTGCAAAACTTAGTTTACATTTTAATACTTCCCTGTGCCGATTAATTGTTATGCAGTTGTGCTCACAGGTGAAATTGAGTTTATTCCTGTTGTTAGAGGTGGCTGTATGCAACAAAGGATGGCAGCATCTCACCCTGCAACATATCATCAATTTTTTTCTCAATGGATGTATTTAATGTGAAATTCCTTGTCTTCATAGTACAAATCATTTTTTTCTGCTAAAGCATGAGGAAACGGGAAGGAGAGAGTAGAGGCATCTTTTGTTTCTACAGGAGAAATTCCAACCAAAATAGTGGGAGTGTATTTCTTTTTTTTAAACGTTATAATTCTGGTGGCTTTTTTTTTTTGTTATTTATTTCAAGTCAGTAGTGGAAATGGATTAATGAAGCCCGTCTGTAGCTAGTACAAAGGGCCAAATTTTCAGTTAATACAAAATAGCAAGATTCTACTTCTAAACAGCAGAAAGAGGAAGGGAACATAAAGCTAAAACCCAAACAGGCATATTTGATCATTTAGTGGTGAAAAGATCAGGCCCTCCTCAGTTGCAGGGTTTTATTTTTGTGCATTGTGTCAATGATTGGAAACCATATGTTTTAAGACCAGCTTCAATAGTATCAGTAGCTACAGTCCTCCTCTCAGATTACTTTTTACTGCCTGTCTAATTTTGAGTTTTAATGGCTAACATGCACTTTGTTTATCAGTTGCAAATGTTCTGAATTTTGATGAAACAGGCTAAGCATCACACATTGGTTTATCATCGCTACGAAAGACCCTGCTAACAATTTGTTCAATGTTGTGGCCTGTGACTTTGCAAAGTAGTGCTTAGAAATAAGAATGATCATCTTAGAATTGATGCCTCTGATTCTGAATGCTGAATGTGAGATGTTAACGCTGGGATGGTGACACAGCTGTTGTCATCCCTGGAAGAATCAAACCTACAAGGTGCTGAATCACCTACAAGGTTTTGGCATCTAAAGTGCAATCAACTATTGCTCCATTAAGTCCCCTTGGGTGACACTTCTGTTGAATAGACAGTGCTTTATTGCACTGAACTCAGTCTGATGGTATTAAAATGAAATATAAAGTCTTTCCAGAACCAGACCCTTGATATCTTTCAGGATTGAGCACTAATACATGAAAGAGCTGCTTTAGAAGTAATTCTCTTTAGCTCTACAACAAAGAAGTTCAGATTAGTCTCTAACTTGTGTTATTTCTTCTCTAATTACTTGAGGACAGAGTACCTCTCCTCTGTTTTTAAAGCGCTGCCTAAATTAATGATGTTCTAACAATAACAGCAGCAGCAATTATGGGCATTTACCAGAGAGGAAGCAACCATTAGCCTTGAGAATGAAATTTCACTGCAGTCCACAAAATAATGTGTTAGGAAATATTATGGTTGCCAACTTTCGCAATTTTGTTGAAAGTCTTCTAAAATGTGAGGGTTAGGGCATTCATTTTTTTTTTCCACAAAGCCTGGGCTTTGGCATCATATGAAAACATGAAAATGTGAGATTCTCGGTTTTAATTTTAGAAGACAAGTAAGTTACTCAGCGTTGTGGTTGCAAAGAGAAATTGAAAACATGAACCCAAGGGCCAGAAAACAATTAGCAAGAGCCCAAAATTCATTGCTTTTAAAACCTTACACTTTGTAAAGCAATTTCTTGACACTCGGAGTCTGAGTCAGGGTTTTTCTCTGTTTGGCGTTGACCATATTCAGTATGTCAGTAAATCTTCTATACACTTTTTGAGGGCTTCTCACCTTGGTTTGTAACAGAGGGTGACATCGCATTTCAATTGTCAGGGATAATGCTGAAGTTAAATATTGGCCCACCTCTTGTTTTCAAAAATGGAATCAGTTGTTTGTACTGATGTAACCCTGTTCATTTTGACAAGGAGGTGGACAGCAGAAACTGGAAATATTTCCTCAAGGGAAACACACTTTCCATAGTAACTAAACTTTGGCAATCTATCTCCCTGATTCCTCAGAGCAGGCAAAGCCTCTTCCCCTTCCCCTGGCAGAAGGCAGCTCCCGGTGTGCCCCAAGGACAGGCTGGCTGTTCCGGCCTAGGGTGCCCAAGGAAGGGGACCTTTAGCTCCTCTATCTGTCCAGGGTGTTATCACTTAGCCAGGTGATTTGGAACATTTCTATCTAATGAATATGTAGAGCTTTCTGCAGTTTCCCTTTATTCCTTAAGTTTACAGTACATGGGAATAAGCCCAGGGTAATGAGTCAGGCAACACCCCTTCTAAACCTGGCTTGGTCTTTGACAAAAAATACATTCCATGACCCTGAGAGGTCCCTGGCGTTATACAGCTGATGATGACCCAGCTTGACAAAATGGAGACATTATTGATGCAACTACTTGGACTTGCTCCTACTCTCTCTTGTCTTGCAGCCCAGTACCCCATGCATCTGCATGACCTCTGCATCCCAACTCATAGTCTCATCTATGGAGCAGAAACCATTTTATTCCCTTGTCTTTTTAAATCTCTTTTAAGATCTACAAGTATTTTGCTGGATAAAAACAATGATGAAAATACTTGAAATTCCTATTTGAAAAATATCCTTTATCTTCCTCTTTGCACCCTTTTCCCATTGTGCCCTTATCTTACTTTTCTACATATTGCATACAATGTTTTTAGTAAATAGAAAGGATATTAAAGTAGACAAATAATATTTACTCAGCAGCTCAAGAAAGGTGTTTCTGGAACCAATTTGCAAGTTACAAAAATTACTTATATTGAAAGGGACAAGGAGTGTCTTTTTGTGTGCAGGGTACTGTACAAACACTGAGGTCCTGTCTCTGACTGGATTTCTGTAGCACTACCACAAACAATACTAATTCTTAAATACCTGCCTGGCTTTAAGCACTTAAGTAAATAATTGTATTGATTGTCATTGGCCTATTCACATGCATAAAACTAAGCATATATTCAAATATGTTGTGAAATCAGGGTTAGAGTGAATTTTGCATGCAAGGCATTTTTAGATGATTAGTATATATGAATTTACTTGTTAAGACCAGCTCCAAAAGGAGTTAATGTGGCAGTCCAGGTTCTGGGCAGGGCAGGAGGGGAAAGGAGAAGACTTTTTTTTCCAAGACAGATCTTAGAGGCTTTCTTGTGCTTTAGAGACTCCTCACCAGCACCACAATTACAGATAATAAAGGTAGCAAGGAAGCCCCTCAAACCAGCGATTTCTCCGAGTTTAATCTGAGAGCTGTGTAAACTCAGAACTGCAGATAATCCTTGGGGAAATCAGGGGGTTAGTGCTGAGAACTGATGGAGAATAACAACTGAAAGAGCTTTGGTTTTTCTAGGCCGGCAGGAGGTAGCTCATGCTAGGAAGCCTGCCAGCTCCAAACCGATGCTGGGAGCTTTGTCTCCTTTGGATTGTAGGAACACACTTTGCAGTCGAACTGATCTGAAAGATTTTGATAGTAAAAACAGCTGTCTTGTTGCAATGATGTTTTTGTTCCATTGTCAAAATTTTGAGTTAAATCCATGAGTGGGCTGCAGCTTGTTCAAACCCTGAACTCAACACCCTTTGTGCTCCTTTGGCTTTTCCACTGCAGTTCATGGGATAGCTCCTTCCTGAGGAAAGGGCTAGGTGTAATAAAAGCCGTCAGGGCAAGGGCTTGCAGGTCTCCCCAGTGTTGGAGAGACAGAAGTGGAGAGCTGCAGTCTGCTTCAGACTGGTGAAGAGAGTGGAGTAAAGGGGAAGAGCAGGGTGCAGAAACAAGACGTCCCAATGCCGCTGTGGCCGAGCTGCATCCCCAGCGAGCAGGTACGCTGGTGGGATGGGGCAGCTGGGTGGTCCTTGTGCCATGGAGGGGGACCAGGCTGGCACAGGCAAGGTGAAGCTGCACGTGTGGTGTACAGACGAGGGGACACATGGAGGGTACCTACGGTGGGAGGCACAGCCCCATCTTGCCACCATAAGCCCTGCCTGTTACTGCTCTCTTGCATGGTGGAGAAACAGATGACATATCTGATAGAGGTGCCCAATGCATCAGGCAGGAGCAAAGTCCCCCTCAAGGTACAAATGCCAGAGACTACCTCTGACTTTGTCCTGACAGGGGAAAAGGGGCAGAACTTTTGTATGGCCACAAATCCGTCTCATCAGAACTAGAAGCAAGATCACCCAGGAGTCTCTTGCTCTCTAGGAATCCAGGAGGTGTGTGATGCTCCATGTTCATGAGTGTGGAATAAAGCTCTTTCTGCGGTTCTGCAGGACCTATAGCTCTGTGGCACAGTGTGCATGGAAAAGATGACCATGAAAGCCCTTCTTTTTGAATTTCTGCTTAAAAGTTGTCACTAGAGATCAGTAACACAAGGTCTGTAGCTCGAGAATGATTATTTTCACGGAAGCAGACCCTGCAGGTAAAGTGCTATTCCAGTGGTATTCAAGTGCCCAGGTTTTACAGCATATATCCCTTCTAAAACTTGCAGAGAAACATACATCGATAGCACCGACAAAGATAAAACTGTAGCAACGGAAGGAAAAGAGCGTGTTGGGCGATACCTGCTGTCAGGGAGAACAGTGCCTGGCTTTTGTTAAAAAACGCGGGGGAGGTGGCCGGACCCTGCTCCCTGCAGCCGGAGCCGCAGGGCTGTGACCACAACCGAGGGGCTGCCGGGGCGTCCCCGCACTCAACCGGGCCCCGCGTGGTGCGGGAGCCGCGGGAGGCTCCTCCTCCGCTCCGGCCCCGCACCGCGGGCAGCCCCACGGGCGCGGGGACACCTCCGAGGGCGCCGGCTGGGACACGTGCGGTAGGTGCGGCGCGGGCAAGGTGCTGCCCGAGGGAAGCCCCGCCGTGCCGTGAGAGGCCGGCGGTCCCGGTGACAGGCTGCCGCGTGTTCCGGCCCGGCTACTGGGGAAAGCAACAGGTCAGATGAACCGACTGGAAAAAAAACCCAAAAATACCAAATCTACGCGCGGTCCCTCGTGCAGCGTGTGGCGGCGAACCGGCCAAGGGGCTCCGCGCCGCTCCGCACCGCACCGCGGTGGGCACCAGGGGGGTGGCGCGGCGGGGAAGGGGGTGGGCGCGCCTCGGGCGCAGCGCGGGGTGCGGAGCCGCCGCCCCGCTCCGCTCCGCTCCCTTCCGCGGGCATGCGCGCCTGCCTCGCACATGCTCACTGCGCCCGCAGCGGGCGCGCACACTCCGCAGCGCTGCGGCTCCGCGCTGCGCCTCCGGTGAGTACGGGCAGTGGGGAGGAACAGCTGCGGAGCGGCTTCTCTCCGCGCAACGGGCTGGCGGGTGGCAGTGGGCTCCCGAGCGGGGCTTTGCGTGCCCGCGTCAGCTCCGAAGCGTGAACCCGCCTCCGCGCGTTGCGCGCTGGGGGGCGCGGAGCCCGTCGGGGCGCTGGGGAGCGCGGTGAGCTGCCCTTGGCGGGCGCGCAGCGGCAGCGGGTGCAGCATAGCGCGGTGCGGTGCTTTCCGTGGCGTGATGCGCGGCGGCGCGTTGGGGTCCTGCCCGCGGAGTTACGAGCAACAATTAACAGAGGTAGATAATTGATGCGCAGCGTTTGATTTTTTTTACCTGAAAATTAGCTTAATTTAGTAATTGTTTAAAAAAAAAAATAAAGTGAAGCGAGCGCTTAACTGAAATGAGTTAATGCTCTCTTTGGCGGTTGCTTACATGAGGAATACTTGTACTGTGATTTATGCAGTTTAAGTAAACTTTTTTGAGTGTTAAATTATACTCGAGGCCAGTGAATGGCCTCTGAAGGAAATTATTCATGGTATACAACTACTGTTTTCCAGACACTTCAAATAATGATATATTCTGTTGTATGAAGTTGTAACTGTTAAAATACATATGGTTAACCAATAAACAGTTTATTGGTCTACATCAAATTTATTAAGAGGAATTTTGTTCAGAATCAAATTCACGCGTTTCTTAGCACTGTTAAAGGCAGCCCAAGGAATGATTTATTGTTTTATCTTTCTCGGGAACTTTGCTAATTTACTGAGAATTTCCTATCTCTGCAATGCCAGCCATCGCAGGGTTTCTCGTCCAGTGTATCAAGAAAGCACATATAAATTTTTCCTGCCTTCTACAACTGCGTGTAGTGGGGCAATCTGGTCCCCCCAAAAGACAGCATATATTTGAACTAGTTGTTCTAATGTTTCTTAGCTTGTTTCACGCATTTAGCATTGTATTGTTTTGTGATACTTGTTACTACACAGAGAATAAATTCATTTTTCTCCTCCTTTTTGATATGAATAAACCCTTTCTATTCTTAAGGCTGAATTATTTATTTCTACTTTGAAATATAAGGCATCATGTGGCCTGAAATGTTGCACATGCAAGTAAGAAAGACTTTAGTACAAATGTCTTGAAAATTGTCAGTGCTCACAGCTTTGGAAGCACTCCAGAAACTTTTAAAGCATGTTTTGAAAATGTATTTGAAATGACACAGCAGCTGATAGCTTGGTTTAATTATTCTAATTTACATCTCTTAAATAAAACAAAAAAAAAAAAGTCAGTGCATGATGTAAAATTAAATTCTGTAGTTGTTGAGTCAAATTGTCCGTGCAGTTCTCATGCCTTTTTTTATTCCCCTACAAATAGGTCAAAATATTTGGCTAAATAACCAGCGGTGTATTCTTTTGGTTTTAGGCTCATTGATTTGTTTTGCTTTGCTTTGTTTAGCCCTCTCCACTCTGCTCATTTTCTTTTAAAATACTATGAAGAGACTTGATTCCCATGACTCACTAATCTTATCACCATTATTTGGTTGAAATGTTGGAAATGGGCTCCTGTTTCAAATATCTCACGACCTTGGCTGTCTTAAATTTCATTAGAAAATCTTCATTAGGGAGAAATAAAAATGTTGTTGGTAATTCCCCCTCCAACAGTAAGTCCCATATTCAGCTACAAGATATGTGCAGATACGTCTTGATTATACAAAGGAGTTAAACTCACGTAGTCATACGAAGAACTCAGTCTCAGAGTATCACTTCACTTGTGTATTGCAGTGTTATTGTGCTTAGCTAGTTGATATGCTAGATTTTTCAGAAGAATTTAATAATTTCACTAGTAATCTTGAAGAAATTAGTGGCATGGGTAACTAAAATCCTGTAAGGCATCCTACTGAAGTCGATGTGGCTGTATTTACATGTCAGTGTGTATGTGTACACACTGCTGACAAAGAAAACAATTAAAGGAGTTAGTAATGTTCTGCTCTCTTCCCAACTGTTATTTATGATGTGTAGTAGTAAAACAGCTATTCTGAAATCAGCTATAATTCTCGTCAGTAAGATTTGTTTCTTCTGTGCCAGATTTTGCAGTAACCAGGTGGTTTTAAGTCGTCTTCAGCTGGAGAACAAGCAAGAACAGTGCTGAAGACTAATTATTCCTTGCAGTAAATTCCTTCTGCAATAAATTCACAGGTTGTTATACTTAATCTGTGGAAATGATTGTTAAGATTACTTGTGCGGTGAAAAATGCTTTTAAAATTTTGTGAACACTAGCAGAAGTTCTTAGAATGCCAAGAAAATATTTTTAAATTAATTGTGCCTGTCTGGAGTAACTTCTCTTAGGGATGAGCTGTTAAATGAAGTTGCAAATTCAAATCCTTTTCATAAACCATAGAACTGCAGTTTTAATATGAGAGTTTTAAATATATCCTGGGGTCATGTGTAAGATCAAGTAGAGAAATCCTGTGTTGCCTTTCCAATATGTAGTTACTGTATGTGTTATCCACAACAATAGCAATATAGAATTGACTAGTACATGTTGTAGTCTCCTGGACTAATAATCAAGTTCTTTTTCATTTAATTTCACACTGTACTATGTGGGACAGAAAAATACTTAGACCAAGAAGGAACAAAAATTATATTAATAGCTATAAACAGTGGCATATACAATGGTAAACCCTTTCAGCTTTTAGATACATGCTCCTTTTAGTACCTCAGTGTAATAAAATGTAAAAGTAGGTATTTTTTTGCATGTGTTAAAAATGTGTAATCAAACCTCTTGGCATAATAATCACTTTAATATGAACAAATGGAACTCAGCAAATCTCTCCTTTTTCTGCTGAAAAGCCAGAAAGACCATCCTGGTTGGTACTGTTTGTTAAGAGGTCTCATCGGGGAAACAATTGTGCATGGCAGTCTAATTCTTAAAACAATACTTTGTCTTTATTTGCAGATCTTAACTCAAGTAATGATGTTTAACAAACACCTTGTTTTAATCAGGTGAGAATAAGCCCTGCAATTAGGATGCAAATAATTGCTCATCTCAGTTTGGTTGTTTGGGGCCTTGGAGGTGTTGCCCTTTGCAGGTAGATTTGGTGCTGCTAGAGTATTGAGGACACAGGAATATGGATTTAGGACTCTGCAGTCATCTTGCAAAATATTTTTTTGATCATGGCATACAAAACTTGCTCCAGTTCCCTTCAGCAAGTTGTTCAGTTGATTTATAGCTGCAGGAGGTGTGAGAGGAAAATTGGATCTGAAATAGTGCTTGTTGGATAGATGATTCCAGTGAGTGTGTCACTGAATATTTAATTAAAAATAGTCAGACCTCTTTCCACTTAGTCTTTCTACTTGGGCTTTAATTATGTATTTGAATTATTTCAAAGATGTGTAAAATGAGAGGAGAAAGATTACATGGGCATAATCCTTCCCATTTAAATTTATTTGTCTACAGCTGCTTAAGTCCCGGCATTAGGAGTCACCCATAAACATGTTTATTTAACATCAGCGTTATCTGTTAGATTGTACATGGTTCATTAACATGGAGAGAATACTTTTTGTTTAATAGTATGTGGGAGCTGCCAGAGGTCAGAAGAGGTTGTTTGCCTGAAGTCGAGATGGCATCTTGGCTTTGCTCTCATTCTGTTTGTCACCTCTGCTGTGTCCGGGAAATACTTCATTAGTGCCCTGCTAAGGTATTTTCCCTCGTGTTTATATACAGGGGTTCTGTGGAAAGCCAGAAGTCTGCTGCAGCATTGCGGTAAGGTTTATGGGGAATTTGAAGGAAGGATTGCTGTAACTTGTGAAGGATTGTTTTACTTGGGGTTTGATTAGAAAAAAAGTGGCTTGGAAAGGGAGGAGCAGCAGGGGAGAGGGGAGCCTGGGATGTTGTTGTGCCCACAAAGAGTGTGGCTGTGAATAGTGATATTTTTACAGAACTGGGGAAATGGGGGTCCAGTGGTTTGGTAAGTTCAGAGTGTTTCGTGTGCCGGTAAATAATGTTTTGTTGGTGTGACTGGATCACAGTTGGACTCAGAACAGCAGTACCTGGTGGTGAAGCTGAGCGGAGACTTCATGAGAGGTGGCACCTCCACCCGCAGGGACGGAGCAGGAACGGGGCCTTTCTGTTGTGACAAAGCTCATGGGGTGCTATCTGCGCTTTCTCCTGTTGACTAGAAACATGCTTGGATATATGAAACTGCCTCAGACATGCTGGAAATACCTTGTATAGAAGTAACTATGGCCTCAGGTTTGAAAAGATTGTGTAAAATGTTTTCATATGACTTACATATACCAGCTAATAGCCATACACTGCACATGGTATTGTGGGAGAGATCTGCACACACCTATGTGCAATTTCTTTGCTTTGTCTGAGCTTCTTGAAATCGTTTCTAAAAGCTTCTGACAAGGTGCTGAATTTCTCTAACTCAGTTTGGGTGGTGAGGACTGTTAAGACATTTCTTGCCTTTTTCTTTCTGTTAGAAAGAAAAATAGAAAATTGACTTCCTTGACTTTTGTCAAGCAAGGACCCCTGGTAGATAATAACCAAAAGGCATTGAATAAAATGAGCATGATTGTAGAGATCAAAGTGGCTGTGGAATATGCAATGTGAGTGAAGCATACCGCAAATGTGCAGTTTTTTAAAAGCATTGCTGTAAAAATAGAAGGGATTTTTAAAAAATAAACTGAGCTTCTGTGTTGATTATAAGTTGTAGTTGAAGTACACTGAGGGCCTAGATATTGTTTTAAAAAAGCCAGCAAAACAGCTAAAAAATAGTAGGTTCCCTCAGAAGGATAGAGAAAAACAAAACTAAGTGTTCTGTTGGGGGGGAAATGTCTGGTATAGGTTTTCTTCTTTGAATTATTTTCAACAAGTACTTAGTCTGTTCTGTATTTTTAAGAAATTATGTGGACAGCAATTTTGTTTCTTTACCAAAGCAGTGAAAACACCAAGAATCCTTTTTATAATTTGGAAAGAATGTAAAAAGAATGAAGTATTTAAACCTAAGTGTATTAGATCATACGCCTTAAATGCATAAATAAGCATAACTGCAATCACAGAAACCAATGTTGAAACCACCAGGAAAACTCACCCACAAACCCTAATGACTTAAAGGGAATGACCTCAGCCATTGTGAAATTTGTGCCTATTTGTTGACTGACATTTTTTTAAAAGCAGAGTGCGTGTTTCATTGGGTTGTGGGATTTTGTCGCTTGAAAGACTGCTGGGGTGTTGGGGGTTTTTTTGTTGTTGCTGCCAGGTTTGAATACAAAGAGTGAAAATGGAATTGACGCTGGGAGAGCCTGGGTATGGTTTGAGCCTTAGCAATTTGAAAAGCAGGTGAAGGGTTTGTTCTTGATGGACAGAGACTGATAGAAATGGATTGAAGTTTGTTAGAAACTCCCTTGATGATAGGCTATTTCAAACTTATTCCCAGCTGGTTTCCTCTTAAGGAAATGAAGGTTTAAAGTATTTGGTTACAAACCTGAAATTTCTTCACGTCCGCGTCTTTGTGTGAGTGCTGTGTGAAATGCTGGTGTCATTCATCTCCTCTCTGCTTTTTAGAGAGGAAATTGATGCACAGGAGAACCTCAACTTGCCTTTGCTGCAACATCACTTAATAATTCAGGGAAATGGAAGTCTCGAATTATTTCAACAATAATAGACTTCTTTGAGAATGTTTTTAAATAAACCAGTGCTACAGGCTGCAACCCTGGCCAGAGCCAAGTCACTCTGCAGTGAAGGTTTCTTTCTGCTTGCCCATTCCTGGCACTTGGCTCCTACTTTGCTAGTCTGAAATAACTAGAGAAGATCCAGATTTAATTGCCCCTTCTTAGATGTGCAGAAAGCTTTAAGAATGTGGGAAATTGTATGCTGTTTGATGCTTAACTCTAGATGTTCAGCTTCATAGTGCAGAAATTCTCGTTTGCTATACCTTCTTTTGAGAAGGAAAATGTCCCAACTAACTAACTAGAAATACTAAATAAAAAGAATGTTTTACTGCTAGTCAGCCCATATAGTAACTAGTAAACCCACAGAAAGTTGATGGCTCTTTCTGTGCTGGAAAGGTCAGACTTCACAGAGAAACCCAACCAGAGTAGGAAAGCCTGGTACTTCCAAACAAAGACAGTGCGACGTGGGGAAAATTTCTTAAACTCAGCAAATGCCTTAAAAACTGGAAATGCCTCTAGGATTACTCAGATACCCACAAGAAACAGTGAGGGGAAAGTGGGGCAGGCATCTGATTTTTTTTGTTGTTGTTTTTTAAATAGATTGAGTAAGCAAAACAATCTGTGGGCCCAGTTATTTACAACTTGGTCTGCGCACCATGCAGAGAAGCTCATCAGCTGTCTTAAAGCAAGTTTTGCATCTATTGCAAGTTGTGTTTTTTGATGACACATTTGATTCTGCTTTTTGCCATATAATTGTCCTACAGCTACTTGGAAATAACTTTGATCAGTTTTGAATATAGATCTGTATCACCAGTTTCGATCCCCTTGCGACTGCTCTTCTGTGCTACATTACCATCTTTAGAGTTTAATTGTAACTATCTGACAATTCTTTGATTTTAAGTCAAAAATGTATTTACAAAGTACTTTCAGTAAATGTGGACAATGTGTACTTCAGTTTTGTAAGTGATGCAAATTTATTATTTTTTCCCATTTCTGTGTCTGAAACAACTCAAAATCTTGTTTAGAATTGAGCAATACCTTTTATTTGAAAAAGAAAGATTGTTTTTCCATCGTTGAACAAACCAAAAAACACCATTTTTTATGAAACATGACACTTTTATAAGTAAAACATTTGAATGTTATACTGGCTGTGTCAAAATTTCCCCCCTTTTTAATAGTCTATTTTTTGCATTTACAAAAGCTTTTGTTAGCTGCGTCTTGGTAAGTGCTACATTGATATTTCTCCACCACTGAGATACAGAATTAGGACTAAGCCTTAATGTGTGTAACCCTCTATGAAACAATGTAAGATGTCTTCTGTATGAAAATTTCAACAGGCCCTTGCTGTCTCTCGATTAACATGACTTTTTCCTGCACCTGAAAATTTTAAGTTGTAATTTGAAAGCACGTGAATTCTGCCTATACTTGTGATTTAATTTTGTTTGGCAACCATCTTTCCTGTTCACTGCCGCAGATGACTATCATTTGAGAAAGATAAATAGATGGGCAAAGGGACTAGGGACTAGGGAAGCAGTCTTCTGTAAAATATTTGAGATTGAGCAAGACTTCTAGTCTAGGTTAGTTTTGAAACACCACTTTTGCCCCCCTGCAAAGTGTAGGGGTGGGAGGTCGAGACAAATGTTTGGAGTTGAAAGTAATAAAAGATGATAATGGTAAAAGTCAGGCACATTGATGTTGCAGCCGAATGTGTTACTTCTTCAAGCCCAGTGTTTCCCCTTCCCCAGTCCCTCTTGCCACAAATCAGAATTATTCCATCACAACAGTGGTTTAACCCTATCTATGGTGGAGTGGGCTGGTTGCTTAATGATGCACAGAAGCATTGTGCCCTGGTTTAGGACAGGAAGTGGAAAATGAATATTGTTTTGAACTTGAACTTTGCAAGCAGACACAAAGTAATTATCGGAGCTGGAACTCCCCTGGGAGAAGCGGGGGAGTAATGCACTATGCTTGTAAGGAGCACTGTGGGATCTTAAATATCTAGTAGTGTTTAATGCTTTGGTTTTACATTTCTGTTCTTTAATTGATCTTCTGCTCCTCATTTTTAACTTGGCAAATGGAGGAAGAAACAATTGTATGTAGACTTCATTTATTGATAGACACCCTCCTGCCCTCCCTTTGGTGGAGCAGGACTCTTGTATTTCTGTCTTTGTCCTGGTGTTACTTTCAGTTGTAAAATGAACTCTTTCATTGCCTAGGTTACTTAATGGATCTATTATAACATGGAAAATTAACTGACTTGGTGATTAAGAGCACATAATTGTATGTTAAGCCATTTAGCCAGAAGCCATAAGCCCCTTGTGTAGTATTTAATATTAATTATAAACTATAGAAGTTTATCTGCCTCATAAAGTAGAAAAGCCCACTGAAATGATACAAAGTCTGCATAGTTATAAAGTTAATATTTTGAGAATCAATGTTTTAATATTAAAATATTGCTGACCACTTTCTAGAGAAAAAAAAGAAACAAAGCTCTGCCGTCACTGAATGTTTTGCTGTATTTTAATGCCTTCTGACTTCAGCAAGCTACTCAAGTTTTTTGTGGTTTGGTTTTTTTTCTTCTACTTTGCTGCTTTACAAGTTCTTCAACAAAGCATAGTCTTTGCAGGACTTCACTTTTTATTACAAACTGTGTGGTATGTTCAGTAGATTTTGAAAATGCTGTTCCCTAGTAGGTTAGATAATGAAACAAAGCAGGAAAAAGATTTTTTTTTTTTTACTACATTAAAATATAACCCTTAAAATATGAAAATAAAATGCCATTAATTTTCAAAGTTTAGTTAAAATGTTCTTTATGATAACGTTCCCATCAATTTCACGAGACCCTTTTAATCTTAACACAGTTATGGGATTCTTCATTTGTGGTGAAATTTTAAAGGTAGTAAAATTAAGTCACTTTAAAGAAAAATTGTGTGATGATTTATTGTAGCAGAGTAGGCAAAATTCCTCTAGAGATTTTAATATCTTCCACCTGGTATAGAAATGAAAAGAAAATAGTCTTTAGCTGGTGACTAATTTGTCACTAATACCCAGGGGTTCCCTCATTACAATGCAAAGATGTCAGTTTTAAGAGAAAGGTACAGTGGAAGAAACGAGTGCAACTTCCTGCTGCAGACGCTTGGAAAAAAGAGAAAAATAAAGGTCTTGGAAAGCAGCTGAAGTGGTGTGAAGGAAGGCTGTACAGCTATTAATCAGGGCAAAATGGTTGGGGAAGGATTTTACCTGAAGGCTTCAGTGGAATACATTAGGACATGTTCTAGGAGGAAAGTCACTTGATATGACTCCAGAGGAGGAGCTCTGACATGCAATAATACCCAGGCTGACACTCAGTTCTCCTCTAAACTGCACGTACTGCATCCTGGTAATTGTTTGAGAAGGAACGGTATTGTTAAAAAAGTCATACTCTGCCTACTGATGGTTTTTGTACGTTATCACAATGTTAAATGATTTGGGTCCAAGACTTTGAGTTCAGATGAAAATGCTGGTAGACAGTGTCTGCAGCTACTGGCAGTGCAAACCTGACAATAAAGAGCATGGCCTCTATGCCACATCAGTGTCTTGATAGGTAATTTTTTCCCATCAGAGAACTGTTCCTGTGTTCAGACACTTGCATAGTGTCATCACTTTGCCTTTTGGTTGTGATAACAAACCTTTGACTCTGCTCCTGTTCTTCTAGTACTGTGGTTTCAACAACAGATCAGTATATGGAGGAGAAACAGGAGCCCTCACAATACCAGGAGAGTGAAATGAGAATTTCCATCAAGAAACCAATTTTATATGTGAGTAGCCACAATAAAATGTGAATATGAATATTGGATAGAAGTCATCTGCTTTTGACCAGCTTTAGAAATGTTATGTAGGTGACTAACAATGACTGCAAAATGTTTGCCTGTGGGAGTAGAATATAGCAAGCAGCCTCTGTCATCCACTTTGCTGGTGCAAGAATGGCAGCAAGTGGTCTAGTTTCCAGTGCAGGAGTGGATGCTCTCCGATGGAGCAGATACCACTATCCTGTGCACTTTATGTAAGAGGGAAAGCCCTGGCATATTCTGGAGACTCCAAGCCATGTTAACACACTTCACTTTTTCTCACTAGAGAGTAAGATCTAATCTCAACCATTCTATGGTTAGTTGGAGAAAGGAAAGATTTTGTGTTCTGTCAGAAGCCGAGTATGGGAAAGGAAACGTATTGGTTTTGCTATGTTTCTTTCAGTTTCAGTGTATTCTTCAGTCAGAACACTGAGGTGAATAAGAAACAATTTCTTATATGTGCTGGGTTGACCTTGGCTGGTGGCCAAATGCCCACTTAGCTTCTCTTCCCCTTCCCTATCCCCAACAGGTCAAGTGGAGAAAATATGGTGAAAAAGCTTATGGGTCAAGATAAAGACAGAGAGATTACTTGCCAGTTGCCATCACAGGCAAGACAGGCTTGACATGGGGAAAATTAATTTACTGCCAATTAAAATAGCAGTGAACGGTGAGAAACAAAGGAAGGAAAGAAATATGTCTGGCCACCCCCTTTCCCGGTCTTGATTTTACTCCTTCACTCCTGATTCTTCTACCTCTCCTGGAGCGGTGGGGAAGGGGAGACTGCAGTCAGTATACAACTTTTCCTTTCTACCACTCCTCCCTCCTCTTCCTCGCACTTCTCCCGTGCTCTGCTGTGGGTCCTCTGTGGGTTGCGCTTCCTGTCAGGAGAACTGGCCCTGTCCCAGTCCCTCCAGGAGCTGCAGGGGAATCCAGTTCAATGTCTGGAGTGCTTCCCTCCTGCTTTTCTCTCAGGCCTTGGTACAGGGCTGTTTCTCTCAGAGTGTTCCTTTCTGCTGTGCCAAATTCTACCCTTTCACAGAGGTGTCGTCACCTTCTCCAATGGGCTCAGCCAGGTCCTGCTGTGGGTCTGTCAGACCCTTGCCTCTCCTCACAGAGGCTACTGCCATCTCCATGCCAGCACCTGGGTACAGGTGTGCAACACAGTGTAAAAGAATCAGAATTCATATCAGACTGTCATCTGGAGCAATTGCACATCCCATCTGGTGTGAGTTGTTGCTGGTTTTAGAGCATTTTGCAACAGGAAGGAAAGAGAAGCATGACACAGGCCTTGCTCATCCTGCAGCCCACCTGAGGTAAGAGACAAATCTGATTGTAATTAGATCCACATTTTTAAAGGTCTCCAAGTTGATACAAAAAGGTGACTTGGGCATGTTTTGGACACAAGTGATCCTGCATGGAAAATGGAACTTGTGTGTTACTGATGTTTAAGGACTGGTTTTTTTTTTTGTTTTTTTTGGTTTTTTTTTAAACAGTCTGATTGCACTAGTAACATGATGGCTGCTGAAATTTGTTGTTCTTTAAAATGACTAGCAGAACTAGGTAGTCACGTGTGTTCGGGGTCTTCTGTTTGCTAGATCTGTTTTTTTGAGAGTGTATTTTGGTTTTTAAGTTGCAGTTGTAACTGCTCTAAAGATGAGAAAGGCCACTGTAGAAGACTTGTCTTCTTATCTCTCCAGAGGCCGAGTCTTTTTCTACGTTTGGGTTTTTTTTTTCATGTGCTCTGTTAATATTCATATCTAGAATGTAGAAGCAGGTGAGATGGTCTTGCCATCAGATGATGGTCATCCTTTGACTTAATCATGTGTTCAGGGCTTAAATAATGTTTAAAATTTGCTTCAGATGTTGGGCTTCAGGGCTTTTCAAACCCATCATTCTTCTGATTTCTGCTACAAAGGAAGATCTGTATTTAGTTCCTTATGAGCCACTTGCCATTCATGATGGCAAAGGTGGCCCTGTGCCTAGGAAGAGCCTGGAGCGTGCAGGAGAGGGTTTTTCTGATGAGAAAAAGGGTCCTGCTGTTCTCAGTGGAAGTGGGTTGAGAATAAGTTGAGAGGGATCTTGCCAAAGATTTGCCTGTAGCTGCTAATAAGGTGGTTAAGTGGAGATGACTACACAGTGCTAGTGTTATCACACATTAATGGGCCAGATGCATTGTTGGCAAACTAACATCTTGTCAGTTGTATGTCTTCTTCCAAGGAAGGCCTTATATTTATGCTTTTCTCCTCAGAAACAGGTTAGAAAAGTTATTTGAATGGCCATCAGCTCAGAGGAGAGCTCTGTGTAAGCATTTTTATGCTTAACCTGACAAGCCTTAGAATATACCACTTTACAAAGGAACTGTCAATCTTCCATTAATCATTCAGTGATCCTTTAACTATATGGTAAATAAAACCCACCAGCTCTGTGTTGTCCTGCTTGCAGCCCGTTCTCTTTTGCTCAACACCTCATGCAGAAATTGGTTTGAAACCACTGAGGTGCTGCTTCTAGCAGCAGACCTAGTGTTAATGGCCTAGATGTCTCCTTAATGAAAGGATTTTGTTTTGCCAACATGATGCTCTCTGTCCTTCTTCAAATGGGTGCTCTCTGTGTTGATGCAGATACCATTACCAAAAATAGTATGGAACCTGAAATCTGTGGTCACGGGAACTTAAAATTCTGTAATTATTCTTGACATGTACTCTTCAAGGTTAACGCATACTGGACTGTTTTCGGAGTCACTGTAAATTAGGCCCCAGGTTGTGTCATGTTTGGGGGGTTATTTTGTAGTACTTCAAATGGTTGATATACCCCATTGTGACCTTTGGAAATGCAGTTTGGATTGTAATCCACAAATCAAATGTTAGTAAGGAAGAAATAGCTGGGATGTGACTTGCAGAGGCTTTTCTCCGATGGTCCCCTAACAGTAAAGTGCTTAGAAGTTGGAGTATTATATATGCAAAAGGGAAGTCAAAGTTTAGTTACCAAAATCTAACTTGTGAGTTGACTGAATATAGGTATGCTTTGCCTTGAAGTCTTAGCCTAAAAGTTACACAGCAGTTCCTGACACTGTAAATTTGAAGATTTCCAGGCTCATTTATGTGCTGTCAACCAAGGCTTGTGTTCAGTCTTAAGCATTTTTCACTTCAATTATGAAGGCCTGAAATAACCAGTACTTGGAAAGGACGCTGTGTTATCCTGACACAAGTTTAAAAGAAATATTTCTCCCAGATTGTAAATGTCCAAAATACACTGCTCAAATTTGTTCTGCTGAATGTTAACTTATGATGGTGAAGGTAAGTGACTGTAAAGTCAGTTTTCATTTTTAATTAGTTGTATGCATGATTCATATGGTTTTTATTCTCATTCCAATTTCTTGCGTGCCTTTTATTTTTATGCTGCTGTGAATCTGAGTTTGTATTTTGAGGCAATACTTGGGGAGTGATGGTCACCACCTCTCATCTTTCATGGAGATCCTAAATGCATTTTTGATCTGAGGATTTTGACTCTCTAGATACTGACAAGTCAGATGTATTGTTTTGGTTTTTTTTTAAATACAGAAGAGATAAGATTCATTTGTCTTTAACAATGTGTGTAATCTCAGAAGAGTAAAACCCTTCACTTATCCCTTAAAGAGCTCTTCAGAAAAAGAATTGCAAGGAGGAGAGAATCTGCCAAGCTGCCTTCTGCTTAAAAACATTTCCAAGTACCCTGTAGCCAGACACTGGATTCACGGATACTAAACACCAGCGAGCAATCTCCCACCAATTCCTAAATGCTATTTAATTTTCTGTTTATCTAAGTAGAGCTTTTTGGCTCTGTTTTCAGCTGTAGCAGATAGCTGCCAAAGTATATGCATGACATGAAGTAAACCCCAAAAGTAGCTTGATACCCCTGCAAATAGGCAGTGCTGCAAGTACCTAAAGTAGGTGTCAAGTAAGAATTGTAGTTTATGGATTAGATGGGGTGGGAATAGTTCTCAAAGCCATGTTAAATTAATCTGTTTGTCAGTTCCTTCCAACTCCTACCATTCTATGATTCTATGAAAGTGGTGCCAGCTTCAACTGTGCTGAAGTATTTGATTGTAATCCTGTGTTTACAGTGAAGTACAGGTAGCTGCCACCTAAGCAGTGGAGTAATTTGGGCTGACTGTCTTACTTGGCATTAGAATTACAGTCACCTTCTGAGCAGTAGGACCCTCCTTACAGCAGTCGTGTTGATAGATTGCAGGTATGGTTTCAAGACTGGATTAAGCTGACTAAGAGCTGTGTTGACAGTGAATCAAGTGGCCTTCTTAGATTGGCTGGATGTTCCTGTTTCCTGCCTTGTGTTGGTGCTATTGGACATGCTACAAACTGGATCGGCTTGCTGAGCCAGAGAGAAGAAAACCAGAAAAAACAGTCAGTTTGTTGATCTGTAAACTGTAACTGTAAACAGACTTGTGTTGCTGCAGGAGTCTGTGGAAGCTTGTGACTGAGATGGGGATAGGGCAGGGTTGCATCTTGGGTCAGTAGTAAAGTTTTTGAATATTTACAGTCATTTGAAGCTAATCAAATCCCAGGATAGATGATGATGTTGGTGTAGTTTCATTATTAACTCTGATAATGGAACTTCTAGACACTAGTTTGGGAAAGAAGTTACTTTACAAAGTGTAGTCAACTTAGTTTTGAGGTTTAATCAGCTTGATGCTTTAGGCATTTTTTAATATTCCCTCTTTTATTTCTGTATTTAATATATAAACTTCCAACCCTTATGTGGCTTGCACTTCCAACAGCATGTGCCAAGTCCCGTCCTGCTGCTTCACCTGGTTCCCAAGGGCACTTTTAGGTAGGTATTTTTGAAATGTGCATCTCGACCACATTTCAGAGGAGGTTCAGAGCAAGATGTAAGGTTTACTGCAGTTTTAAGACAACCAGAGAAGCTGGAGGAAAATCACAGTTGAGTATTGACTGATATCAGCACTTGCTCTGTCATAAGAAGCCCAGGATGATTTCTTCCAGGTGCATGTTGTGTGTGACATCCTCAGTCCATGATTGTAGCACATGGATTTCATTACCATTTGGGATCTTGTCACAAGTTACTTGTCCATGTTAATATGATAGTGATGAGAATCAGGCATCCTTGATTACTGGGCTTCTAAAGTAGTCATGTATTGACTACTGAAGACCTCACTGCAATGAACTACAGCAATCCCAGGTTTTTTTTGGTTGCAATTTATACAATTTTGAAATTGTGTTTAAAAGTCACATTAACTCCCCCTTCAAGTAGAGTTGCTAGGATTGACTGACTAGCTACTTTAATTACTGAATTTAGGTTACGTATATACAAGAAAACTTCTCTCTGACAAAAGCATATTATATCTTGGCTTTTAGTACTAACCAGCTCAACTTTAATTTCACAGCTTGCTGCCAACAGCTGCCTTACCAAGACATAGTACTCATAATAAATGAAATTTCATGAAAAAAAGAAAAATGAAAACTTTGTTCCAGCTGGATTGAAAAGGCAGTTGGAGCGTTTCTACCCAGCATATAAAGCTGCCATCCACATAAACATTTCAAATTACTTTTTCATTTTTAATAATCAGAATCAGACCTTTTCTTATTATTGAGACAAATGCAAGATATTAGAAACATACAGTTTCATTCAGTATGCATTAGTTATTGAATCCTGTCCAAAGTGAAGCACGTGAAGTGTTTGGGGAGAAACCCACCTTTTACTTTCAGGTTTTTGACAACTTACTTGGATGAAAACCCTGAAATGAGCAGACCACTCTAGTCCTTCTCAGTAGTGCTTGGAGAGATGTTAGTTATGTCATTTGCTCTTGGAGGTGGGAACTGTTGCTTGTGGGTTGTTGAAGGCCCTGCAGCTGATGAGTGCTTGCCTGGATTACCAATGGGAATCTCAGTTAAATTATCACACATGGAAGAGATTAATTCTCATAGCCACAAACAGAATGACTGCTTTGTACTTAGTACCATAATGTAAGTTCATGCTGAAATACAGTGCCAGTAACCAACTCTTTTACCAATAAATTCACAGTTCTAATAACCATGTGTTTTTACAGCATCTTGATCCCCAAGGATCAAAGGAAAAATGATTTATTTAGCTTTGGGTCCTATCTCCTCTTGTTCTCGCTCCTTCTTCTTGCTCCCCATGTGCTCAAAAGAGCCATATATGAAATGAAGCCCAACTGTTGTTGTGTAGTCCACAGCAGGGAGGACACTTTGCAAAACCACAGAAAAGAACATTTTAGCCAGTGGCAATGATGGGAAGTGTTGTGGGCAGACAGAACACAAACACTAAAGCCTGCTTTGGCCAAGAGTTGATATCAACCTGTCTAAAGTGCTGTAAAGACCTTTATTGAAAATAAATAGGTTGAAAGTAAAAAATCCAACATCTTTAAAAATTACACTATGCCTGTGGCATACACCTTCTGTACAGAAGAGTTCTTTAAAGACAGCACCGATCTTCCCGAAACCAGGTTAAGGCTGCAACAATGGTAGCTCAAGACAGTGAAGCTGAGAAGTGTTTACGAGTGTCTAATGAAGCAAGTATGCAATACTCAGTAGAGGTGCCAGCAGCAGCAGTATTTTGTCCTTTAGTTAGGAAAAGGTGGATAATACTCCCAAGGACCATTACCACCCTACAGCTGAGGTATTTATTGGTAATGTGATTGTGTCCTCAGGCTGTCTGTAAAGGCCTCTTATCCTGAGAGTTTCCAGAGTTGTAGGACTGATTGGTGTTCCTCATCAAAAGGCCAACCCAATAAAAGGTGTCTGTAAACTGATGTTGACAAAACCATTTTTCAAGCATTATTAAAATTAATAAAAGGTGCTTTATGGTTTAGACAGTATTTGTTGGCCGTTCTATTACAGCAGCAGGTGGAGGTCCTAGCCCCACTCTGTATGTTGATGTAATTACAAATACTTCTTGCCTCAGTATACTTGTTTCTTGGAACCAGAGAAAATATGTGTCAAAACCAGCATGGGCACAAGATGCAGATTGCCCAGATCAGGTCACTATTTTGGTACAAAGTACACCAAATACTTGGTTTTCACCTGAGTTATACAGCTATGGGAAAGCTCAATAATTCTTAACGTCTGAACATTCTAAGTCTAGGAATTCTACTTCTGAGTAAAAAAATTACCCGTTTTAAAAAGTAGAACCATGGGCTGAGTAGCTTCAGCTGTCACTGTTTTAAATGTTTTTCAATCTCATTTGAGACCAGTTCAATGAAATAAGAGTTGTTGGTGTTACGCAGATCTATGAGCCTATCAGAACTGGCAACTGCTCAAGGGAAATAAATTGATACATTGGACAAAAACCTTGGTAGCAATTGGAGAAAATCCTTTTTTGGCATAATTTTTTCTTCAGGGTGTTGGAGTCTCCTTCTCTGGAGGTCTTCAAAGCCTGCCTGGACGTGTTCCTGTGTGACCTGATCTAGGTGGACTTGTTTTGGCAAGGGGGTGGACTGGGTGATCTTTAAAGGTCCCTTCCGACCCCTACCATTCTGTGATACTACTGAAGTACATTGTCACTTCAAGCTGTGCTTTGTTTGCCTCTTTACTGGCTGCCTGGGGTCTGTAAAGTAGAGACTGCAGCTGGTACTTAAAACAGCACAAATTTTTGTTGCCAGCAATATCCAGAGTGTTGTAGGGAGAGACAGAAAGGTGACATGTTTCTGTGTTCGAGAGCATGTTCTGTAGTTGTTTTGGATTTGCTTTGTTGGGGTTGTTTTTGGAAAGGGAAAGTCCAAAAACATGTGCTACAAAAACTTCTGTGTCTTTCTAGGTGAGAATGACAGAATTATGTACACATGTCTATTCACGTATAGAGAATGTGTTGAAAATGTTTAAAAATGAGAATGAATATCCAGAACTGTTCTCAACTCTGGTATTTTCTCTTGCATCCAACATATACTACAAACCTTTTTTCTTTTTTTTTTTTTGACATTTGATCTATACTGTTCCTAGTTCTTTTATATACACAGAGGGATTTACTGCTTTGTAATCAAGCTGCTGAAGAAAAACGTTGTCCTTTTATTCACTAGGGATGACTGTAATAAATTAAAATGGTTTCCCATTAGCCTTCCCAACTTAGCTGAACCACTTAAAATTACTTTGGACTTTGCCCTTGTCTGACCTTCTCACCTTTGCTCAAACAGTTCTACTTCCAGGAGTGCGGCAGCATTGGTCCTAGAGCCTTACTTCAGTGACTAGGATTACAATTCATTTCAGGCTGGAAGCAGAATACCAAGGTGGAACCTTTTTGGAGTTTAAATAAATGTTTATTAGTTTTAAAAGCCTAATGCACATCCAAACTTGCAAGTGAAGTCTGACATGATCAAATACTGTTAGTGTTACGAACTGATTATAACTGGATTGCATAAATGTTTTTCAGGAAGACTGTGCATGCAGGTGATGATAGATTGTTTTGGTTTTAGTTTTGGGGGGGTTTATTGCTCCTGTGAGATTTCTATGGCAATAATGGCTTTACCAGTTTGTGGACAGAACTGTAGAATTGAAACAACCAAATCTCTGAAGCTTGTCTGAGCACAGAAGTACATTTAAACAAGTATATACTCTTTCTCCTGCCTATTAAATGCAATCAAAATTACATTGATTTACAAAACAAATTGTGGATTTAAAACTGCTATTCCCTCACTGTACAGCTCTTGGTTTATAACTGATAACATCCTAGTATTAAATGTATACACATTAATCAGTTGTGGTGAAGTAAAAAGAAAGCCACAACAGTTATTAGACAGTATAGATGCAGTTTCTGGACTGTCATTTTTAGTTATGGATAGAAGGGCTGGATTTCTTCTCGGGTACCTGAATCTTGTGTTCTCCTGCCTGTTACTTCTTTTTGTATTCAATTTCTAAATTCAGATTTTACACTTATCTCCTGCTTGGAACAGTAACTAGGAGATTATTTGAGATGGTCTTAGTGCAGTGTCATAATTTGGAGAAGCTTAGAGAAGATGCCAGGCTTGTAACAGTGCAGAGAAACATACGACATTACTGAATGGGATTCAAATATTTCAGTGAAGTAGATGTGCAGGAGGAATAGGGATAGGGTTGAGAGGTCTTTTTAACTATAAAAATCACTGGTTCACCTGTAGAAGTCTGACCAGATTGACTTGTTTCTGTGCCAGGAAAGCATACAGGGCAGGCCCAGAATGACCCCATCTTTGTGCTTTCAAGGTGGTTCAAACATTTGACTTTGGAGGCACTGCTAGTGGAAAATCCCCCTGGCTAACCCTGGGCATGCACACCTGGATAGATGGCATGCTTATTAATGCCATATTTTATAGACAATGAAGCTGGATAGAGCTCCAACTGTGTCTCAGCACACCCATGTTGGAGACAAGTAAATGCACTAGGGAGAGAGTTAACCGCACCCTTCAGAAACACAGCATGCTTGTGGGAAGGCAGCAACTGAAAAGCAAGCTCAAATGACGTTCAGCAAAGGTATCTTGCAGTAGCCTGCTTTTATAGGAATTAGTAGCTAATGCCAATCTATAAGATTCAGAAAAAAACCTCCAAAACTATCCTATGAATCTGTGCTATTCCCATTTTGAAATATTCTTAAGTAAAGGCTAACTTGTCAGATCAGAAAAAGCAGTCATAGGATTCTTTGCTGATCATAGTGAAGATCTCACATCTTAAATATTTTCAGCTATCTGTGATTATTCCTCATAGGTAAAAATAACTGGTAGTCTGCATAAATTTGAATACATAAAAGGAAACCTCAAGCTGACTCAAGTGTTGCTTGAAGAAGAAAAACATAGTCTATATGTCATTGATCAAAGTAATCAAATCATATCTGAGGGCACTTTGGTATCACTAGTGTTTTCTGATCAAGAGGTTGCTGGAACTAGGGCAACTTAGGAGGGTCATATTATGGGTTTTGGGTGCATTGTATGGCATAGGGAATATCTGCCCAAGAAAAGCTACTGAAGTTTCCGAGACTATTTTTGGAATCTCTACTTGTGTATCTTAGACTATTGGGCTGCCAAGGGCAATATTGTGAGCAGTTGAGAAAAGGAAACATATTCCCTAGTTTTGCAATTGCTCATGCACACTTGCATCCTGGGAGGAGAGCAGACCAAGCAGAGTGTTTGCCCAGTGAAGCTTGTCTCCATTCCAAAGCAAACTCTGGGCTTTTTGCATATGAAAGTATGCAACAATTCATAATCTGACCCTCTGTATTATTTGTGTGTATACATAACCTGCAGTTCATTAAAGAAAACCTCACTGCAGCTCTCTGCACTGTCTATGAGTGATGCAAAGATGAGAATAGTCTTAGCAACTGAAGAGGTTTCTTACAAAATCACCAGCGTGAAAGAGCTTATCACTGGTGAGAGAATGATGGCTGGCATTTCATAAATCATCATCAGTACTAACATGCTGTTTGGAGATTTGTATCATTAGCAAATTAATCATGTTCAGGAACACTCCCGTAGCAACATTGGATGAGATGCTGTGCAATGCCTTTCTGCCAAATAAACTGCAGAGCGAGGGGCCTGGGGATGGGAGGTGCAGAAGGGAAGCCAGGCACAGCTTTCATATTACCTCAGTGTTGTCCTTGATAGCAGTCTTTAAAAAAATTTAAACAAAATGACAGTGAAAAGCTTCTTAGCAGCTTGATTTATGCAGTTGGCAGAACATGAGGAGAGAGCAATTTCTTGTTTCTGGTTCTTTAGTTTCTGTCTTGACAGGAAGCATCCATGGAAGTTTGCTCAGTTGCCTTCCAAGTCTGTAATATCTCTGCCATCTTCCAGCCTTGGAGTGCAAACAGTCATCAGGCTGGTGTACGAAGAGTAGAGATGGCAGAAGGTCCAGTATGTTTATAGGCTACAGGAAAATCCCATTTGGGAGTGAGCACTAAACCTGAAGTTCTAGCCACCTGAGCATTCCTGTCAAAAACCATAGAGCTTTTTTTTGGCATGAACCCAAAGTTTTGGTGTAACTGAGGGTAATTTTGCCAGCTTTTATAGAATTTCATTTGTATACTCAGTAGTTCATAGATTCATGCAGTATTCATATAACTCTGTTTTCCCCTTGAATTCACTGAGCTGCAGTTTTGAATTCTAAACCCAATTAGCAGTATTTCCCATGCGTTGCACTCTTGAACGAGTACTTAGATTTGAGTTTTCATACAGCTAAGGATAATTTTTATTGCCACTACTTGTCTGATATTATCTCCTCTTCCCTTTAAAAAATAAACATATACCATGGAAAAAAAGAGAAGTGTCGGACTATTAAATCACGTCAGTTTTCAGTTTCTGGGTGTTGCCTGCAAATTAAGTTCTACAGCAATACAAAAGACCAACACAACCATTCTGTATCTAGATATTTGATAAACTGACTTGTATGTAGCCTTTATTTTCCTTTTTTCTTTGACTACACTTTCATAGTAACCTTCCACTAAGAAGCAATGCAACTAATTTCAGCAGCTTGGAGTCAGGAGAATGTATTTCAGGTGTTGCCATACATTGAATTAGATGATCTCTAAAAGTCCCTTCCACTCCTGCCATTCTATAACTCTATGATTATGTTAGTCCACAGACCACCACTACTCACTTTGTTTTCTGGTAGAAGTCTGATAACTCCAGGACTAAACTCACAGTATAAAAATGTTTTGTTTCCAGACAACTGTTAGATTTGATCTCTCAGTTCTGCTGTGCCAGTGGATGTCGGCAAGTTCCAAATTTAAGTGATTTTTAATGCTTTCAACTGGACACATTTTATAGAGCTAAGTTGGAGATATGCTATATTGTGCTTAATAAACTACTCTAAAATGTTCATGATTCAGCTGTTTATATGGAAACATGTATGCATAGCTTTGAGAAAAATCTTAACTCTTACAGCTCTCATCAGCTATTGCTTTTAAAACTTGGGTTTTTGCGTAAGGTGTGTGTACATGCTCTTCAAAGTATTTGTCCCACATATCTACTGACAAAGTGGTATGTGACAGGACATAGATGATAACCTTTTCCCTAAAAAGCCAGAAACTTCAATTCTTGTGGACAGTTCTATGACAGAGGGAAATAGATGAGCTGTAATTCTAGCAGAAACTTGTTTTATTTGTTTATAAATTATACTGGAAGTTTTTGTATGTGTGGTTGGTTGGTTTGTTTTTTTTTTTAATCCACTGCACAGAAAAGAACAGAGAGTGTGATTTTCAGCAGTACTCCATAACATTTCAGAAGTCTTTTTTTCAGGTGCTTGTCCTAGAAGCCTTTTTGTTTGTTTGTTTGTCACACATTTTTCTCCTTTTGTGTTACATTCTCTCTGATTTTTGTCTCTTTCACCTGCTGCTCTGCTGACACACGTACGCTGAGTAGTTCCTAGAGCAGTTTTAGAGGGAGAGGTTCTGGTACAAGCTGTCCTCTCCTGTGAGAGCTTTCAGTTTGGGAACTTTGCTGTAACCGTTTACTCTGACGGTATCTATTGCTGAAAATGCACCCTAATAACCTTAACAGTGAATGATGCAGGATTTTAAGACATTAGATAAAGCCCAACGCTAGTTTGTGAAGAGAAGCAAGACTTTTCAATTCCATGGTTAAATGTGCAGCTGAAGTGAATGAAATCAGTTGCTGGGTTCCTAAGGAGTTGAAATCCCCCAAGCAGCCACACAGGCAGTCTTTGTGATGACAACCTGTAAAACCAGCAGCTGTCCAGGGGTTAGCAGATTGGTTATGCTCCATGTGAACATGTGCTAACAGAAGATGCATGACATACCTAGCACCTAAGTGCTTGAGGGTAGAAACAGACCAACTGGAGTAGAATGTAGAAAAGTTACACAGACAAGTGTGCATTAAAAGGAGAATTTAGCCATACAAAAATTAGGTATAGGAAGGAGATGTTATGTGGTCCAGGAGAAAATAGGAATGTGAGATTTATGCTTCTGTTCTGCATTGACAACTGCAGGCAGAAGAGCAGAGAGGTTGTGAAGTAGTAAGAAAAAGTCAGGAATGTGCTAGTTTCATGGCATTTTTAGAAAATGTAAGGTTGCTTTGCTGGGTTTGGCATTTGTATCGTTTTCTCCCTCATTCTCTTGTGCTGACTTACCTGAGTTCAGGACATTACCTTCATGTGGAAAAATGCAGTAATCCCTACTTTACAGAGAAAAGAAACAGAGGTAAGCAAATTAAATATCAGTTGGCTTTGTAAAATGCTCCAGTAATGGGAAACCTGGGGCTGACAGAGAACTGAATCCAAGTCTCCCTAATAACAGCCCTAACCCTTGGACTATGGCATCAAATTTGCCATTTCTGACAATTTCATATGAGAAAAACAGTAACTTTTCTTTTTTTCTGAATTGCAGTTTTCTTGATGTTAGGATTTTAAGGTGGCTAAATAGTAGTTCAGAGACATTCATGTAGTATTGTAATACTGTAACTACTCTGAGCTTAAACCTCTTTACTCCAATTTTTTGTTTATTCCTGCATATTAAATAGTAAAAAAACACACTGAAATTAGGCACAATGTCCTTTTTCTTATTTTTCACTAGAGTTACCAGGATTGGGGTTTTTTTGAAGATGGAAAAGAGGTGACCTGCTGTAGTACCTTTGTAAACCAAGCACTGCATTCAGATATTTTGCACAGCTGTTTTTCAAAACCTATTTTTTTTGGTAGTTTATTGCTGCAAACAGTGGGGCTGAGCAACAGCATCTTCACATTCTGCTTTTGAGTGAACTGGCCATATTGGTGCCATCCTGTAGTAGCCGGAGGGAGGAAATGATTTTGATCCTTTTGTCTCTTGTAGAAGTTATTCCATAAAAGTGTCAGAGATAAACTGTGCTGAAGGCGATGAGCTGAAGTTAATCCAATGTCAGGAAACACATCAGCTGTTGAACCAGGCTGTTGGGCTACTCTTGAAGGCTGTGAAAGCGTGAGAGCCTTTGAAGTCCCAAGCGTGCAAGAGAAGTTGCCTTTAAGCTAGGGTTATTGCAGATCAAATCTGAGTTTTGAGTGTAGAGCAGTCACCTTCTTAATGGCACATGTGAACTTGTTCTCAAATATCCAAGAAGCTGAAGTTGGCTTTTACTTGCAGGTGGATTTTCTGATCTGTGCAGATGATAAAAATATTTTATTAACTTATTTGAATTAACTCTATGTAGTTGCCATTTTGTGTACCTGCATGAAATGTTCTTGAGCTGCTTTGCAGTTCTGTAAGTGAAACCGTCATCTCTGTTGTTATTTTGAATCCCAACACTCTTGTGTTTACAGCACTCCCCTGATTTGGCATTGAGCTTGAGTGGTCGCTGTTGATAGGCAGCCTGAGAGGTGATGAGCTGTATTGTGGAGTGGCTACTTGAGAGTTGGATTGGTGATCCCAAGAGAAAGTGGTACATAACATGATGGGAGGAAACTCTTTGTTTCACTCTTTAGTGAAACAAAGTGGGCTTTAAGATGCTGGTTTTGTCATTGAAGCTGTAAACACCTTCCAGGAGAAGATACCATGATTTGTGATCATTTAAAGTTGCCCTGTTTTCAGATTTTACCATTTTGTTTGTTTGAAGAATTTGAAGCTGTCAGGGAAAAAGTGAGCTCGTAGTAATCAAATCCTTTTCTTCCTACATTGTTTCATTTGGGGGGGGGGGGAGTAAAATTTTCATCTTTAAACCACTTCTTGCTTTTCATCTGTGTCTGTGTGAGTTCCAACAGGAGACTATAACTGTTATATGCCTCCACATGCAACCACTGTGTTGAATATCCTATTAGGAGTGCTTGTTGGTGCTGTTTATGAAAGTGCATGGCTACTACTGAGGATCAGTGAAGCAGAGACAATCAGCCCATGCTTTTTCATTTCAAGCTGAGAGGAATACAGTGAGGAAAAATTGCATTTCTCTTGTCCATTCCATCTACATTTTAAAAAGAAAAATACACATACACATCTCTTTCCAGAGCACTGCTCCAGAACCATTGAGTAGGAGCAAATTGCCTCTTGGGAAAGCCTAACCGAAAAGTACTGGAAAGAGAAATTTATTGAGACAGATGTGTTCTTGTAGGGATCAAGTATTTGTCTTTGCATAATCTAGTGGGACTTGGAGTTGTGCACAGAGATTCCCCTGCCTAATAAGTAGCCAACCGGTGGTTTCTATAGACTCAGTTTTGTATGATGGACATGTGAAAATCGTTGTTATGTTATACTTTGGTCTGTGCTACTGCCCTTAATTTCGATGGGCCACTGTAAAACTGTTCAGTTTTCACATATAAGTAGGTGCTAGATTAAGTGCTTAGCTAATCGCCGTCTTTGTTCCAGTAACAAAACGCTGGTCTCTTTCAGCACTTTTCCATTCCCTGCTCTGTGTGCTGTTTATGGCAGCAATGGCAAGCCTTTTCAGTATGTCTGCCAAATTCGTTTTAAAGATCGAGGTGTTTGGTGCCAACCCTAATCTCTCTTGGTGCCAAACTTGGCTCCGGCAGCAGTAGCTCTACATTGTTAGTCTTGTGCAACATTTGTGTTGCATCATGGTGAAAGGAGGAAAAGGGATGTTAAAAATTCCAGTTATTCAAATGCAGTAGTCACTGGGGGGAAAAAACAAGACGGAAAACAAAACTCCTGCAGTTCAAATGTCAGTGTCTCTTTCTGTTTGGTAAGTCATTTGAGGTCTGTTTAATATCATAAAAAGACACTTTCAGGAAGTGTTTTTTCTTTATCAAATGAGACTTTGCAAAGGACAAGGACATTTGTGTGAATGCCATTGGCTTAGTGCATTTGTCTTTTGGTATTTTTACTTCTATGATGCCCTATGGTGTATCAGTGACTGGATGGCAGGATCTCTGCAAAGATGCTCAATAACTCTTCCTTGTTTGATAATATCCTCTGGTCATCTCTGTAAAAATTCTTTCCCTCTGTTTTGAAAATAAACCTGATGCTAACAGCTTTGGGCCTGGGTTAGCTTTCACCTGGACTTAAAGAAAAAACTTCAGCATATTTTCACACCAAAACTCTTTGGAAATCAGTCTGTAGCCCACATGAACCCACAAAGTGAATCAAGCTGGTACATTTGTTATTTCTGTCGGTTGGTATGGGTGACAAGTCCAAGTGCAGTTATTGCTCAAGCATTACTTTTGATCAGTTGGGATTTTTTCTCCTAATATTCCCAAGATATGCAGTAGCTAGATTGTGTTACTTTGCTTGCCACAGTTATACTGTAACTCTTCAAAATGAGAAAAAATTTACAGTTTGTTATTCCTACTGATGAAGTAACCAGCTGTCAATTACAGAAAGAATATTTACCAGCAAAGTAATTCTTACACATTTCACACAGTTTCTTGAAGATCTTAATATAAACAAGAGTCTTTTCTTGGGTTTTTAAAAGCATGAGAGGAGCTCAGCACTATAAAGATGCAAATCTAGTATGCATATATAAATACCAGTAAGGGCCATGCAAACCTTTCTGCATTTATATGGCCAGATGAAAACTTAGCACTTGCCCATGGAGGTCCCCAAGTTCCCGTAACCAAAAAATACTGGTGTCCAGAACTGCTTGCTCTGAAGGTACATAAGCCTTTAACAGCTCTCTAATAAGGAATGAACGGGCAAAGGAGATGTGCTGTGTATGGCTAGTGAGCTATGGGAATGAAGACCTTTGGCTTCCTGACAGTAAACTCAAGAAAACATTTCCTTTTTCAGATAAATTATTTCAATCAATAATAATAATGACATTTGATATTTATTTTATTAAGACCAAAAGAAGGAGGAAATATAGCTTTATTAATATCAGTGAACAAGAGGAGGGAAGGATAACTTCTTGAAATTCAGCTGTGTGATAGCCTCCTCTGCAAGAAGAGTAGACCACTCTGTTCTTTCCAAACAAAGAGAAAGGATTGTGACTAAGTGAACATTAGAAGTTTATAAATTTGATTTCTTTAACCATAATGTTTATTCAATCCAGATTGGTAACCTGACTGATTTCAAATCAAAACAGAGAAAGGCTGTCAGAATACAGTTGGATTTCATAGGGAGCAAATCCAGCTGTACCTTCAGGCTGTGTACTTGGAAAGCAGCATCAGGGTTAAGTGACAGTGAGCAAGCACCTGCATTTGTAGTACTCTCATAGCAAGAGAATACAAGCTTTGCCTACAGCATTTGTGAAGAAGAGTGTGTTAAGCAGGATCAAAAGGAGGAAGGCGGCTCTTTTTACATTATTAGGCTTAGCTAGATTAACTCAATGTTTTTGAAGGCAATCCAGACAGAGATTCACTGTTGATCACAGAATGGCCTAAGCTTGTGAATCTGCTATTTCCATAAACCTTAGCACTAGTAGAGCAGTTTAATTCAGAAGCCCCACAGGCTTATCACAATCACAGCGCAAGGCAGGATAGAGGAGTAGCTTTCCCCAGCAAGAGTACACAGGACTTTTGGCTTTAATAATAAATATGCTGTCCTAATTGTGTAGAAGCTGGACAAGAGAGTCCTTCCCACCCGTGCAGTGTTGATCCTAAGGGTGAATCCATTGACCTGGAAGGCAAACTGCCCTTGGACCAGGTAGCAGGGCTTGCATCCTTCTTCTGCCACAGACGCGCTGAATCAGCAGTTACTGGGGAACCACAAGCTCTGATTGAGTGATTCAATTATCAAGACCGTAGCAAGGAAAATAAAAATGAAAATAAGTACCCATCCCCTTCCCCCTCAGCCCTGAAAACCCTAACCCAAAGATCTATCAAGCCAAGAGAGGCGATTAAAGAAGCCAACTTGAGGGTGGTGAGGGAGTGTTAAGAGGTTTTGTTCTCCCATGTGTAGTAACAAACTGCCACAAAGATTTTTATTTTTTTTAATATGAGATACCAAGGGATGGTTGGGATGCTGCTTAAATTCCGGACTATGAGACCAAGCCTAAGCAATACAGAGTTTTTAGACATACTGTTAAATTATATTAGACTTCCAGTTTCTTAAGAAAATGTCTTCAGTTTTAGAGAGACCACAAACTTTATCTCATTTCCTTCTGGTGTGTACAGTATCACTTAGGACAATGAGGCTAGTATTTGTGTTTTCCCTCATCAAGATACTTCATAAATAGATGAAGCAATGTACTAAACAAGTAAAACATAAGGCATTCATTGCTTATGAATCCTTGAGAATGATCTTCCTTGGTTTATTCCTGCAGACAGATGAGACAGCATTCCCTCACTGCGAATGGGAGAGTGGAAGAAGAGAGCCACAGTCAAAGAAAGATGCTTTCAACCTTCTACATGTACAACAGATCTTCCTCTTTGCAGTCTTTTCTGGTCAAAGAAAGTCTGCCTTAGGGGATTTAACCAAGGAGAGGATACGTCATTCTCACTCCAGCCTCACCTATACTGTTATGCTAGACTTTTCCCTCACATCTAAGGTCCTTTTACTAACCTACATTTCATAGTTCTTTTCCCATAGCTCTTTCTGAATTATTATTCCCTGAGTGCTACTCCTTTACAGGCTGAGAATGGAGGTGCTGACACAGGCCTGTTATAAAGGGGCAGCCTTACCTTTCTCACTGGGTTGTTGGAGCCATTGCAGGACTCTGACAGGTTTAAGTAGTAAATCAGGAGGGTGAAGAAATTCTCATAGTCTGGGAATGGAGAGCTTTTGGACCAAAAATAAGTGCGAGAACAAGCCCTGAAGGACAGGTCTCGTGCCTCACCTCCTTCTTGGCCATTTTGTATTTGAGATGATCATTATTCATCAACATGGATACTGATATTGCAGTGGTGTAACAGATTTCACCTAAAGATTTCAGAGCACTTTTCAGCCCCTAAAAAGAGTGTAATTGGCAAGTTGTACTGTATTTCCCAGTTTCACAGAGGCCTTAATATATTCCTGAGAAACATGCCCAGCCTGTTAGCGACAGAGCTTGGGAGCAAAACTGAAATCTCAATTCTATGTTGTTTCATTCAGCAACTGCACATCATTCTCCCTGGTTGGTGTCAGACTTGTGGCAACATGCACCTCTATACTGCACCACATTGTAGGTCTGACAGCTGCCTCTATAAGCAGCAACCTCCATGGCCACAGTACACATGGGCAGTTGAGGCTGCCTTCGACATCTTTCAGGCAGGGGTTGGTCAGAGCATTCTAAGAGTGTGGATTATTCAGTCCATCTAGTTTTCTGTGGATCGTTCACGTGATGTAGCTGCAAAGGTAAATATGACTGATGAGGATATCCAGGCCAGTAGAAACTGTGGGTCAATGCATGCTTGGCTCATACCAGGGTTAGCACAGGTCCAGGTGTCCTCCTATCTGTCCATAAAATTATGCTTTAGCAGGACAATATTTAGCAGTATCTTGTCAGTGGACAATGTGGATGTTAATGTGCTTGAGACACCTGAGCACATTTTTCTAAAATCTCATGCTGTTGATGCAGTGGTGGTAGCAGTGCTGAGTCTGATGTGGTCCTGCCACAGGCGATAAAACAAAGTGTTTTCCATATTGTAAGAACTCAGTAGAAGCTACTCTGTCTTACTTCAAGATAAACTGCAGCCCTAGAGAAAATTTTATGTATATATAATTTTTGTTATTGCTGTTCATTTAGTATAGCAGTACCTGGAAGTCCCACAGAGTAGGACACTATTGCACTGGTTGATGCTTCACATACACAGAAAAGGAACATTCTGTCCTATAGTCAGTGTAGAGAAGGCACATAAACGTCAGAAACCACAAGGGTAGCACAAAGGATGTGCCTGAGGACCATCTGAATTACCAGGGGCAGAATGGGGAGCAAGCCCTAGGTTTTCTGAGTCTCAAACCAGGGCTTGAATCTGTTATGGTTCATTGTGTCCTCTGTGAGAACTGTTTCCGCATGAGCACCACCTTTTCCCACACAGTTACCTGTGGGTTTTAGTTAACAGCATTACCTTTCAAACCACGTGGGCAGGTATTTTCTAGTACATTGATTTTTCTGTGGAAACCTCATGAAAGACACATCATTACCCTTTGAAACTGGAGTTCTTTAGGATCTAGCTGGTATAAATGTGTATGGGTAACCATGCATGTTTAAATCCACAACAACGTAAAGCCACCATCTGTGGAGAAAGACAGCTGCTGGCACTCCCTGCAGCCAGTGCTCCTCTCCCCAAAGTAAAGCTGTCTGGCACTAGACTTCCTGGAAGATCATTCTCTTTGGCACTCATTCCAGCTAATGGCCAACTTTTGCTGTGTGAAACCATCTTCATTTCTCTTGGTGTTAAGAAACTATCTGGCTCTTCTCTGCTGATCAGCAGAAGGAAAAACTGAGTAGCTACTAATACTCAGCTTAAACCAAAATAGAGTGAAATACTCTGGCGTGGGACATGTGGATCAAAATGGGTTGTGTGTGTGGTGAGAGAATTAGCATTGCCCTGTAACTCATGGATGTATTCAGCCTGCAGTTGTACCTGGTCTAGCAGCTCTCTGCTGCTTCAGGCCTCTCTGGCAATGGTTTTTGTACTTTCTTCATGGTTTTTTCCCCTCCCGAGCCCTCTGCAACTTACTACTTTTTACTCTTGTCCTGCTGCATGGAATTTATAGCTTTACACAAGTTACTACCTTTTACTGAAAATAGATTCTCTCATGCCATGCTGAAACTTGGCCACTGGGCTCTGGATAGATGCACCAAAAGCACAGGTGAGAAAGGAAAGCTGTTTTCTTCCTGTGATTTTTTTCACTACTTTTAGAAGCAGATATTCTTCTGTGATGTTTTGTGCTTTTTTTGTCTCTACTTCAGCTAGGTCTGGTAGTTTCTGGCTGCTTAATTTTGCTTGTGTAATTGCTTTACATTACAATGTATTAATATGTGTATTTTGTTAAATAAAGGCCCAAGCTCTGCAAACCCACATACCAGTGTTTATTCCTGAGAATGAATGTTCTGCTGATAACACCGGTGTCATGTCCAAACATAGATGTTACTCCTTCTTCTCTGTGACATATAAGGCAGAAACCCAAATGTGTGTGGGGGGAACCCAAAATTCAGGCTAAAACCCTACTGGCATGAAATTATTAAAAACCAATAACTAAGGGAGGAAACAGCGTAAGAGTACTGGCCTCAGTCCCATGCTCAGAGGAGGATTATGGGCAACTGGAAGAATCTTTCATGTCTTTCTGTCTGAGGTGGCAGAAAATGGCTGAAAATATTTGACATTTCAAGAATCAAGTATGGTAATTTCAGTGTTTCTCTCACTTACTGACCAGCATTGTTCAGAGCATTCTGATATATTCCTATAGATTTGACAGCAATTACTATTCTGGTATTGATTTCCTTTTTGTTTTGCCTTCCTCTGGGAATTAGCCACATCCCTGCTAAAAGCCCTGCAGAATATATATTTATCCCAGAGAAAAGGTATGTTGTACCATCAAAGTTTTTGCTTATTCTGTGTCAGAATTGTGCTGCTTTTAGTGCACTTAAATCTCTGTTGTTTCTGCAATTCCATGTACGTAGCTGCTGCAGGAGCAGCAGGCTGAGTAACTGTTTTATCTGCTTGCATGGAGCATGGGGTGCGTGATGAAGCACGCTAGGACCTGCACCCATCCTTTCTGCTGTCCTACCTGCAAACCCTGCAACTCTGTTGATTCTGAGTATGGCAGAGTTGATGGAAGGACTGATTTTGTTTATGTTCTTCTTGAGGAGGTGGTGGTTGTTCGAGAATTGTTGATGGCTTAGTTTCTCAGAGCTCCTTTTCCTATAAATGTCAAAGATAGATGAAATTAGTGACTGGACGAGTAGGCTACAAGACAAAGCACATTCTTGTATGTTCCTGTAATGGAATCTAGATGATTTCAGTGTCAATATTTAAGTTCTAATCAGCTGTTATTTCCTCATTCCAAATGTCACAATTTTTCTTATATATTTGTAATTTACATGTAAGTGAATTTTTTAGCCCTTATGATTCTGAAGAAAAAGCATAGCTGTCCAGAGTGGAAAGAAGAGCCTGCCTACGTAGTAACAAATAAATCTCATGAGCTAGACGCTACAATACCTGGTTTGTGAAGACCTTTCTTTGAAGGCAGTTGTTCTGTGTTATGGGCCATGGTTCTGCAGCTGGAGCAGCCAGAGTGGGTTCCTGCAGTTGTATGCAGCCCTGGCAGACTTGAGGGGTCTGAATAGGAAGAGGTGGAATGGATTTGAAAATCTGGTGAGTGTCAGAAATGTGAAAACTGAAAGAGTTTGTGTGTATATGTATGTATGCATAGACATACAATTTTACTTTTCAAGTCACTGTAAACTTGTAGTGCTTCTTTTCTCTCTTCTGTGTGGTGCTCGATTGTCCTCAGACAGATGAGTAATTTTGCTCCTTGGCAAATACTTTTGCAAATGTTGCTTCGTTTAGCAAACAATTTTAGTAGGCCAAAAAAAAAGGGCATTGTGAAAAATTAAACTTTGTCATTTTGACTTATTCTAAGCGAAATACTAGTGTTGAAATTAAACTTAAAAGACCCAGTGACTCAAAGCAGTTATATAATGTGTTTCCTGGGTAGGCTGCCAGATTGAAAGTCTGTGGTGCAAACCCTGTTATTAACTCACTTCAAATTTTCGAGTTATCTTTCAGACTGTCTCTTCATAACAAACAGTGAAGGAAGCTTGGCTTGTTTGTTTTTATGTGCACTGAATCCCCTTTACCTTGGACTGCTCAAGCAGAAAATGCTGATGCTTCCCCTGGTCTATCTTCCTTCAATCTCTTCCCCAGTTAATTACAGGAAGTGCAACAGGGATCACAGGCCAGCCTGGCCCCCCTCTTTCTTCTTGGTCTGGCTCTCTGAGTCTGGCAAAGAGCACTTGGAGAAAGGAGTAGTGAAGCCTTCTTAGGAGGAGGAACATTTATTTATCCAAAGGCAGCCTGCTTTTAAATCAACAGGTGTGAGACAAGAAAGAAACAGCGTGCTTTAAAGAACCAAAATCACTGAAAAGCAGTGTAGAATAGAAGGTGATGAAACCTGGAGAAGCAAGCCAATGCTTCTGGAAATTCAGGACTTCCAGGGAAACAAGGCATGCAATTATTTTTGCCAGTCCCACATAGTCAAAAATCTTAAGGCAGGCTTTCCTGAAAAAAAAAAAAAAGGTGAAATTGGCTCAAAAAAACCATGAGACAGGATTTTTCATCTGTTTTTTTACTGCCTGGTCTATGGGTTAGAGCAAGACAGAAGTCTTCCAGTGAAAGTAAAATTTTCATCAAAAACACCATCTCATTTTAAAAAACCCACAAAAACCAACAAAATAAAAACCCCAACCCATATGGGGAAGGATTTTAAAGCTTTTGGAATACTTTGGGTATTTTTAAACAATAGTGGCTTCAGAAATGGCCTGTTTTGTTACTTTCTTAGTTATGTGTCTGAAAATTGCTGAGAATTAACACATTTTAAAAAGAAAAAGGAATTTGAAAATATTAATGTAAACCCAAACCATTTTTTCCTTATGTGTTGTGAATCATTTAGGTGTACACAGTTCCTAGGGAAAAGGCTGTTCTGCTTTGTGACAAGTTTTCCGTTTGACTACTGTGTTAAAAAAAAAGTATTTGTGATCCAAATCGTGAGTGCTTGTGCTCCTACTTCAGGTTTTGGGGTAGTTGGTTTTGTTTTTGAGTCTTTTCATTGATTTCTTTGAACTGAAGCACTGCATGTGTATCCAATTGACTTCAGGAGCTGTAGAGTTTTTCTAACATAACCTTATGGCCAGTGCTGGACTAAACAGAAGATGAATGTTTTAGAAGATCAGTAAAATTTTAAAAATGGAGTGACAATATCCACACAAGAGGAGTGATGAGGGGGTGCCAAGAAGCACAGCTCAAGACTGCTATTGTCTGACCAGGAAGGGCCTGAGTGTCTCTGCTTGCTCCGTGTGCAGCCTCTGCCCAGCTCTGCTCACCACACAAAGGCACTTCTCGGGTGAGGTTTTTCTCCTCAGCTCTTTCAGAAAGTGAGTGGCATCTTGCTTCTGTTGAAATGAAGATGTTTTTTTTTTCCCTCACTGTGGGTTCATGTTTAGCCAGAACAACTCCATCTCCTTCTTTTGTCTCGTCTCTTTATTTTTACTCATCTCTCATCAGCATCTGATCAGCAAATTCAAGAAGGCTTAGCTTTGTGCTTGTGATCTGAAGCAGCCTCACTATCACCTCAATTTAATTTCTGATTTCAGCTTGATGTACTTTATCCATTCCCTATCTATCACATAACTTTTCTCTTGTTCTTTTTGGTGCTATGAGCTGGAGAATAACATAGCTGTGCACCTCCACCCTCAGATGCTGTGCTACAAGCCTTCTACTATGAGTCCTCTGACTTTTGTGTCTGAAACAGGCTGGGCAATGATAAATCCAGACAAGTACTGTTGCTTTTATTGTTCGATTACATCAGGGAAAGGCAGCTCTCAGGAATATAAACAGCCTGAGGCACCCTGCCCTGTGGGTCACCTTGAAAGGATATCTTGTCATCACGGCTGTACTGTCAGTCTTGTACATGAGCATTTATGCCAGCTCAGGTTTAACTTTATACCTGTTCAGGCCTTTTCTGCATACATCTATCAGATGTACTTCTGTATGAACTAAGATTCATTACAAAAGAGAAAATAGTGTTGTGGTTTTCACCTGCTGAAGCATTTTTAAGTTCTTGAAATGGAAGGAACAAAGGATCTATTATAAATGGGGAGAAAAATGTCCTAACAGTGCAAGGAGGAATGTACTGACAGGAAATGAAATTACTTTCCTCTGCTTTTGAAACGTGTGGGTAAAAGTAGCCAAAATCTTCGGTAAGGGAGATTCCCTATTATACCACCTGGAAGGTGGCTGCAAGGTGATAGCATTTTCTTTGAATCAGAGATTGATAAAGCCAAGCTCACACTTTTCTTACAATTATGTTTAGTAATTCATTTCTGAAATTAAGTGAGAAATCAGACTGTTGTCTTTTTTTGTGGTGAGAAGCACTGCACTCATAAATTTGCAGTTTTCTACTCAGTGATCTGCCCCTTTTTCCTTCTTTTTTTTTTTTTTTTTTTTTGTATAAAGGTGAAAGCAGTTGATCAAGTAATTAAAACCACATAAAGTCATGGAAGCCAGAGAAAAATGTTACTCGTGCAATTAGGCTGCAATGTCTGTCTCTACTCCTCCCCTTCCCAGCAAAGCTAAAAACAGAGGACTTGGCTTGTACCACTGCTGCCTAAGGCTCTCTGTTGGCATATGCGTTTGTTTAGGAAGATCTAGTGGTTTAAGCTTGTACTTGGCCTCTAGCCAGATAGATTATTGCATGGGGTTGTTGCAGAGAGAGTAATTTCTAGATTTGCCTCTCTCTTTGCAGTTCCTTACTCCCTTAAATTATCTTGTCTTTTCCCAGACTGTGAGGTGCTTTAAATTATGCCCGAGCAGCAGAAATCCAAACTTTGGAAGGAGTTTCCTTTATCTCATACTGTACCTTCTGGCCTTTCAGCTGTGCTGAGCAGAGCTGTGGTGTGGTGGCATCTGCCCACAGTGCCCTAGTGACTTCCTGTTTCTTACCTTCAAAATAATATTCACCAAGTTCTCATCACCACCAGAGCACTTTACTGACTCAGCCTGCACACTGAGTCCCACTTTGGCATTGCACTTAAGCCCATCTTTGAGCTCTTTGCTAGAGAGAGATGAGATTAGCTCAGTAGCTCAGATCTTCAGCACACATTTGAATGATTTGAGTTGAGGTCTGGAATCACCACCTTCAAGGCACCACTGTAAAAGAAATTGTGATTTGTAGGTTACCTCTACACTGCAATGAAAAATTTGAGACCTCAAAACATTTCATTTGGCACACCAGCTGCAGAATGACTGAAAAAATACTTCTGCTTTTGTTTTTTTTTTCATTCCTAAACATTAGTAGAGAGAAAAGTTTCTATTCTTGACAGAGATTTTTGTGGGCCAACTTTCAGGGCAAAATAATTGGATTTTGAGTAGGAGATTCTAATGGAAAAGCTGAACACCAAATTCACACAAGGTTCTTCTTAATTATGGAAGCCAAAAGCTCATCCAGATGTCTGTCAGCCCAACATGCTAGATGCCACTGTCACTGGTTTTAATAAAAGCTCAAATTCAGCAAACTTTATTACTGATTTACTGTAAGTTATTTAAGCCAGAAAATATTTTTGCTCTAAAAAACAAGCAAACAAAGAGCTGATATTTTCATCAATTGCACTCCAGCATGTCATTTACTATGTTAAATGACATCCTGGTTCCATTACTGTACTGAAGATTTCTCTGGATTGCTGTTGTTAAACTGGAATTTCAGAAACTCTTCTGCAGAAGTAAAAAGGGAGAAATGCACATGAGCCAATTGGTAAATGGAGCGTGCAAAACAGGCAAAGCCACTAACACCACAAACACATGTGACATGCACAATCAGACAGGCATTCCTGTGAAGTTACCTGTTTGTACATGTAACTAATAAACACTCTGAAGAAAAATGGAAGCTCAAGAAACCCTAAGAAAATGTTTTAGAACAAACACAGGAAAGTGTGATGTGACTTAGTGAATACAAAAGTGAACAGAATGAAACCAGTAGAAAAAATCATCAGAGAGTAGCTAATGAGATCTCTGAACAATGATGTAATTAAAGTGCATTAATCATTATCAAAGATCATTTCCCTTTAAACATCTGCTCCCATTCACTTGGCAACAGTCTGGGCAGTGTCATGAATGATGGGATTTTGTATTATGCTGAAGGGCATGTGTTATCTGAGAAACAATGTAGAACACCCCAGCTAGACAGGATCTGGGAGAGCAGTGCTTTCCCTCAATTTACGTATAGTATTAAGGAAATAAAGGGGGAAAAAAAGTCAGACATCACTTACAGTGGAAAAGAAAACCTGGTATAAAACGGAGTCCTGCATTCTCAGCCATGGAAACAATGTAATTGGGTGCCAATGGATTAAAATAATTTCTCTGGGAAAGGAGCCCCTGCCCAGCCTGCTTTTAAGAAAGCCTTAAGACCCATGGATGCTTGTAGGAGAGACTTTATTCCTCCCCACTGAGAAGGAAGCACCACAAAAATCTTCCTGGCCTCTTTCTCTGTGTCAGCCTGGCTATGCTAGTGGGAGAACGAGATTAACTGTTTGAGGAGAAAAATCTCTTCCCTTTGGCATAAGCAAAGTATGCAGAAAGGCCATGACCATCACTGATTGCCTGACTGGGGCTCCAAGTCATCCTCCTGCCTCCCCTGTGCCCAAGCCTGCCCTTGCCTCAGATGCACATGTGCTTCTCTAAAGCCTCTGTGTACAGGTACCTGTTTGGAGCACAACTTGCTCCAGTGCTATAAGGACTGAGTAGAGTTTCTCATGGGCTTTGTTTTGTTTAGTGGCTAGGTCAGGAGTACCTGGATTGCCATTTTCATTTTGTCATTAGTCTGAGTGACATCAGGAGGAGTTATTACAGCTGGGAACTATTTTATGTGCCCCTGTAAATCTGACTTGTAGGTCTACCTTGCATTTCCATGCAGTTGGTAGAATGGACACTGGTTGTAGGCGCAATTGGTGGCCTCTGTGCACCTCCAGTTTTACTCCTGTCTTGCTATGCTTTAATGTCCCACTAGCAACCAAGAGCCTCCAGCTGCAAAGCAACACTGAGTTTTATGCTACTTTTTGTTTTCTTCACAAATCTATAAGACACAGCTAGGAGGCATGGACCTGACAAGTGCTGGTTCAGGATACCATAGTGTACCCCATTGATCATTCACTGCTGATTTAAGGTCTCCTTCATGGCAAGTAATCAGGAAGCCTTTACTGACCTCTGGACTTAAGACTGTTTTGATAGTAAAAATGCAGATGCCCACATGAGACAGATAAGAGGAGCCCAGATCTCATCTAGAGAAAGGAGCAGTGGACATTGTCTATGCTTATGCCTCTTCATTTTTGGCAATTCTGCAAATTCATAGGGAATGGATGCTTTTTCAGCCTGGGCAGACTGCCTTCCCAGGTCTTATATGAGGAAAGTGAAAATGAGTTCAACTTTGGTCTTTGTTTTTTAGTTAAATGTAAAATACTTCTTCTGATTGGTGCATGTTCATAAGAATAGCCTCTCTTACTGAGACTTGCAGGCTTTGTAAAAGGGATTGAAGAGGTTCAGATGAAAAGTCTGTGGTTTATTGTTCTCTATTTCTCAAAGCTGGTAAAGTCATACAGTAGTATTTAAACAGAAAGTCAAAACAAACCTCTTTGCTTTTCCCAGCAGGATGTAGATTAATATTGCAGAAACCATTCTCAAGATTTCAGGTTTATGTGCTGTTGTCTTTAACTTCATGATGGTCTAGGTGTTCTATGGGTTGCTGTCAGCCTGTTGCTGTCATACCATCTGCCACTTTTCTAGTCCAGCTCAGAGACATCCCAGCCTGAGAGGGGTGTGCCAGCTGCCTGTGCAAGCAGCATGTTCAGTGCTGAGCGGAAAGTTAAACTACGCAGACTGCAGCCAGGTGCCTTGGATCTGCTCACCACCATATGCTTTCTCTCCCATCTGCTCTTGCCAGGGCTCTGCTTTGTCCAAGAGCAGTTACCATTTTCCCAAATACCTCTGATTCCCCCACTTACCTCCAGGGACTGAGGTAAGGATGTACTTCATGTAGCAGCAGAAAATGTGGAAGGGGATATTTTTGAGTCCTCCTCTCTCCTTCATTTGTTCTGAACTTTGAAAATCCAGGAAAAGCTGCATAGTCCTAGAAAATTCAGCTAAGTTTCCACTGCATTTTGAGTACAAGCTGGTACATAAGAGGTTCCAAAGGAACACATGGAAAAAATTCTTCACAGTGAGGGTGAGGGAGCACTGGAAGGGGCTGCCCAGATGGGTTTTGGAATCTCCTTCCCTGGAGATATTAAAAATGGATGTGGATGAGTTCCTGTGTGATCTACTCTAGGTGATCCTGCCCTGGCAGAGGGTTTGGATGGATGATCTTTTGAGGTCTCTTCCAATCCTTAAGATTCTGTGATTTTCTTTTGCCAGTGTTTTTTTCACAGTTCTAGCTGCAGACATTGGTTGTACAAGAAACAAGAACATTATAAGTGTAAAGGTGTCTAGGAAACCTGCCTTTCATAAAAGCCTATGTGCAGAAATCTAATGTAACATAGTTTCCTTACTGTACTCACCCTGTTGTCTTTACCCAAACTTACAAGCACGTGTATGCAGTTAATGCCCTATTTTGTACCCATCCAAAACATCCTAGTGCTTCTAAGGGAAATGAACAGAGCTATGTCAAGCAGATGTCTTTGGAGCCCACTTCTGAAAAGGTGTATAGCTGGAGTTAGACACATATATTGAAAATGGTGGTGCTTTGATAGATAGACCAATGTTGTGCATAGGGGCTGAAATAATTACTTAGTTCTTTTTTTTTTTTCCTGAGCTGTTTGTATCATGCAGAATTTGAAAGCTTTTGTTACAGTGTCAGTTGTGCACACACAATTATGGGGTTTTTTGAAGATTCAAGTTCTATATATTGTGAATTTGAACGTTTGGGTAGATCAGATGAGGTTACTCATGTGAAAGAGATTGTCCTGGTACCGCTGCCACCTAATGGTCAGGACGTTGGAGCTCGGTGTCTCCTGGAAAACTGTTAGTGTCACCAGTACTAACCTTGTTATCTTGTAAGACTTGATAATGCTGTAACTACTCTCAACTTCATTTTCAACCCTTAATACTCTACTCTCAAGCCTCACTGGACATTGAGGAGTACATTGCTGCTCTGATGGCATATGAGATCAGGAAATTTAGGTTTTGTATGGTAAAATTCAGGAAGAAAGGGAAAGCATTAATCAGATGAGTGTAATTTCCAAGGGAGCAAGTACTGCATTTTAATTCAGCATTTCCCTTTTGATGAAAACTTTAGTGAGTGTTATTATGTGGCATTTATATGAAGCCTGAGTTTAGATAATCAGCTTTAATATTTATATTCTTACTGAAAAAAATGAAATCATTAGTAAGCATGCATTATTAATGAATAAATTCTATTTTCCCTTTGTTTTCCTGCAGGTATAAGGAAATGCTAGATCTAGTGATATCACCCAGCCTGACTGTAAATAGAGAGTGCCCTGACAGACTGAAGCTTAACCTTTCTAACATTTATGCCACAGCTCCAGATGACATAGAAGGTAAGCTGCTTCTTTTGCTTATGGTTTACTGGCTTTAACACAATGTGCATATGTCTGTAGCCAAAGTGAACTGGCCATATGCAAGGCCTCTGCTTCTGACAACTAGTTTTACAGTATAGTGAGCAACTGAGATTTTGAGTATTTTTTTTGTAGCTGCTCCACTTGTGGCTGAATCCTTTCGTTCAGCAATGGGTTGAATGTAAATGGAACTGAAATGTTTGATAGGTAAATATCTATCTGTGTGTAGTAGGCGCATACCTATGCACACGTGCATGTGTTGTGTTTGCTCCACTGGAATAATTGTAAGTCTAAAAGGTATTTTGTGTAGAGTTGGTAGTTTTTGGTTGGACCCCACTAGAGCCTCAGTGGTGGTATGAGAATGAACCTTGGGCTTTGGTGGCTGTTTTGTTGGAGTGGGGATCATGGGGGCTCATGCAGCCAGAAAGCCTTTTGCCAAAGCAGCTCTGCTTCAGTTTGCATTGCTCCAAAATCATTGCTATCATCTCCAAATGGTTCACTCTGTTGACCTCTGGTCTGAAGTTTCACATTTGGCAGGTACCAAGGACAAATTCTTTCAGTGGAAATTTATCTGTTCTTCTTCTCTCCTCCAGTATGCTGTTCAAGTGAAGGAAACAGGAGAATGTTAAATCTGCTAAAAAAATTATTGGCAAGTGATGCAGCTGAACTAGTTCTTGCTAGTACAATCCCAGCTATTGTTTGCTGCGGTCAGGATCTGTCAGCCTTCCTGTTAAAGAGGAGTTAGGAAAAGGCACTGGCTATTATGTTTTAGTAGTATGTTTAACCCTTCATTTATAAGCTCTTAGAAGCCAAGGAGGTGTTTTGCTTGCATGTTTGCGAAGGCATTAGAAATTGCGTGATTAAACACCTACATCATGACTGTCTATTTAGAGGAGCAGTTGAAGGGATAACAGTCTAAAGGAAACACCCTTTTAAATGTATGTGTTGGCAGAAAAGATTAGAACTAGAAATGATTTTTAAATATGTTTTGTAAACTTTATGATGTGGGAACTACTTGTTATTAGGCGATATAAATAAGAGCCAATATAGCAGTTGTACTGTTGGACAGCAGTTTGCTAGTGACAGCTCATGCTGATGTGTTTCTTATAGAAATATTATGGTTGTTTTTCTACAGAATGATTCCTTGTGCTACCAGGATTATGCTTTTTCCCTTGAAAAAAAAAATCTTGTTAATTTGAAGACTAGGAGAATACTTGTGTGTTTGTCAAGCCTTAGAGTGCCATAGCTTTTAGTGCAATAAATGCATACAAATGGATACTCTGTACTACACACACAGTTTTAATTTTGGCAAGTTTGGTTGTAGTCCTCACTTACATAGATGTCCATCTCCTGTTTTCATGAGTGCTTATCATGAGATGTACAATTGTATCAATATAATTTCCACATGCACATTTTGCCCACATTTTTGGCTAGAAACACATGGAGGTTTAACTTGCCTCTTTTTGGCAGTGACAGCAGCGTATTGCATATTCACACACGGTAAATTCCTGCTTGACATTCTTGGCAAATGTATTTATACTTATCTCTTTGAAAAACAAAAAGCTCGAAGATGTATTTTTCAAATAGAAATCAAGCTTATGCTCAAACTGTTCTGATGATTTCCAAATGCGAAAGGCATTATGAATTAAATGAATGAAAATTGAAATGTGTGTTTCTTCGGTGCAATTCTGTTTGATGATGAGGAACAGTGTTTTCACAGTGTAAAAAACTCTTAATTTTCTGAACTTTTCTTTCAGGTAAGTCAAAGCAAATTTTTCATAGTGAGTTTGAAGGTGAAGCCTCAGGTAAGCCCAGATTTGGATTTTAAAACCTTATTTTTTTTTCCATAAGCAAAGATTAAAATGCATTTTTAGATGAAAAAAATGGTTTTAAAAGGTATCAGGTTAAATGACTGTGTTACTTTAAAAAATAGTTTGGTGTAATCTCCTTGTTATAACATAGAATGATAAAACCACGTAAAATATTGTGAAAAGGGATTGTATAGGAAAGAAGAATTTTGGAGGAGAGTCAAATAAGGAAGAAGGAACATTTCATATGTGAGCATGCTGGATCTTTTTGCACATTCTGTCCATGTTTATGGCATAAGTTACTCAAACCTATAAGACTATTTTGATGTATTTAGTAAAACATGGTTGAAACATTTGATTTGCCACCTTACAAATGGCTGAGCAAATGAAGTGGAGCTGCTTTGAACAGCTTTGTATGGAAGATAATGCCATCTACAGCATTGTGAGGACCTTGGTGATGGATGGGACAGCTCTGCAGATGTTTCCTGCTTGGTGGTAGCCCCGTGAAGGCATCAGGAATCTTCCTTTTCACTCAGCATATGTACCTGCAGTTGAGAGGTCATCTTTTGCATGAGACTGGTGATATTTCCTATCCCATGTAAGAAATAACACTACAGGTGCCAGCAGCCAATATGGCAGGTGGAGGTGCTGCCATCAGTGGATGATGTGATGCATAACGTTCTCCTTTTGTGGAGAAGCTGTGTGAAATTACTCTGATGTGATCCCTGAGGCAGCCAGCAGATAGAGAGGCTGAATTTGTTCTGCCTAATGTCATTACTGATGGTTGTAAGAGTGTTTTGACATTTATAGTGCTGGAACAACAGCTCCAGCCAGGAGCTAAAAAGCAAAATTTGCGTGGCATCATGGAGGCAACCTGCATAAAACACATGGTGACACTTAGGTGTGATGTTTTCAAAACAACTTGCAAGTTTAAATTTAGATTTTTTTAAAATTTTTAATTAATTAAACCTAAATTTATCTCTAAATAAAGTTGGTGGCACATTTTTCTTTGATAGTGTTGCAAGACACAACTGTTTGGTACATTGAAACTCATCCTGCACATATAACCTATGTGGTACTTTTTCTGTTGGTTTAATAGTTTGTCTGTGGACAAGTCAATGAGGTAGGCTATAGTTAACTCAAAAAATTGGAGACTAAGGAGATTTATAATGTTGTAATTGTAATATTTATTTTGCCTTGATATATTTTAACAAGCATTAGGCAAAGTGAGTCATGATCTAGGAGAGTAACAAAAAAATGTCCCAACAGTGCAGTAAGCTTAAATCACTTCAGTAATCACTTCAGTTGCTTTTGTAGCCTTTAGCATACGAGTCATCCCAGCAAAGCCCAGCTTCGTGATTGAGAACAGTCCCGCGGGGAAAAAGGAACTGGTAGCTCCATTAGTATCACCCTCATGTGAAAACTTAAATCGATATTTTTTGTGAAGTAGAGGATAACTTTCCTACCTGTTTCAGTTTGTGGAGAATCTCTAAAGCCAAAGTCTTCTAATTCCTGTATGTTTTTCTCAAACCAGTAGTGGTAAACACAGTGGTATCAACTTAGAACAGAACACAATGAAAATCTAAGACCCTTTAATTTTGTTTTCCAGGCAGCAGCAAAACAACACCACAGTGTCCTCTCCATCTGTACTCCACAAAGTGAGTGTTTTTGCCAATTGCTGTAGTTTTAAAAGTGTGTTTTGCTGAACAGACCTTTTGTGTGGACTTCTGTCACCTGAAAAATCATTTGCCTTAAGCCCATACACCTGTTTCCCTGCATATCTCTGGCCTAATGAAATCACATGTTCTGAATCTTGTTAGATATGGAGCAAAACAAGGTTTGAGGTACTGTGCACTGTACTTTTGTATCCCTGGGAATCCAAACCTTATCAATCTGAATATTGGAGTGACTACAGAGGAATATGTTGAAACATCAGAGGTCTCCCATGACACTCCTTTGGCAAACTCAAAATGAAATATGAAAAATCAGAGTGTTGATTTTACTGTATTTTATTAACATGCACATGTTTTGCACAGTTTTCAAGTCCCCATACATTTAGGTAGCTTAATCTAATGTCCTATATTGAGAGCCATAGGCTGAAGCAAACTTTTGCCCCAGCCTAGTCAGTTCTGAGTTCCCAAAAGATTCACCATCATGCTTTGGATTTTATTTTATCAAAATGTCTAGAAGTGTTCTAAATGTGGTCTAGAAGATCATGTACAGTAACTATTGACTTAGACCTTATGTTTTCTTGTTCTGAATAGACACTATCCCCATATAGTGACAGTCCCATCTTTCCCAACAATGGCAACATATGGACAGACTCAGTACAGCACAGGAATCCAGCAGGCTGCTGCATACACTGCCTATCCTCCTCCAGGGCAGCCCTATGGCATACCCTCCTACAGTGAGTACTCTGACATCATGTTACCTTTGAGGACATAGTCCCCTTGCTCCTACAAAAGTATATTTGAAATCTTAAGCTTTAGAATGAAAGGTCATTTTTCTCTTGGAAATGTTCTCTTCTTAGGCTTTAGAGGAAAATCTGACTTGGTTGAAAATGTTTGGATTACTTTGAACTATATTTCAGCTCTTGATATCCTGGGTTATGATCTTACATGCTAGGTAAGTTTGGAGCCAATGAGTAGCAGGATACGAAACAGTGTGAGAAACTCAGACTCATTAGGATGTGCCACTTAGGAGTAGTAGTTGGTGAGCATTCCCGTAACTCACTGCTAACACAAAGTGTTTTGCAGTAAATGTGATATTTAGGTAAACTGCTGAAATTTCAATAGTGCAAGCGACTTTAAGAAAAATTGTTTGTATATTATTACAGAAGAACCAAGACACAGAGCAGAATAAGGCATGGGTGAAATGATACAGAGTACTTTGGTTTTTGAAGGTGGTTTGATTTAAATGGATGGTTGTTAGCTGTAGGCACAGCAAACATTTCTAACCTCAGTCAGCTTTGTTCTCTGCTTTTGCTGCACAGCCTTGCCAGCAGCTGTGGGGAGATGGTGCTGGGCAGGAGCAGCTGGGGGGGTTCAGTCAGGGGACTAATTAAACCAGCACTCCTGACGGAGGAATGCCTAGTAAACCAAGTGTTAAGAGTGTCCTTGAGCTCTGCCTGGAAATACCAAGCTTTTGAGGGAGCTAGGAAGTTCTTTCCACTCCTAAAGTCTTTGGATCACTCTTGCTTAGGTATAGCTCTTTAACAGAAAACTTTAGTCTCCTTATTCCCAGCTGATCCCATGAGTGCTGAGTCCTTCAGCATTAAAATGGCTTCATAGTTCTGTTTCCACTCTGTGTGCTCTTAAACACCTTCATTTGCTTGGCAAATATGGTATCTTTTCCCAACAAGAAGCTTTTATATAGCCATTGACAAGGCTTTTACTGAGGGGAAATTCAGTGCAATGGTCTGGAAGGCCAGCGAAACAGGCTTGGCAGAGCTGAAGCTCTACCAGGATGATGAGAGGAATGCTTTGAGACCCTTTCCTGGAGCTACTTGTGTGTTTGCATCAGCTGGCTGATTTCCAAGGCAAACTCTGAACAGTTGTCCTGTTGGAGCAGGTGAAAGCAGAGCCATTTGCTACTGCCTGGAGTCTTTAGGGCATACATGTGTCAGGCCCATATGCCGCTTATAAATCCTGTGGATGACCTCTTAGCATCCTTGAGCAGTGATTTCCCTCCCCCAGCCCATATACCCTCACTAAGATACTCAGCACAGCTTATGAAAAACTCCACCTGGCTAACAACCAAGAACAATGAAGCAGTATTGTTTTTAGGCACAAAAATAAAACTCAGCCAGTTTCTAGACAAAACAGAACATTGTGTGGAAATTAATTTGGTGCTAAGTTATTTTGCTGTCGGACAACAATTTTTAGACTTCCAAAAAAGCCCATTCTCTGAAGATTAATTGTAGCTGGGGTAGGTTGACTGCTCACATGCGGAGTGCTGATGTAATTGAAAAGCATGGGATGGTATGAAAAGTGCCTTCTCTGTGCACACTTGCAAATACCTTTGCTTCCCCAGCAGTAATGGAGCCAGACACTTGCACCAACACATGTTCACTCACTTTCCAAATAAACTTCCTGCGTTTCACAATGCAGCATTGTCATCTTGTTGCTAACTTGTACTCACGTTGTGTTGCAGCTATTCTCACCTAAAGCTAAAAGTGATTTCTATTAGAGAAAACCTGAGCAAATGCAGACTTGTTGCTTATAAGAGCCAATAAGCTAGAAAGCAGCATGTTTGGTGAAAGCCATGAGAATTCAACTTGTCTTTTGGCAAGTCTGCCTAGGAGTGCTAAAAGATGACAACAGCCTGGAAAGTGCATAAATCCAAGGCCAGAATATCAACAGGGTCTTTGTTTAGTCCCAGCAGTCAGGGTGTGTCCAATGGCCATCTTTTGTTTTGTGCAAATAGGCATGCAAAGGAGGGAAGGATTACACCCAAAGGGTTCATAATGAGAGGCACCTTTCAGCTGTTTATTTTAATAATACAGCTGTACAATCTCGGCAGCATCTCAGAATAAAATATCAACACCTTTTTTCACTACCAGCAGAGGTTTCATCTTGCAATGTTTAATTCAGCTATTGCTGTTCCCCCTGTAAATTGTCAGTTTATTTGCCTGATTTTAGTAATGAAAGTATTTTTGTGGCTTTAGGGCTTACCTATTATTCCTGAACTAACTGAATAGATGATAACCTTCCTGTATGACTTGCCAATAAGTATTTTGCTACCAAAGCTGAAAATATAATACAAGTAAAAAATAAATGTTGATAACAGAAGTCTTGAGGTTATTTTGCTGAAGGTCCTGTTGCTTTGTTAATCATCGCTTGCATCAGAAGTTGTTTTTGAAAACAATATTAGTCATGGTTGTTTACCAATCTTAGTAAAAGTTTATTCAGGTATGGATAATGGATGTAACTGACTCAAATCTTATTTATTGATTAATTTGCTTGAATCTGTTATGTAAGAGACCTGTTTGAGTAATGTAGATGATTTTAAAAATATAAGAAAGTGTAGAGAAAACTGAGTTTATTAGGTTACAATCCAGCAGAAAAATTGTTAATTCTTAAACTTACTTTTTTACACCTTTATATGACATATATTTGTGTTTTCTTCTTGGTTCCTACTATATGCCCCAAAGGCATCAAAACAGAGGACAGCCTGAGCCATTCCCCAGGACAAAGTGGGTTTCTTAGCTACGGATCCAGCTTCAGTACCCCGACTGCTGGGCAAGCACCCTACACATACCAGATGCATGGTGAGTACAACTCAGTGCCTTGGAGGATATCGGAATCCTATACCTCCATATTAGGCCAATTCTTTTTTTGCATCTACAGTGAAAAGTTTAGGTATAGGGAGTGAGGATAGGGAAGGAGGTAGGTCTTCATAGATCCATTTTGCTCATCAAGGCATTAATTTTTGGCTGAATTACTGGATTTAGCACTGGTATACCTTAGCAAAGCTTCCCATGGGATCAATATGAGCCTTATTTTTCTTCAGAAACTGTGGTTTCTTTTTTTTTTTAATTACTTTTGTCACAGTATGTCTGAGCTTGTTGATAGTGTGAGTTCTTAGATTCTGAATGGAAGCAAAATAAACGTAGCTCTACACTTCATGCAAACTGTACTGTTAGTGTTATTCTTCTGCCTTATACTGTCCTGAACCAACTGTTCCGTGATTAAACTGCTGTATATTCTATGGACGTTTCTTTTTCTATAAGAAACTGATACCTTGATACTATTTTTTAATATTTTTTTTTACTATTAAGACATGATCGATTCCTGCTAAGATAGATCTGCCTGTTCTAACTCCCAAAGTACCAACAGCACAAGTTACCTATAGACTACTAAGGTAAGGTTCAGAAGAGATGAGCTGAAAGCAGTTGTTTTTTCATCAAGGTTACGGAGTTAGGATTTACCTTGAGTCCTCTGGGAGTGCAATTTGATTCCTTACCTGTAGGCCTCATATTCTGAGTCCACTTTGCTGTTTGTATTGAACTTGACTAGTAAAAAGTAAAGAATAGATTTTGTCTTTCGCTAAACGTCAACACACTGCATTTGAAAGTGCCTTGCATTAATCATGAGTTGCCATGAGTGCATAAACTGTTAAAAAAAAGTGTTAAAAAACCATTTCCAAGAGATCAAAATGCAAATATTCTTGCTGTTTCTTAGCAAACATCTTCATTACTGTCAAAGATGTGACAGTAGCACAAATGAACATACCTCAAGTATGTAACTGAGACGTTACTCTCTGCTGAGACTTCACATGCTAGTTTTGTCAGAGCACATATCTGTAACTGATTTTTGTTGCTTGAATGACCCATGGGACATGCTGGAAACCTCTGTCTGAATATGTCACAAAAGAAAAAAAACCAAAAAACAATTAAAACCCCCAGCCTGTAGCCTTTGAGATGGAAGGTTTTTGTCAGCTTGGCTTCGACAAGCTTCACCTGTCCTAACAGGAGTTCAGTTTGGGGCTTCTGTTTTGCACCTTGAACATACTGATCTTGTCTTGAGGTTGTATTACACTGTCAGCACTGGAAGTCCTCTCTTTAGTAAAGCTGTGGCTTGCAGTTATCAACAGTTGTAGACACTGGAGCATCACAGCCTTGTCGATAGGCTGAAGTGCCACATCTGTGCTCTCCTGGAGCTATAGCTGCCGTGTTCTGACTAACTGCTCTATGATTAGAGACTAATGGCTGTAACATCACTACTGACAAATTGTTGGTGTTTTATTTTGCTACTGTGGGAGGTTGGTGTATTCTTGTCTAGCTTTCTGTTGGGTTTTTTTGACTGTTTCCCCAGAACACAGCTTCTGTTCTTTGCGTTAGCTTAAAGTATCTGAGCTGTTTTAGAAGGCAAACTCTTCACTTACTTGGGACTGAAGTTTTTAAGATGGTCCTTTTATTTAATCAAGAGGTTTAGAGAAGCAAATTTTGTGCATCAGCATTTTAAAATGTTACACTTGTAAACAATAATGACACAATCAGGCTGGGAAGAAGTTCATGCATATGTGTAGGAGCGTGAGTGTGCCCAGAGTGCTTTCAGATAATGTTCCCTAGGGTGATGCTGAGGTATTAGATGAAATCTCTTCTTTTCAGATTTTTATGCCAGGAAGATCATGTCAGCTGTCTCCCTAAGCCTTTAATGCAAAAGAAAACAGAGGAAAACAATTTCTGCAAGTGGCAGGTGTTTAGTCCAAGGCAAAGGGAGCTGGAGTAAATGTGTCTTCCTGTTGTAAACAAATACTTCCACCCTTCTTCTTGCTCGTGAGAGGAACAGTCTGAAGCTCCCTGACCATACGGTTTATTTACCTTGCTGAGTGCTAGTGAAAGGTTTGAGTGAGAAGCCAGGAGTCTTCCTGTGCTGAGTGCTACTGAGGAATGTGTGCTCAGTGCTTTCCCACGCCACAGGACTTGGGGGTGGGGAGATTATTGCTCAGTGCCCCTAACTCAAGCAAGCAACTCTCCCTGCCACCCAGCTCCAGGACCACTGAGACTTTAGTGAAGTCCGCATCAGTCACCTCATGGCTGACCCAGTCAGGGACTCTAGGTGAGGGGCCAAACCAGCTGAAAAGGCAAATTTTTATTTACATATTTTTATAAAATCAAATTTCAAGGAGATTTTTAACAGTCAAGCTCTTAACCTCTACTTCAGAGGCAAAGTCTTTATTGCATCATGTTGAAGGAGAGATCTTGAAGGAGGTGATGTGCAGGAGATCAGCAAGGAAGAATAACTCCAGGAGTGTGTGCTGCAGTTTTGTGTTTTAAAGTGTGAGGAAAAAATCTATTTTCTTAAGCTAATCTCTGCATGATAATATCTCAAGTACATAAGTGAAGTATCTGTTACAGCACTGCAGTGCAATCATCTGCACGTGGGTATGGGTGGTGAGATGGTGAATCTTGAGCAGAATGTGCTGCCTGTATCATTCTTCCTCACCATGCCCTCCTCGATAAGTTACGTGATCCAGCCAGCAAACAGGCACCCACTGTAGGTGTGTTACACAAATCACCAAAGAATTAGTGACATCTTGGGTGATGTAACTTCGTTTCACAGGGCTCCAGACCAAATGTTCTCCTTTAGTAAGTGCCAACCTATTGCTGCTGTTTCCTCTGTTTTCCTTTGGTACCAGCACTAACTCTGGGATACATGTGTCAGGTTGCAGCCCCACCTCCCTGATGGCTGTTGTCAGTAACATGGCACTTCTGAAGCCAAACTCTCTCTCAAGTCTGTTCATCTTCATTATACAGATGATGCAGGTATTAAGAGTAGAATTCAGTTTTTCATCTTTAACTCAAGGTATCAATTATATCCTGATTCTTGTGAGAGAACAGAATCCACTAGAAAGTGAGAGTCAGGATAAAGCATTCTTTTGGTCGTTAAGTGGTAAAGAAAAACAGCCCTATTTTACAGCCAGCCAGAAGGGGAGATCTATTTTCAAGCCTCCCTAGCATGAAAATAAATTAAACATGGAAGAGTTTATAAGCCAAATAGTTAATGCAATATGTCACACACATAAATAAATAGATGAGATTGGCAAGTTCCATAGCTCATTAAAAGGAAATGAAACTGAATCACAAAGGTACTATAGACTCAAATAATGGTTTCAGTTGCCATGTGACAATGGATATGATGGTATATCATCAGACTTTGTGTAACATTCAAATAGATTGAAGACTGGTCTTCACATATTCACTTATTTACTCTGAAGAAGTGGGGTTTTTTTAAATCTTTTTTTCCCTTTTTTAGCCAATGCTGCAAATAGTGTTGTTTCCTGTCATTATTGTATTTAGAAAATTAATTTGTTTCATAATGAAACAGATGTTTGAAACATGGATGTGCTAATCTGGGCATGCCTCTTACTTCTAGAGTGGCGAACCAGAAGAGGAGGTAACAGCTTGCATTAGATTTTTGTCTCTAAAGTGATGAATTCGTAAGGCTTGTAAATAAATGTTGCTTCAAGGTCTGTGCCATTTCTTAATCAGTCCTCATGTACGTGAACAATTACAGCAGCAAATCCTCAAATGACACCCTAGGCTAGATATTAGAACACAGTTTGCTAAGTTTACATTTTCTGACAATTTAGCAGTTCAATGATTTTATCAGACTTTCAGTAAAATTACTATTTGATGATAGACATTGAACATAAACCACAAAGATTATGCTCAGCTTCTGCCCCAGAGTGCTTACCATCTTTATTGGCGGTTGAAGAAACTGCTTGTTGCGGAGGATGGGGGAGAAAACTTTGGAATATAAGGAACTTATCATTTAATGAGCTGTGTAAAATACAAAGAGAAAACTCTGCCAGTACATGAGCTAACATAGAAACCCATCAGCTATGCAGAGAGAGCAATAGCAGCCAAATTAAAGAGCATTTCCTGTGGTTGCATAAGCATGTATTACCCCTTTATTGCACATCAGGCCATCTCTTCTCAGCTTGTCATTAATTCCTAGACAATACCTTGCTCTTTGGTTATTATTGCTAAAATGACAGCTGGTATGAAGCTATGAAGTTGCGCAACAGTTAAAACTGTGGCCAAAGCCCACCACTTTTTTTTTTTTTTAATTTTCATACCCAAATCTATCTACCCACAAAATACTTTTTATATTACAAAGGAAAATTCAGTTATGTAACTGGGATAATGTTCTTTTGCCAAGGAATTGCAAAGCAGTATTGAATTCAGTACAGACATAAATTTGGGGCCAAAGACCTACGCAGTGCAATTCTTTGCTACTGCTGAGCATTTGTTGTTTTTGTAGAGTCCATTCTGATCAGCTGTCAAATGGCGAATGAATAGAAAGCAGCATTTCTTTTGTGCAACACTGATTTGAAATGGACTAATTATATATGTTGCTTATGTTTGGGGAGTGAATTGCTTATGAATTGTTCTTCTGGCCTGAGACCAAGTAAAATCTGAATATTTAATCAATGGAAACATTTTGGCTCTTGTTAATATCTGGATAATCTAGAGCAATTTTTTTTCCAAGAGCTGCCTGAATTTCTGGCACTTGTGTGCCAGTTTGTATGCTACCTATTTAATACGAGGCCATAAATATCTGTTTGGCATGAATAGTTAGCTCTGCATGCAGGAATTTTGCAAAGAAAGTAGCATGTTTAATTTTAAGCTTGATTCTTTAAGTACTTGGTGATGAAATGTGTGAGAGGGGGAAATTTAAATCTATACTTGAGAAATGTGGATCATACCTTGGCAAATAGGCAGTGAATCCATCTGAAGTCCTAGAAAATAAAGGAGAGTGAGAGCATGTTCTCAGCAAACTGTCACTCAGATGCTTTAGATTCATAAAATTAAAACCTCAGTAGAAAATGAGCAGTCTCTTTCAAAAGCTTCTGCTTCACAGCTGGTTTGCATTAGTTGCAGTCTAAAACTGTAGCTGTAAAGCTGTGCTCCACTCTGTGGTGAGTTCAGCAGAGAGAGGCCTCTCTTCAGGAGGGGTCAGACCTCACTTTTTACAGTATCAATACAAGGGTGCTCAAAATAACAGCACAGTCTCCCTTTCAAAGATTTTGAAACACCAGGGGCTGGCCATGCTACATTTACTTTGTTTTAAAATGAGCTGTCTTACAGGAGAGAGAAGTCAAGGGAGAGGCAAAGGTGTTGACAGTGATGCACTGTAAGCTGCAAGAATCTGTGCTACTGCTACCCAAGGAGAAAGCCTTGCTCTAACTTTTCCCATTTACTGCTTTTTTTGAGGTTCCCTTCAGAACTCGCTTTGTCATTATTAAACAAGAAGGGACTTGGGAAGAGGATATGCTATTGGAAGAAGCAAATGGGTGTTTGTAAGAGAGAGGTGGACTGACAAATCATTAGTAACTTCAGCTTTATCCAAGCTTATCAGGGTTTTATTGTCAATGTCTTTGTCCCTGAGAAGCACTGGAGTTTGTGGTAAGGCTTAAAGATTGTGTGGGGACACGGGTTCTCATGGCCGAATAGCAACCATGGAAACTCAGAATGGCAAAATGGTAGTACAGCCAAAATCAGCTCTGAGACAGAGCATTTACTTTGGGAGGTACTTTGCATGTAATATCTGCTGAGGTGTTCAAGGAGGTTTCACCAGAGGAATGTGTAGAGGAGAACTCTGCCCCCAGCCATCTGCCTGCTCTGGAGAGCTGGCTTGCCCTTCACAAGACCCCACTATTCTAGTTTGTTTTGTATGTTTCAAGTGTTTGTCCAAATCTCTGTGCTTAAGAACCGCTACAGGTAGTTTTAGAAAGATATGTTTGAATGTAAGACAAATCTCTGGTTCACTGCAGGAAGTGTTGGATAAAGTTCTGTGGTTGTCCTGTACAAAAGATTAGACTTGGTGTCTGTCAAGTCTGTCCTGTCTGGGTGTTCACGCTGCAAAAAAATGTGTGGGTGCTGCCCAGTGGTGGTGGTGGTGCTGTTTGTACATCATTGCTGCAACTATGAGCCTTGCTCATGGGTTGGGGTAGATAATTAGATAGAGTACATTTAGAAAAAATATAAAGGAAGAATAATAATGCTAATCTGCATTAGAAGCAGTAAGTTGAACATCTTGGCCTCCTACCCAGTGTCAGAAGATTTAGAGGAATTGCAGAAAAGTATTCTGAAACATTAGTTTTGCAAATACTTGGTAGGAACTCTGTCCTCAGTGGGAAGAGCAGAGTGGGAGGAAGCTTGAGAGTTTTGCTGACTGCCTGTCATCAGACTTGCAAATGGTGGTATGGGGAGATGAGAGCAGACTGACAATCATGAATAAGGCAGGGGACAGTAATGAAGGGACTGGAAAAAGAAAATACACTGTGGTTATGGTCTGATGAGGAAGCATGAGCCACCAGATAGAAAGGAGTGACATTTCACTAACCTGTTGCTTGACTACCTTGGGAACACTTGTGAAGGTGAGATAAAATGCTTATAACAGGGGATGATGAACACAGAAAATGTTAATTGGCGTAGAAGTGTGTCACAGAGATGTTTGGATGGCAGAGACTTGTGTTTGGGGATTTTATTTTCATCACACTTTTAGGATGCTAAAAAGAACCCTGTAGGATGGTAACAACTTGGTAAATTGTGAACTTGGCCTTGATTATTCAGCTTACAGTGCAGTTGGCATAGAATATGCTAAAATGTAATCAAAGCTTCACTGAATAATTGATTTGGTATACCTAATAATATTTTCTTGAAAATATCTAGAAGGCAATAGAAGAGCTAGTGTAAAATTACATGTAAAAATCTATATAAAGAAACATACCTACATAGTCAAGCACTTGAAAGTTAGGAAACATCAGATTCATGATGCCAATGGAGTATTGGTGCTGCTTTCTGTTGCATCTCATTTCCAGGCACTGTGTGAGGTAATACTCTGATGGAAAAAAGTAGAATGCAGTCACACGATCAAAGACTCTGTGGACAAACAAGGTCTGACCCTGCTTCAGTGAGCATGGGCTGTGCAACTCGGGAGTTTCTGAACTGCTGTGCTGGCATTGGGTAATACCCTTACATGGGCTTTTTTGTATGTAATTTGGATGCACGTTCTATTTATATTGGCAGGGTTTAAACACTGAAGCTTCTGCACTACAGTACTGTGACCTCTAGAACTAAGAGAATACCAGCACTGCCTGAAGAAGAGACCATTGACAGTTATTAAAGATAAAAAGAGAATACAGACTTGTCTTAGCAAATCTGTAACTGGCAGATTAATTAAAGCTGACAAGGCAGCACCAAGGCAAAGATCGCTCTGCTTTTATCCTGTTTCTTACACTTTTCTGTAAGCATCTGTTGTTGGCCACTGTTTTAGGTTTTTTTTTACCTGGAGGCACTGCAGGGCTGAAGCAGTGCATACAAGGGCTGGAAAAGCCTTGGGGCAAATGCATGGCTCTAGAGTTACCTTGATTCCAAGTAATGGGTCAAAGGGTGAAGAGCACTGCCCAACTCCCTCTTTTCCATTGGTATTTAGAGATCAGTCTTGCTCAAGGGGAAGAGATTGCTAAATTTGTGGCTATGCTCACAGGCTGGATTTTTCTCCCCAGTTGCATGACAACAGATGTTACAGGGATAGTTAGACTTTAATGCTGACCTGGGAACTGGAATCCTGTAGCCACTAAACAGCACAGGAGGTGGCAAATCCAGTTTTCCTTTATCATATCTTGTTATCTGTCAGTGGAGCATTGTGTCCAGGATGAAATTTCAGATGGAAGAATCTTTAATCTTTTGTGTCCATGGAGTCACTTAAAGTCAGTGATTTGTTTTTGAAGATAGCCTGGTGTGATTTCTTTCTATAGCTGCAGCATCATTTGGTAGGAATGGTTAAAAGGAACACTTCTCAAAATATAATAAAATTTAAGTGCTTTACCATAGTTCAAATCCTGAGAGTGAATAAAAACCATCCCAGCACTTTCAACAGCATTGTTGAGCTGGATTGAGCTATACAGGTGACCAAGCTCAAAAGGATGGTAAAATTCAGGCCCTTAAAACTGCTCTGGTCATCACTTATTAAAGCTCTTTGAGGCTCTGTGGGTTGAGTACTCCCAGAAGAAGGCAGCAGAGGAAGAGCTTTGACTCAGAAAAACTGTACTGTGAAATGTGTTTTAGATCACCATTCCAAGTACCCTCAAACACCTGGTCAGGATAGCAGGGCTGAATGGGATAGTAGTGGGAGAGAAATGGGCAATATTTTAAGTGGGTTATATATCTGAGAGAATATTATCTGCAGGAGGTGTTCTTATGCTTCTGGGAGCAATGCCCTTTAATAGACACTGCTGATGTCAAGTGCTATAACAGTGCAGAATCATGTTTTTTATCTAGGTTAATACGGTGTTCTCTTCTCTATGCTGTCTCTGAGCTCTTCCAGACAGAAACAGAAGACGGTTTTTGGGGAAAGGTTCATTATGCCTAATGGCAAACAGTTGAGCAATATACTGTGAAGTACATATGGGTTGAGTTTTTCTTCTCCTTTAACAGGTTAGATAGTCTTGAAATACCTCCACAGCTGACAGCCGTGCAACATTTTATGAGTTTTCTTGCCCAATAAATGCAGGCAGATGTTGTAGGATTTGGAACCTTACAAGGCACTGGAGTATAGCTGCTGGGAGGTAATTTTGATGAGTGCTTAACCTCTCACTAAAAAAGTAGCAGCTTGGAGAAGGCAATATTTACTGCAGGAAACATTAGCTTGTCAGAGAGCTAAAGCACTGCAAAGAACCTTTCTGAATGACCACGCAAGTCTTCAAGCCAGATGTTCTTCATAGCACAGAGTAACGCACACTCTGCTGGGAGTTAGACTAAGGCCTTTCCTTGCATCACTCACAGTCAACATTGTTTCCTGTAGGAAAACAGCTTGCTGATGTAAGAATACACAAGCCATTATATGCAAGCTTGTAAAATACCATGCAATTCAGCTGTAGGCATTTATTTTTCTAGTGCTAAGAGATCAAATAATCCTTTGAGAGAACTCTCTCTGGAACCACTGTACAATTCATCTACAAGTTAGGGAAATACTTGGATCTAAGCTTTGTTGTTCTGTTTCAAGCATATTCAGAAGTTCTATCTGGGGAACTCAACACAGATTCACCAAGGGGAAATCCTGTTTGATCAATCTGATGCTGTCTATGAGTGCATAACCGGCTGGCTGCAGCAGATGTCATCTACCCTGACTTCAGCAAGGCTTTTGACGCTATCTCCCATAACATCCTCATCAGAAAGCTCAGGCAGTGTGGCTTGGATGAGTGGACAGTGAGGTGGATCGAGAGTTGGCTGAATGACAGAGCCCAGAGGTTGGTGATCAATGGCACAGAATTGAGCTGGAGGCCTGTGGCCAGTGGAGTTCCTCGGGGATTGGTTCTGGGGCCAGTCTTGTTCAACATCTTCATCAATGACCTGGATGAGGGGACAGAGTGTACCCTCAGCAAGTTGTCTGATGACATCTGACTGACTCACCAGAGGCTGTGCTGCCGTTCAGTGGGATCTGGACAGGCTGAAAGCTGGTCAGAGAAGAACCTGATGTGGTTCAACAAGGGCAAGTGCAGAGTCCTGCACCTGGGAAGGAACAACCCCATGCACTAGGACAGGCTAGGGGTGACCTGCTGGAGAGCAGCTCCAGGAGACAGACCTGGCAGTGCTGGTTGATAATAAACTGAACATGAGCAGCAACGTGCCATCGTGGGCAAGAAGCCAATGGCATCCTGGGACGCATCAAGGATGTGGGCAGCAGGTTGAGGGTGGCTGTCCTCTCTTCTGCCCTGGTGAGGCCACATCTGGAGTCCTATGTCCAGTTCTGGGCTCCTCAGCTCAAGAGATAGAGGAAACTGCTGGAGAGAGAGGCCAGTGCAGGGCCACCAAGATGATCAGGGGACTGGAACATCTTTATTTGAAGGAAGGGCTGGAGGAGACTGAGGGGAGACTACGTATTTGGAAGGTGGATATCAAGAGGATGGGGCAACGCTTTTTTCTGTAGTGCCCAGTGATGGGACGAGGGGGGCATAGACATAAACTGGAACACAAAAAGCTCCACTTGAACTAAAGGAAAAGCTTGTTTACTGTAAGAGTGAGGGAGCCCTGGCACAGGCTGCCCAGGAAGGATGTGGAGTCTCCTTCTCTGGAGGGATTCAAAACCCACCTGGACATGTTCCTGTGTCCCCTGATCAAGGGGAACCTCCTTTAGCAGGGAGTTGATCTTTAGAGGTGCCTTCCAACCCCTACCATTCTGTGAAGTTCCCATGGTAGCCATGCTCTGAGCACCCTCTTCTCAGTCTAGCATTCCATCTTTTGAGTGTCCATAGACTCTCAATCCCTGCTGGCTACCCAGAGAGCTGTGATATATGCTCTGCTGTTCACCTGTGTTCAATTTAGCTATTATCTTCTCTGATTGTTGAATATTTCATTGAATACTAGAAATATATGTTCTTCAAAATATAGCAGCTTATTCACTTCCTAGCAGTACAGGAGACTTGGAGAGCACCTCTCTGATGTCAGGGCCCCTCTCACCTGTGAAATGCAAGGACATAGACCTGATTTTCATAGCTTGCTGTTGTATCGATCTGAACTATATTACAGGGCCATCTATAATCATGACTTCCTAAGAAATCAGTGTTCCTCTATTGTACTGTGTATACATAAGCTGAAAGAAAACTTTTTTAGCAATGCCAGAACTTAGTTCTGAACAGAATCACAGAATCTTAAGGGTTGAAAGGGACCTTGAAAGATCATCTAGTCCAACCCCCCTTCCAGAGCACAACATCCTGTTAATCTTCCCGTATTTTCTTTACTTCTCCTTACCGGGAAAGGAGAGAACGAAATGCAACCTGTTATTGTAGAGATGGAAAGACAGAAAGGGAGAACCTGAGAGGAAGGAGAAGCTGGCATGAAAACTTTTGCAGAAATACTAGTCTAGAGCACACACCATTGAAATTATCATTGACCATGGCATAGATTTTAAAATGCTTAAATTAAAAAGAGAATTAGGGGAAAACAGCAAATGAAATCCATGTGTATGAGAACAGGAATCTACCATCAATCAGCTCACAAAGAGTTTCTCTATACATGTTGCCCTTGGACACTCATATAGAGAAGGGCCACATCTACTTATCAAGGAAAAATGGTGGCACTGAATATGCACAGCATATGCACTCCTTTCAGGCGGTGTCTTTTCATGCACGTCTGTTTGTGATAGACACACTTTACAGGAACATTTACAGTACCTTACATCTGAAGAGCTATTCTACTCTAGGATCCAGATTGTTTTATTACCAGCTAAATGTTCTTTAAGCTACCTGTGAATGAGGGCATTGTGACATTTAGAAACTGATTTGATTGAACACAGATGTGAACTGTATTCCATATGGAGAAGATCCAAAGGGAGAGATCCCAGGCTTGTTTCTGATTTGCAAGTAGGCGTTTCAATGCAATTACTTGACATTGAGCTACCAAGATAGATGGAAGTAATTCGCTTGCTTGCACATCTACTGTATTACAAATGTAAAATCAGCTGCAGTTTGAGATAGTTTGCTGTCTTCAGAGGTCAGGAAAAAAAATCTAATATATGTGAAAGCAAAAGTCACGTGGAAATAGGCAGTATCCACTCAGAAATGGGAGCAGGCCAGACATTTGTGTACATTGCTTACTTAGAGGCTTCCTGTGCCCCATTCCACATAAGCACAACTTTCTAATGTCATTCCAGTTTATCCCTGAATATGACAAGAAGTGCTGTTGCCTGGGAAAGGGTTTGAAAAAAATGGTTACATGTGGCATAGGGATAAATTGATATTGCCAGGATGCAAGGTCTGCTGATAATGTTCCAGCATTTCTTGAGTGTAAAATGTACTGAAATTGCATGTGGCAGCATTTCTTTTCTTACAGAACTGTTTGCTTCTTACCAACAACTTAGGGAAGAAAAGCAAACACTTTGGGCTAGTTCTGGACTGGTGAATTCTACACGGCTGCTCACAGAAACCTTAACTGGCAGGCCTTATTCTCTGCTCCTGAAGAGAGAGGGTTTATCCTTGTTGTCACTGCCTGTAGTGCTTGTTTGTTTTCCTTCCATTTGAGCTAAAGGTGCATCATTGAAAATGCCTCTCCAGTCTAGCCTGTAAACCGGAGCAGGAGCTGAGCTATAGTAGTCCCCATGAACCAGCTCAAGTCCCCACGACAAAGGTTGGTGTCGATATCAAATATTTCTGAACCTGAATCTTCAAGAACTTTCTTTTCCATGCAGGTTCTTCCTCTCTCTTTTTTTTTTTTTTTTTTCCTCCCAGCTTTTCATCCTGGTTCAGCTGGGAAGAAATTCCAAGTTTTTACTAGGTTTGGTTGTTTGCTTGTCTCAGTGTCCTTATCTGTAAATATTCTGCTATAACAATACTGAACTGCCAATACTGAGTTTAGCAGCTCTCAGGATATACCCTGAGGGAATGTGTTGCATTCTCCAAATGCAGTGTTGTAGGGACAGAAAGAGGGAGTTGTGTTTGATCTCAGTTTAGACAAACTATGCTCAAATGGTACTCCTACTTGGTCAGGATACAATGACAGGGGCCAGAATAAGTGAGCAACCTAAGTTGCCAAAATCTGTTCCCAGGCCTGTTGAACTTCAGGTTATAGGAAATACCAGACTTAAGCACTTTCACAAGTATTTAAATGTGTAGATAAAAAAAATCAGGAAGTTTTGTTTCTGTCTCTGCACCACAGTCCTTCCTTTTGGAAACTCCCTGAGCTAAGGGAACCAGACTGCAGCAGCCTGTAGGGACAGCCTGGGGCAGCTCAGCTAAAAGGATACAGATACATTCTACAGAACCACATTGTAAAATCCATCACATAGACTCTAGTCACAATGTACTGTGGGAAGTTATGGAGCACGAGGCATTCCCCATCTCCTTAGCCCCGTTCTCTCTGTTCACATACCTGTCCTGTGTGTGCCTGGACACACTCTCTTTGCACAGCTGGTACAAAGTTCAGAGCAAGTTCATTCCGGTTGTGCAGATCTTCTCTTCTTTTTATAATTCTGATTGTTTGGAAACCAAGAAGCTGTGGTATCATGTGCAGGTAGCACAGCAATAAACATGTTCTCATCACAATTTATACATAAAGTGTTGAGTCCCTCAAGGTAACTCATCCTCCTCTTGACAGCTTTAATAAAGGATGATGGATTGTTTCTAAATGGTAGTTTAGGAAGATCAAAAATTCCCCCCTGTATTGTTTTGAGCTCTGGTGTACAAGAGCTGTTTTGTGTTCTGTGGAAGTTGTTTTTGCCTGTAAGCGCTGGGGCTCTGTTACTCCTCTTCACAGTGGTGAGAAATGCTTAGTTACTGCCTTAATACATTCATCCTGCTGCATGCTCAGGACTTGAAAAACTGTAAAAAAGCAAAGCCTAGTGTGGGCAGAAGGTGGGGACATGGCAATATCTGAATGTGCTGCAGTCTTTGTGATGCTGATCTGGGCAGTCTCCCCATATGGCTTGTAGAGAGGAGCAGGGATTGGATACTTATCCACGTAGAGTTTCCTCTGGAGGGTGAATGCCAGGAAGAGGCAACACCTGAACCTACCTGCACTGGCTCAGCTCCCTAGCCAGCATATGCAGGGGGAGACCCCGGCCTCCCAGTACCTGCCAGTCACCTGCACTCTCTTTTCCCCTTCTCTGCCTTTTTCTTTTTAAAGTCTACATGTGGCAGCAAATTAGTTCTGGAGGGCAGAGTCATCCTTCTTTTTTCTTTTTGGCTTAAGATTTATTTTTGTGCATGTGCTTTGTAGCTGCACTTGGCAGAAGGGAGTTTTTTCAGCTGTCCCTTCCCTAGATAATCTGGCATCTTAAAATAAAAACATGCTAGTGGGTCTTCAGAGAGAGCTTGCTACATGAAGACATGCAGAGAGTCATATGATTAAAACAGTACTACTCAAAGCCATTCATGTGATAAGAAACCAGGTAAGAAAGAAAGTCTGATTGTACATCGAGGTGACAAATGCCCAGACAAGAGCCCACCGTGGCCACACAGCACCAGTAAAACTCTTTCATTGAGAAAGCAGTGGATCTGAGTGTTCTTTGGAGCCTGTTGCTGTTCAGTAGGATGGAATATAGCACAGTCCAGCTCCTTCCTCTCCTGTATATGGACAGACAGCCCTCAGAGCAAGTGCTGTGGCAGAACACTGGGAAAAGACTTGGTATAGATTCTCATCCAACTGCACCAATTCAAGAGGATGTTCTCCACCTGTGTGAAATGGAAAACAGCACAGACTGGAGTTAAATCAAGGCTAGAACTTGCCAGGGGTGCAGGATCTAGAGAATGAGAAGCTTGCAGTTCTCCTACCACTTCCTATCTTCCCTGAACCTTTACTTCTCCAGCTATAAAGTGTTTGTGTTAATGCTTCCTCCACCTAAGGAGGCTTGACTGGACATAGGCTGTTTTGTTTGGGACAGAACCACGTAAAACTCACTTGTCCATCCATTTTCCTAGTACCCTGGGATAAAGCAATGTTTTTGCTTGCTGATGTCCCAGAAATTTCAGCAATATTGTTGTTCTATTTGGAATAACAACAGCAGGGGAAAGTTTTTCAAAGTATTAAAAAAATTCCCAGGTATGTGGTCCATAAGGACAGATTCCAGGACACACCTGTGCATGAAAGAGTGTGTGTGTGGTTGTATGTGTAATCTGAGGGGATTTCCTACAGAGGAAGGTGATAAAAGTATTCTTTCATTATTTATTGGAAAAAGAAGTAACTGAATTTTACATTTTGTTGAATCCTTGGGTTTCAGCTTTGTTTCCCAGCTCCATGTGTTTATTTTAGTGTTGCAATGGTTGTCTTTGAAAGATTTTCAGTAAGCAGACCTCAATAATAGCCTTAAGTCTTTACAGCCTTTATTTGTCAAGATTTGTGATACACTTTTTTTTAGTGAAGCCAGTATGTTACTTGTTTGGAAATTATTGCATTAATATATCCTGATAGGTTGATTTCTGGTGTGTTTTATGACCATGATATTTTTTCCCTTAGGCACAGCAGGGATTTACCAGGGAGCCAATGGCCTGACAAATTCTGCAGGATTCGGTGCTGTGCATCAGGTATGGTTCAGCATTTATTATTGACAACATTGTCACTTATTTTAAACACTTGGAAGATTGGTAGATCAGAGAGACTACTCTTGTGTTCGCAAATATTTAAGGAAGGTAGTGCTATGTGTTTTGCTTGAACACCATTCTGCTCTGCTCCTGTGGCCTGTTTGCCAGATATTATAGAATATTGATCATTTTTAAGATGTGTATATCAATACACATGCTTGCACAGAGTGCAGTTCTTGCAGGAGGAGGATGCTCTGATAGTCTCTATCGTGCCTCTGTAGCAGTGCCAAGAATTTCATCATTTCTCTGCCATCTTATAACTTTCAGATATGTTTCCCATCTGCTACAGAGATCTCCACTTCTAGAATCCTGTTGTCTGCTGTCTTGGCACGGAGTAGTAAATATGAGCAATTTGTAAGAGTCCTTGGCCCTGATGCATATTGACTCATATGAGCTGTCTGTGAACTTGCTTCTTTGAGAATACACCTGTCTGTGGGCTTCATGCTTCAGATACCTCCATAACTGTGTGTGTATAAATAAACAGTGTGCATATAAACACAAGACAGATGTTTTTCAGTAGCAAATGGCTCTTCTTGATTGGACCAAACAAATGAGTACAGAGTCCCAGAAAATGTGTTTTGCTTGGCTGATAATTTCAATTCCTTGTTTGTAAGGTAATTGTTGACTTGTATTTTTAATGTCAACAGTGGGCAATTTCTGTATTACTTCAGTTTGGGCTAAAAACATCAGCATTTTCTGATAGAAGTGCATTTTACTGAAGTATGGAGATTACCTAAAAAAGGGAAAAGTAATTTGTCTGTTTTCAGTAGTGATATTCTTAAAGAGAAAACAATGAAATTCTCCCATTTCTTTTTCAGTTTAATAGCTCTTATGACAACTCGAGTCTTTTTTCTTGAGAGCTCCCTGGTGTCTGAAAGTTAATGAAATAGCTGTGTCACAAAGATGTAAGCTGTTAAGGTTTAGTCTTTCTAAAGACTCTTTATTATTTAATTTTATTTAATACCAGAAACTAATTAGCATTTCTGAGGAAATAAAAACCCTTTGCTGAAAGACAATCCCTAGAGCCTGAATACAATTCTCTATCTAAAAAAGCAAATAGGTGGACAGGAGCAGGAATTGCAATTAAAATTAAAAGAAACAAACCTTTTATGTTTTAATTGTCTAGAGACAATTGTTTTCTAATCTATTCCCGTGTCCTGCTTCTCTCAAAGAAATAGAACATATGAGGATGATGCTGTGAAGTTTGTTTGGGACCCCTAAAATCAGTACAAAGGGGTTTATGAAACTTCAGTTCTCCAAGTTCCCTTGCACCTTGTGTTTTTAGATTGTTTTTCTGTAGGTAGACAACATCACTCAGGGATTTAGTTATTGCTGTGATATTTGGATAATCCCAACTGTGAACATTTCTACAAAACAATTGCTACTTTTTTTTCTTCTTCATTTTTGTAACTTATTCTAACAACTGATCAGAAAATGTTGCTGATCGTGGGAAAATGCAGGTATTTTGCTCCTTCTCTCCCTTAGTTCTGTGCTTCTAATTACTTTGGTATTTTGCTATTTACAGAAACTATGTGTTCCATCATGGTCCTTTTCAACAAGACTCCCTACTCCTTCACTCCTGTATAACTGTAACACAAACCACGTTGGTACTGATTGCTTAAATCCTATAGAAAAAGCAGAACTCACCTGATTCCTGACCTCTTGTTGATTAGTTGATGATAAGAAAATAGGAGTATATTTGGGAGAAGCAGAAATGTGTTTTTCTAAGTGAATGAAACATGGTTCTTTTGTGAAATATTCCTGAACCATGACTTGCTGGATGTGTAGATAACACTGCCTTTGTGATGCCTTACTCATTTATAAGACAAAACTAGATGCACAGAAGTTAGATGTTTCTGTTTTTTCCTCAAAGGAATATTCATCATATCCAAGCTTTCCTCAAAGTCAGTACTCCCAGTATTACAGCTCGTCCTACAGCTCTCCATATGTGTCTGCAAACAGCATCAGCCCCTCAGCCATCCCAACCTCCACTTACTCTCTGCAGGAGTCTTCTCACAATATCACCAGCCAGAGCACAGAATCGCTGTCTGGTAGGTGCATCTCTTCTGGGTTTGGTTTGGCAGGCTCAGCCATCTGTAGACACAAGTACTGTAACCTTGTTGGAATCTTTCAAAATGTGTGTATTTACATGGACAAATCAGATCTTCTTACACTTAAAAAGTTCTGCTTACATGATGCAACACAGCCATGCTCTGACCTGATTGTCTGATGATTATTTTAGCCCATGTCTCTGTCAAGGTTTATATTCACCTCTTATGCAATATATTTATTCATAAATAAGTATATATGGAGACAGATCATCTTTACAAAGTCAACACAAACTAGTTGTTTAAGTAGAAAGTCTGAGATTAATTCTATGCAAAAAGGCTTCAAAGTTTGCAGCCTCTCTTTGCTTGATTTTTGAAGTCTCAAAGCTTAAATGGTTTTATGGATTTACTGACTAATTACGATCCTTCGATGTACTGTCAAGTGTACTCTTCAGATATCACTTCCCTACTTGAGTTTTCATTGGCATGCAATAACATTTATAGGAAAGGCCACATAATTTGTGGATGATGACAGTAGACACCCATTGTAGGTCAGCCGACTGACAAAACGAACCTGAACATCTGTGGTTGCTCTAAAAGAAAAATAAACTAATATTGGTTTTTAAAAAGAAGTGATCACAGATTGCTCTAAAAGCAGTTGGAGGATTTTCTGTTCCTTAGATCTTATCTCAACCTTTTTGAGAAGAGTGAATTCAAAAAGGCTTGTTAGGCACAATCCAAGCTTCTCTGAAGAAGAGTGTGGTTATTCTAGGAAGCTGGGGAAGCCACAACTTAGCAAGGTGAAAAGAAAAATGTGTTTGAAAAGGATTTGTGATGTAAGGTAAGTGAAACCCCGACAGGTTTATGAAACTCAAGCCAATCAAAATAGATACTTTATACAAGAGAAATTCACCTTTGACTGCCTCTTCTCAGTTATTTCTAAAATACTAGTCTCTGTGAAATGGAACATGGCTAAACAGGCTAGTTCTGTGTTTTTAAATGATAGTTGATGTTGAAAGTATATTTTTAATCATAAGCATTCACAAAATAATGTTTAAAGTGTTTTTTTTCTCAGAGGTTCTTCTTGATTTCCTCTTTGATTGCCTTTCTAATGTCTCTCTTTATAAGCAGCAGTGGAATAAAATTCAAAAAGCTATTTTTTCTTTTCAATGACAAATGTGATTATGTTTTTGAAGTGATGCACCCACTTAAAAGTTCTATATACACAGTGATTTTTTTAAATTGTTGTAACAGACTTTAGGAACCAAAAGTTATTTCTCTAACTGTGTCAAATGTTGCCATGAGAAGATTAAGGTTTTCTGATAGTGTTTTTGCAGTGTTTCTGATGCTCTCTATTAAAAGGTTTTGTGCTTTAGTTCCAATACTACAGTGCAAAATGTAAGCTTACAACAGATTTTTTTTTTTCACAATAGGGGAATATTCAACAACACCAGCAAAAGATATAGAAACAGACAGACATCACAGAGGGTCAGATGGCAAGGTACGAGCCCGGTCAAAAAGAGGCAACGATCCTTCCCCTACTGCTGACAGTGAGATTGAGGTAATAACTTATCTTTTTATTCCCTTAATAAATCCAGCAAAGATAAACAATTGAATCTATTGGCAAATCCCACCATCAGACTAGTGAGTTGAAGAGGCAGAATAAAATCAGTAATATAACTGGAGACATAGGTAGTCAAAATAATTGCTCAATTTCTCCAGGGTCAGCATCTCAAACTATTCTTCGTATGTACATTGTTTTCCTTTGGGCTTTTTATATAGGTCTGCTGCCTTGTTTCACTGGCTTGACATGCAACAGGGGATTTCTGTGGTTGTTAAGAGAGCAGATTCTCAGGATGATCAGCACACACGTAGTTCCAAAATTATTAATGCTTCATTTTGCCTGCTTTTACAAAGCATCTACAGTCAGTGCTCCAAGTGGGGGTTGAGATCTTTAAAAGCTCTAATCCAACAAGACATATTTCCTGACTGAGTGAATTCTTGCAAATGCTTAATATGTAACTGTATTTCTTTTTTCCCCCTTGTCTGTCATCACAGCGTGTGTTTGTGTGGGATTTGGATGAGACGATAATTATTTTTCATTCCTTACTCACGGGAACCTTTGCATCCAGATATGGGAAGGTAAAATTGAATTTTTTTAGCATTACTGCTTGTCCAGCCAAATTGCATCGGGAACTGTGGGGGCAGCTAATGAGACAGCTTTTCAAACAGATGCTGCCGGTTTTATTCAGGCGCATTTGTACAAATGTGTCCTGTGGTATTTCCTTCTAGCATGTGAAAATTTCATTTACCTCCCTTTCATGTTGCAAGTAGTCTCTTGTTTTTCAAAAGATTGTATTGTTCAGCTGCTGCTAGATGGGACATCAGGATGTTCTTTCAGTGTCTGTCTCCTGCAAGAAAGAGCTTGACTCTAGCCTGAATGAGGTAACACGTTTTTTGTTAGACCAGTGTTTTCTTATGAATCTCAGACGACTTTTTAAGAGAGATTTTGTGTTGATCAGTCTAGGTTGCCATGAAGAATACTGGCTCTTCTTCCCTTGTGGCTGCTGAAGCTCACATTTTGAAGGGAATGACTTTAGGAACCATATCTTTATCTGTGCTTCAGATACCCCCTTTGAAATGCAGGCAGTGCCATTTTTTAGGTAACTGTTCTCTGTGGCCGAACAGAACTAACTTGGCTGCTGAGGAGAAAATGCTGACTTTTGGATTTAGTACCATGTGCTTCAAATTCTTCCTTAAGGCAGCTTTTTGTGATAAACACTTAAGTCACTTTGAATTACAGAATGTCAAACACTTTTTAAATGGGTAGGAAAAAAGACAATATCATTACCTAATTAAAGGTGGATGACCTAGTGGGCAGCTGTTTCCACACATGGCTTTGAACAGTCAGCTTCATCAGGAGACTGGAAAATAACCCTGTTTCTCTTTAGAAAGTAGAAATAAGATTTGACATCATTTCATGGCTTTCCCAGCTGTACTTGTTTTACGATGGTTATAACAAGCTGAATGTGTAATTAGTAAGATAGATTTATTGTTCACTGTTAGATGTGCACGGTTGTAAAGGATATAAAATGGTGTTTGTGGTGTGGAAATCTACTGCAGCACTTGGAATGCTGCTAACACTTCTAACAGCACCCTCTGAAAACCAAGCACATGTTTCCAAGCAGGGATTTATTCGGACCTGTGCTGTACAAGGTAATTGAAGCAGTTACTTTTCCCAGGGAACGTAATGAACGAGGCAGTCTCAGGTATAGTTGTGTAAGCTCAAACCTACTGCCTGCAAAAAACAGAAAGAATTAGGCAGGATCAGGAAACACAAGCTTATGCTGCCTAGGTCTGCTATGTAGTCATGCTTAGCTTTGGTAGCTGCAGTATGCATATGGAGAATTCCCTTAATCAACTTTGTCCCAGCATAAAACCTCTGAAGCAGACACCTTCCTCTGCTATCTGTTCCACAAGTTTAAAGGGTTAAGATCTCCTGCAAGATAGTGATGGAGGTGAGAAGCCCTGCCACTGTGAGGTCTTATTGATGGGCTGCCACAAAGGCAGAAGCTGCCATCTCTAGAGCAGCTGATGTGGGGATGAAGTGGGGTCAAGGTGTGGAGCCAGAAAGAGTTTATCAAAAGCAGTCACCAGTTGCTGAGCAGTTCCCATCAGCTGTGAGAGCAGAGTCACACCAAGACAGGGCACTTAGCAGCAGCAGCCTGCAAAAAGCACCAGGGAGAGAGGAAAACAGGAAAATGGAAACTCAGGGGTTTGGAAGGCCTTTAAAGGTGCACAATAAGAAACTTCTGTTGGCCATTTCCTTTGTACAAATGTAAAGAATGATACAAACAGGATTATTTTTTTTTTGAATGAATGAATGAATCACCTTTCCTATTAAGTTACAACAGACTCCTTGAGAAACTTCTCTAGAAACACTTTTTTTTTTTTTGTAGTTCTTCATTTGTTTCATCAGTATTAAATTCCTCAAGGCTTTCCTATAAGGGAAATAGTTGTGTTATAAAAGTATTATAGGCTAACGGCTTGATCCAAAGACAACCAGAGGCTTTGGTGGGCTTTGGAACACACCTTANCACCTTTCCTATTAAGTTACAACAGACTCCTTGAGAAACTTCTCTAGAAACACTTTTTTTTTTTTTTGTAGTTCTTCATTTGTTTCATCAGTATTAAATTCCTCAAGGCTTTCCTATAAGGGAAATAGTTGTGTTATAAAAGTATTATAGGCTAACGGCTTGATCCAAAGACAACCAGAGGCTTTGGTGGGCTTTGGAACACACCTTAAACCAAGGGGGAAATACAGCATACTCAGACAGGCTGTGCTGGGAACCATTAAATAGTAACACAATTCAAAAACATTTAGCTGAGATGAACTATCAAGTACAAGTGAAGCAGTGAGCCAGAGGTCAATAAGAGTTTCAGAATCTCTTACTTGAATAATGTAGGAAATGTTGATCTCAAAATAAATTAAGTATCAAGGCCTAAAATTCTTATTTTTGTCCATAATGGATCATAGAAGCTTCATGTGCCTGTAATTAGACATTGAATTAAATAGCTTTGAAATAAATCTCCCACATGGAGGTCTGGGTTCTGTGTGTCTTGCTCCTGGAAAAGTGTCAGTTTATATGATCTTCACCATTCCTCTGACCAACACTAACGTCCCAGTGTCATCATGTCTGCACTAGTAGAGCTACTGTGCAGCCACTCAAAGAAGTCTATATTATTAGTCTATAAAGTTGATCAAACTAAAGAACAAGACTTTTTGAGGTGATTTTTCTGGGAAGAGAGGAGGAAGAACCTCAACTATAACTTCAGGGATTGGTTCTAAACTTCACCTTCAAAATCTCCAGTGGTTCTGCATGTTGCCCCGTCCCTGGTAATGGCAGCAAGAAGGAGCTGTCCAAAAAAAATCTGGTTTTGGGGGGGAAGAAGGAAGTAATCACAGAAAGGATTATCAATTGTAGCCATATTATTAATCATTAGGGCTTCAGTGTATATTTTCTGGCCAGATTTCATGTGAAAATTCTCTTTGTTTGGTTTCTGAGGGAAACCTCTAGAGCCCTTGCCATAGACATGGACTCCTCAGAGCATGGAAAGTTCAGCTCAGGTACTCAGAAGAGCATTTGCTCACAGCATTCATAGAAATAAACCCACAAAATTTACTCAAGGTTCAAGCATGAATTAATAGCCTAGCTTAGGCTACTCCTATTTTGCCCCCTTACACAGACTCTTTCCTCTGTCCCGTGGATTACACAGTCATCACACATTTGGTCTTAATGTCTTTCCCATACGGTCACTGCAGAGTAATGTTTGTAGTGGCAGAATGGCCTGCAAATTCACATCTCCTTTTGCCTTCATGCCCATGGTTGTACGATTGCATACCTGCACAAACATATGGAGTCATGGGCTAAGTGACCTGGGCAGCAAAGTTGTTAAACCCCGGGAAATCTCTCCGCCCTTCAGTTTCTCAGCAGGAGGCCTTCTGACAAGAACAGGCAAACCCAAAACAAGTACCATAAGCAGTTAACCCTAGATATTATGTCGAGGAGCGTTTAGAAACCTGTTTTGCAGGGTTCTGATTGCTCTGTGGGTGCAGAATATTTACTGTGTGCCTAGAGACCACAACAGATGTGGACCATCATTATAGCTTAATGTACAGTCCACCCAACCCTTTTAATCCCTTCAGGCATGTATAGTAGAGCTCCCATTCAGCAGGAAGGTGGCTGCAGTCTTTACTGTGTCTGCAAAGATCTACCTGCCAAATCACTGACTAAACATAATGGGAAAAATGGGTCAAAATCCATCACAGTGCTGGTGGGGTTTCATGTGAGTTGGGTAGAAATGAAGGGTCTTTGGTCATTTGTTTGAAACAGCTAGGTGTACTACAGAAAGACTCTTTTGGTGGTATTAATTCAGACACAATAAAAAGAGATTGTATGCACTCCTGTGCCAAAAAAAATCACGAGTCTATTCCCCTTCCCCGGTCTGAAATATGTGCAAGCTTGTTCCATAAACCATTTTGTCAAAGCATTACAAATAGTTGTCTCTCAGTTGGATAAATGTTAGGTGTTCTATGGCAGATTCACTCTCATGCTTTTCAAAGGACAAGTATCAAGAAAAGAGGGGGCCCTGGGTGCATTGTCTTTCTTAGCTGAGGGGTATATGTGAAGCTAAGATATTTTCTCAGGATTTTGTATTGTTCCCAGAATGTGTGTTCTTGTTGTGTGTTGGTACACCCCTTGGTATTTTAGTGCCAAAATGATTTGTGACTAAAGTCTGGAGTTAAGATTCATCTTTGTGTGCAAGTTAGTCTGAAATCCTGGAACCAAATGGAAAGGATTTTATTTTTGCATTGACTGAAACATAAAATAGTTTAAACTCATTAATTGTGTTGGATCATTAGCAGGACTTCAACAGTGTCTGGCTGATTCCTGGGAATCCCTATCTATAGAATTCCCCATAAGATGCATTGCAAGTTCTGAGATTGCTCAGCATCTTGGCTTGAATTAAGAAAAACATACAGCAAAAAACAATAAAGCACATCATGTCCCAGTTTTAAATTAGAGTCGTGCAAAGTCATGTTCTAGATTTTAGCTGACATTAACTGAAAGGTGTTTAAGTTGCCTGTATTGCTCAATGTCCCTCTGAGCTTGGACTATGGTTGCTTTGCCTGGGGTGCCTGCTCTGGCTGCTTTCAGTGGTGCTTGCAGTTTGCCTCGTAGTTGCTTTGTTGATGTAGAGGCTGTTTTCCTATGGTAGCCTTATTTTTTTTATTGCTTTTGTTTTCAGAAGTGGCAACATGAGACATCCAAATTGTAAGTGGACAGGTACCAGTGAGATAGAGACAGGGGGTACAATCAAGTTTCCAGGCTGTGCAAACATGGGCTCTGCCTCTCTGATGAGGGACTTTCAGTGACACAGGTATGTGAAGGGCTAGGAGAGGGTCCTCCAACACCAGTGGGGCCTCACAACCTTTTGGATAGAGTAGATAAAGTTGCTGCTTGGCCCAGTTGAGAACAAGACATTATGGTTTTCTGTCACAGCTGCTGCTTGTTGGCTGCCTGTGAACTGGACTGTCTCATTCTCACCAGAAATGATGTTGTGGATCTAAGAAACCTTATTCCTCAAAAGTTGTACTGGCACTTACATGTTCTTACCAAAAGTTTCCCTTTAAGTGAATTATAATTTCAAATTACATGAAAAAAGTCATTGAAAAGTTCCTGCTTGGCTCCACTTGGGATCCTTGCAAAAAAACACTAGGGTCAGGGGGTTTCAGAGGGGCGTTTTATCCTGCTTTCATTGAATGCTTCAAGTAGTTCATGCTTTTCTCTGCCTTGTTCTCTTGCAGGATCCTAAAAGCCAGGTCCTGATTGAAACACCATAGGGATTTAATCAAATCTGATGGTGATTCATGCTCCTAATGGCTGAATCTGTCCTTTACTACTTTACAAACTGAGAAGGAATAAAACCCCATTTTATTGCTCAGCTGTTAAAAACTATTTGTAGAAGTTGCTAAGGTTCAAATCAAAAGCACCCTCCCTTGAGAACTATTAGTTAATTCTAAGTGCCATGGCATCACTTTTTTTTCTTCTCTCGCTTGAGATGTGGCCTTATATCACTACTGCTGTTCAAACATCTGAGAGTTTTCCATTCCTTTGACAAACATGAGCCAAACTGCTTAAGGACATCTGTTTATTTTATTTCTTTAATGAGAAAACCTTCCAATTTCTTACTGGCTCAGCTGTGTTTATTTACATTTTGTTAGTCATATGTGTGGGGCACCTTGGGACGTTAAAAACCTGCAGAGGCCTATGCTGAGGGCTGCTAGCAGGCATCCTGGTCAGAAAGGCAGAAATAAGCCCTTCCTAAGGAAAACACAGTCCTTGGAACTCCATAAAATAGATTTTCAAAACAAATAGAGTCTAATTCACTCAGTAGATCATGGATTAAGTCAAGATGAATACAATTTGGAAAGGATTTTCTGAGGAAGTTGGAGATTTTTTTTACCCACTGGAGGCTAAACCTTGTATTTAATGCCTTTTTAAGTTAAATTAAAAAAGCATTCAATCACTACAGGTAATAAAAAAGTCTGTTACTTTAGACATGCTGCTATATCAATTATTAGTTCATTATTGGAGAAAAGGGAGTAAATAATTCCAACCATTGGATTATGTCAAATGTGTATTTCAGGAGCAAACATCTGTGTTTATCATCTGTACTGGTTGATGAGAAGCAGCAGCAGAAACAGCAAAACCAGATCCACAACAGCTTAGATGGTGGGCATGGGAGATTCTCTGAGCCTCATGTAGATGTAACCTCTTGTACTAGAGCTTAGGTGAGCAGAGGGTTTTCTAAGCAAAGTGCATGTGTGGCATTTGGAAGTATTAAAGGATTATTTTTGACATAAAATGTAGATCAGAAGCGATGCTGGATTGCCAGACAAGCAAAAGTAACTGGAACCTGCTTTCCAGGATCATTGAATTGTGATTTGATTTTGAGAGGAAAGTGGTACAAAAAACCCCGAAGGCACATGGCTTGTGCTGTGAAGTTGCATGTGCAAAATATGCAGTTGTGCAGAGGAGTACACACTATCATGTTTTTCCATGAAGCTTTCCAGGAGTTTTGTGTATTTCACAGAGCCATGAAGGGCTCACATATAGAAATACTGGGATTTTCCTATGCTGAGAGGAAGGGAATGAAGATGTATTTGGTTTAAATTCCTCTCCCTCTATTGACATCTTTTGCCCTATATTGTAAAAAGAAATGATCTGTAGATTTTTTGACATTATTACCAAATAAAATAATCTCCATTTGCTCTCAAACATCATGGCTCAGCTTTTAACCTTTATGTAAGTACAACATTCCCATAGGTCTGGAATCCATTTCAGAACTCATGAGTTCAGACACTGGATAATTTAGTGTAGTCATTACTACTTGTCCCTAACTATAGTTCGTTTAGAGAAGGAGGAGAACCTTCTCAACCTCTGTGTGCTCTTGGATGTCAGGACTAATGACTGACAAGCCCGTTTGCCTATTGGAATAATTTCCAAGGTGTAGCCCTCAACCATTCCTGACCAGATACATACCAGTAAAAAGAGAGTCCTTCAGTAAACAACAAGTAATACTTTAAAGTACCTCTAAAGTCACAGTAAGAGTGAATGTGAACGGATACATTAAGAGAAGGGATTACATTTTATTTGCTCATTGCCTAGCATGGACTTTTCTCAAGGTCATTTGGTAGATTGTCTAATTAGCTTGGATATATCTTTTAGGCAAAACCGTGTGTCTTCATTTTGGAGGTCAAAAAAGCTTAGAGCCTGAAAAGCTGAGTGATTCTATTTGATTTTCTATCTGAAATAGAACAATCTTTCTTTTAAAACATCTGAAGTGTAGTCGTTTATGTCAGTCACTTCTGAAGGTGGGTTTGAGCTCTTGACCTACTTCGGTTTTCTCACAAATAGCCACTCTCTCACTTGAAAAGCTCCGAGGAGCTATGTGTAGCTGTAGCCTCTGTCTATTAAAAAACGGAGGTGTAGTAGAAGTGTAGTAAAAGAGCTAAACATATTCTCTTCCTCAAAAAGACATGGACTAACTTGAACTAGAACTGTTTCACATGCTTCTTTTCTCATCATTATGAGAAAGCCTTGTCCATGTCTCAAGTTCTGATCAAGGTATAAAATGTTACAACCAAAGAATGATTATTCTCACAGACTCTTTTTGTTCAAAGATGTGCTCCAGCCATTTATATCTTTGCTTTTTTTTTATTGTCATGATTTTTATACTACAACCAAGCTGGTCCATTTCCAGGAGTTTCCAAGTAATTAAACCCAATTAAAACTATTAAATTCATTCTTTTGGTGACAACTTCATTATTAACAACTAACCACAAGGAGGAGATTTAACTTAGAAAGCCCTTGATTGTATACTAATCTGTCTCTCACCTCTGGCTGACACCTGTGGCAGATAAACTCTATAGAATAGAAGTCTGATGAATACTCCTAATTAATACTTTCTTCCTTGTAGAAAAGTAATTATTTGCTCACGGCATAAACAGGTATTTGGCAGGGATTTAAAGAGACTGATTAGCTTCAAATACTAGGGCTTTATTTTGGTGGGTTTTTTTTAAAGTGAGAGGAAGGTCTGAATCCAAGATCCACGCTCAGAATAACTTAGTCCTAACATTTTGAATGTCGGGTTAATTGGCACATAGCTAAATAGAAGCAGAGTCAGACAACAGCCTGATTTGTTATCTGACTCAAAGGAGCCAGCTTTGCCCCTTTGCTAATGGCCTGCAAGTCTGAACAGGGTACCTGTGAAGCACAGGCTTGGAACAGCTTTTGGAGCCAGGATTGCAGGCGAGAGTGACTTGTGCTTGAGAGATTGCCAGAGATAAGTCTGCTTCTCTCTTCCTTTCAAAATTACAGTGTGAGAGGGGAGCACTGGCTGTGGACATGCAGCCAACTGCATTAGTAGTAGCTGCAGGTGTTAACAAATACATGTCTTTTTAATGTAGACTCTGGGGCAAGTATAAGCAATTTATGGAAAATCTATCTCAGTGTTTCAGGAGAGCAGTGGTTAGAAGGGCTTAATACAGACACATCTGGGAGGATGCTGATGGTGCAGTTTGAAGTGTGGCTGCAACACACATGGGCTTTTGTGTAGGTAATGCCAGTGCCTTTAGTAGTGAAGATGTGGCAACATAGGCCTTATGCATAGGTCAGGTCCTGAAAAAGGGTCTAAGGATCTGTATAGTGCATGCTGCAACAACTTGCAGCTATTTGTACCTACATTCTTTAGCATAAGGCTAATTTGAGTAAGCCTACATGTTCTGCGTTCCCTTTGCTTTGCTGAAATAGAGTTTCACATGGTGTAAGCTTCTCACTTTAACCCACTGCTTTACAGGGAAATACTTATTCTTTGGTCACCTCCAGGTTTTGTGGAAGTCATCTTTAAGCAAAGGTGGACTGAAGCTCCAATTAGCCATCTTCTGTCATCCTGTTACACTGAGGGGACAAAATGAAAACAGAAGTTAATTTCAGGCAAGGAGTTACTAGTTTGGATGACATGGAACTCACGTTAGGATTTTGAAATGGCATTTACTTCAAATGTACAGAACTAGTTGAAGGATTAGGATCAGTGCTTGCATGAAAGTGCACATAAAAAGGTACAACGTAAAAGCAACATTCAGAGCAAATTTGTCAGCTTGTGCCATTGGGATATGAAAGAAAATGTTCCCCTTGGTGAATAGACACTTTTGTCTTCCTCTGCAGTGTGTTGCACAGACATCTGTTGGCCTCTAGTAGGACTGTCTGCTGAACAGGCAGCAAAATTACCCCAAACTAAGCAGATATGGAGCCTGTTGGTCCTTGGTGGAAAGTCACAGCTGCGACAGAAACAGCAGAGACACGTGGCCAAAGATGCTCTTTAGGGCAAACACTTTTGATCCTAAATGTTAAATGTTATCTTCTTCTTTGTACATTCTGATCCTTTATTATTTATGAAGGAACAGTAAGGAATGGGGGCTTTTTACCTCTTGGTTCTCTCAGGATGTGCACAAAGCAGAAATGGGCAGCTGTGAAACTACTACTCCTGTTTGTTAAAAGTGGGAGCGAAAGAGGTGTATTGAGGAGGGGAAATATCAGTCTCTTTGAGAATAAATACTTCCAAATGAGCACTGATCCCCTCATGCTTATTTCCCCCAGCTGATGGGAAGAAGCCTGTTCGAGCTGTGTGTTGGAGGGTCAGGAATGCCTGCTCTGGCATGTCTGAGCACCAGAGGTTAGCACTAAAAGTAATTTGTGGGGCCGTTTAATTTTGTCCCTGAAGGAAGCTCCAACACTATAATGCCTGGCATATAGAGATACACTGAAGTGCTGGAGCTTTTATTTACAAAAGGAGTTTATTGCCTGTTTTCTATCCCTGCCTCTCATTGTCCTTGTTTGTGAAAGCATGACTTGTAGATTAGCAGAGGGTAGGACCTCACTCTTCTAAAGTTACTAAACAAGCACTCAGGGTTGAGTTTTTAGATGAATCTGTTTTCACTGTAAAAAGTGGTTCCTGGAGGAGATTTGATTTCAAGCTGTCTGTGGTCCTTTCTTCCTTGGGCTTCTTAAGCATCAGAAAACATTGTCTAGGACTAATACCCAGGCAGCTTGTTCCCAGGGCCCCAGGGTGCACTTTTCCTTTGGAAGAACATGTTAGCAGACATCACTGCTATGAATGCAGCAACATTAGATTGTTCTGCCAACACTACTCTAATGTTGGCATGAGCAGTCTGCCAAGGCAGCTGCTGCAGTACAGAGATATCCTACCATGGACGGGGATTTTGGTGCCTAAGAAGAGCTCTCCATCAACATCTTCAGATCAATTTCATAATTCTCTGAGATTATTTCCACAGTGTACAGCAAACATGTTGATTGATATCATTTTGGTGCTTTCCCATCACTCTGATTTCCCTGTTTGTTCCTACTTGAATTGAAAGCTGCACTGACTGTGTATGGGTACAAACTCTAGCACACTGGGGTTCAAGTCTGGGACTAGTGCTTCTAGATACTACATTAATGTAAATAAATAACTGCCAGTGGAACCCTGGCTTGTTGCCTCTAGATACCTGTATCATACTGGGAGTGCCAATTTGCCTTTATCAGCCTCTTTAAGACTTGGAAGCATGCCTTGCCGTAAAGGAAATGTCCATACTGTGAAAGCAGTGATGCCAAATCATTTCTCCAAACGACTTCCCCTCTGGGTGGTAAAGTGCATTTTTCTATTTTATTTTCATTCCATCATATTCTGCATCTCAAGAGAAAGATTTGTTTTGTTTTGTTTTCAATCATCTACAGTTTAATTTCCATATTGTTGAGTTGAAGAGAAGGTAACTTCATACGTTGTGGAAAGGTTTCCTACTCTCCATTAGTGATTAATACCAACAAAGTCTAAGACAAAGCTTAGAGGATAAATGGCAGGTACCAACCAATGAGTTTTCCTGGAAGAGTTTGAAAGGCTAATGATCCTTGAAATGTATAAAAATAAATTGCTTCATTAAAAACTATTTTACAAAATCGTTTCTTCCTAGCAGCATATTTTCTTCAGGACAGTTCCCCTGTGTAACTACACCTGGGTAGTAAAACTTGATGTAGTGCTGTTTGCATGGGGTCACAGTCAGATGCCCAATGATACCTGTGTCCCTGTGTCTCATCAGAGGAGCGGGGCTGGGGCTTAACATTAGAGACATGTTCAAGGCAAGTCTGTTGAAGTTTACTTTTTGCCCAGAGGAGGAAATGCCCTTCTTTCTCAGATAGCAATAAGCATGTTTAAACATGAGTGATGGAGCTTTTCTTTAGATGGGCACAATGCTTGTGAGTCACACACATGGCTCAAACCACAGCCATTCTGCTCTAATTAAAGAGAACTACACCAAGAATGCGTAATAATTAGGTTAGTGTGTAAGACACCATCCATGTCAACAGCATCTGCCACAAAGGTTGATTGAAATGTGCTCGTCTTCCAAACATTGTGCTCCCTGTTAGAGCTCCTCAGCTAATTCATTACCATCCTGTCCTACAATAACATGGCTCTACAGAAATCTGCAGAAAATTAGAGCAAAGGCTACATATAAATTTGCCCTGGTTTACTTATAACTTCAGTGGAGGAAAACCACCCACAAAAACATAAAGATGAGAGACTCCTATCCTAATGAAGATGAATTACAAAGTAAAGCCTGTTGTGGGAATGCCCTTTTTCATTTTCAAGTTGTCTGTTGTAGTTTAGTTTGAGTGTTTCTCAGATTAACCACAGATTATTTCTGCTTGTCTTTTTAAAGTATTTCATGAATAGGAAAATGTTCTGCTGGTGACCTTGTTTGCATCAGTGCATTTCTGTGCTTTCCTGTGGGTTTAGGAATACTGTCAGTTTGGGGGTGGGAAGGAGGGTTGACATTGTACTTGAGAGACGTGGAAAAGTGACTGAGACTCATTGAATATTGAAGTGGACTGAGTTGGGTACAGCAGGTCACTTGCTTATGTTTCAGAGCAACAGGCTCACAGAGGCTGTATCCAATGCCTGTTGGGCAGCTTTCAAGCAGTAAGCCAAGAGCCGAAGAAGCCCTGCAACTATCATCCCCCATCCGAGGAGTAGCTTGGGGGACCAAGTAGATCTGTGCATGTACAGTCAGCTGTTAGTGTAGCCCTCCAAGCCAGAAGAAAGGGAAATGGCCCAGCCAAAAGTGTCAGTCACTTCTGCCATGCAGCATTGTCTCCAGATGACTTCTCTGGACAAGCAGAATCAGTCCCATCAGCTTGGGCTGATTTAAGCTTGAGCTTGGCAGCTTGGCGAGGAAATGAAGTGACAGCCCTCTCAGGGGCAGTTATGGTGTCTTGGCTGGGTAGCAAGGGGCAGGGAAAAACATTCATTTTCTAAACCAAATCAACTAAGCATGATAAAGTAGAGCTACAGGTAGTGTAGTCCTCCAGGGGAATTTACTTAAGGCTTTGCAACTGATGTTGATAGGAGCAGGGTCTGGATGTGAGAACTGATGAGTTCACATGTGCTTAAGAAGAAGCCACTTTAGAGCTGCTGTTGAGCATTTTCACATTCTCTTCATTGTTGTTTTTTTTCTTTTTAAAAAGTGTATGTTGAAAATGCTGCAGGCAGCCAGAACATCTGTATCATGTCCTTCCCTTTTAGGAGGCAGGTTGGGACCCTCTCAGGGCAGGGCCAACTTAGACCAGTGTCCAGCTGGGCAGCAGCTGCTGAGAGAGGAAAATGGCAGAAGGAGCAAACTCTGACAGTGTGACAGGAGGCACGTTGCCATTCCTAACACTAGCTAGAGTGACAGATGAACCCGTCCAGCATTTTAATGTGCTGTGTTTTGTCTTATTTTGTCCTTTTTTTTAATTGATGTCATTATTTGGGTGCCATCATGGTTGCAGTTCTGGCTCTGTGAGCGTGCTTTGTACCACTGCAGAGCACACTCTGTCCTGAGCAGGAAAAGTCATACTTGGACTAGCATTTTATTGTGCTATAATTGAGTTTGCATGGTAGGATGGGATTGTTGTAACTCTGTTGATACTGCTAGGGAAGTAGGCAGCTCCAGTGGAGATGGAAAAGCTTTACAGTAGTGTGGCTGCTCTTGCATCTCCTGCCCAGCATATGTGCTGCTAAGGACTGAGGATACTCTATCATGTGCTGGGCTGGGATATGGGAGCAACACATCTGTCTTTCCTGTTCTGTGCTGTTCACCTGAGTTAGCACAGCAGTAAAGACTTAAGCCAAGTGTGCTGAGACACACAGATTGCACCCTTTGGAGACTCAGTTTGTTTGAACTCCTGGCTTCTGATTTCAGATTTCACTCACTGAGTTGCTGTTTGTCATTAAAGGAGAAAAATGCTGATGTGTGGCTGCTTTGAAGGATAAAGTCAGGAAAGGATCACCCTCTCTGTGCTCTGCTGCTCATAACTATCCCCCATCCATTCATTAATGATGCTATTGGAAATCAATCTAACCTACCAAAGCAATTCTTATCTAGTGTCAGGTGTTTAAAGGTGGTTTTTTATCTAAAGTATGTGGGCTGTTATTAGCCAAGGGAAGCCATAGACATCCTTCAAAGAAAAGAAGTTGATTTTCTAGGAGAGCAAAAGAAAGGATGGGAAAATAATGTTAATGCGCACTTGGGAAATAGAATTATTGTAATGAACACATCTACAGAAATGTGTTGGTCCTATTTTTGCTCTAAAATCTCCCTCTCCCTCCTCTAAAATAAAAGAGAAATGAAACTGAATGGAAAAACCCCTGATTTTCCCCTAACAGGACACCACAACGTCTGTGAGGATAGGTCTTATGATGGAAGAAATGATCTTCAACCTTGCAGATACACATCTGTTCTTTAATGACCTGGAGGTATGTAGCTGCTTATTTTATTTAACATCTCTCTCTTTAATCATTTGCATCTGGTCTACAAACTTGTTTTTCTGGCCAAGAAACTTTCATTTTTGACCCCGAAGAAGTGGGCCTTAGATGACTTATTGGAAGCATACTTTACTGTGTCCCTTTGACATCTTCATTCTGTTAAGGAATTTTCTTCTGAATACCCACGAACAATGATGGCTTTTGGCAGTTATACTAAATCTAATAATGAGGACATTGCTGCTGCTTCTCCTGGATTTTGCTACTTAATAATTTTATTAGGCTAAATTAGCATAGATCCTATGGGGCAGGCAGCAATTAGCTATGAGCCAGTGCATCTCTGTTCTTTTGAGGAAGCTCTGTGTGCATACACAGAACAGAAGGTCTGCTGAAGCTTAGGCACACACTGCAGGATGAAAATGGTGACAGTTTCAACGTAAAAGACCAAGGGGAAGAATCCTTCCTGTTTGCGGCATGGTTAGATCTGACTGTGCCTTCTACAAAGCAAAAAATCCTTTTAAATATATGTCAAAATTCAAGCAAAGTGATGTTGTTAGAATTCTGTCACCAGCGGAGAAACAGCTGTACAGCACTGCTAAAAATTTGTTTGGATTTGCAATCAGTAGAAAGAGTTTGCATGAGTCACATCCAGAGTGAGTAAGATGAGGTTTCTGCTGTGGGCACCTTGGAGTCAGAAGACTGCTTGAAGGTGTTTAGAGGGGAAAAAAAAAATCAGGCATCCCTGGACAGGCTTCTGTGGTCTTTTTCTTCATTTGCAAAAAGAAGAATTTGTTTCTGTGCCAGATGAAGTGAGAGAACTGTTTCTGTGCCTGATGAGTTCACTGAGAGCTTCTGGTTCCTTCACCGCTTAATTGCAGTGTGGTCCTCTGCATTACAGGAGGTACAACCTTTCCTGACACCTGTCTCCATACAACCTGAGGTTTCACTTGCTCAGAACTTTTATTTCCTTTTGAGGACAAGTGGTGGGTAGCACCTGAACTGACTGATGTTTTCTATTTTAGCTTTCTTCAAAGAGGGAGTTGGTGATGAGGGTACAGAAAGTGCAAAGTGAAAAAATCAGTCTCTTAGGGAGAAAAAAAGAAGAGAGAGTATGTTGCTGTTTGGGAGTTCAGGGCACTGTGTAAGTGGTGATAAAGTTTAGCACTTTCCACCTGTCCAATCTCAACATCTAATGCAACAAAGCAGCATGTCCTGCACAAAGCCACCCTCCAGGAGCCCTCTGCCTGCCTAGGCTTTTGCAAGAAAATAAGCTGGAAAATCATTTTATGTCACTCAGTGCTCTAAAATATGAAATGAAGTACCAAATTGTCTGGCCTCAGTCAAATTCTGCACATTTATCAGCCTGTAACTGCTCTGGCTGCTAGAAGCAGAGTCCTTAGTTCGGTTTTGTCTCATGTAGCCTCTCAAGTTCTTCTTCAGCCACTACAATAGAGCAAAGGTTTTAATTATAAAAAAATGGGATATTTTGTTTCTTTTGTGGTTTTTTTTTCTTTTCTTTTGTGGTTTCTAGATGTTAAGGAAACAAAAGCTAAACAAAAATCCCTGATCTGAGACTGTCTCATTCCAAGAGGACAATGTAACTGAGTAAGAACTAGTGCAGTGAAGAGCTAAAGTTTAGCACTGTGTCTCAAATAGAAGTCAAAACCTTCTGTAAAAGAGCTGGACTTCATCTCCAACACAGGAAGAGAACCAAGGGCTGCAGGAGAAATCTGTTCAGCAAAGTAGTTTGGGCTACAAAGGTGATAAATCAAAACATTTCAGTTACTAGTGCTGTTTGGTTTTCTGCCTGAGAAAAGCAAGGCAGTTTTTGCTGATTTGCTAAGCTGTTCTATCAGCTTACCTGCTTCTGCTGAAAAAATAAGAAACACAAAGGTGGTAGCTGAAGGAGTGAGTGGATGTAGCTTTAGTGGACTTGCTGGAGGGTTAAGGGATGTAGGCATTCAGAGGTGAGAACATGCTGCTGGGCCTGGATGGCTCAAAATCATGAAAAACATTAAAGACTTTGAAAACCAGTAGTGTTGCAGCTAGCCAGAGTAGAAACAAACAAAGGGATAGCATTGTGAGACAAATTTGTCTTGGGCCCAGCACTGAGATGAAAATGCTCAGCATTCTAAGTGATGATGCATGGCCCATGGAGTTGGAAAATGAAGAGCATTTCCTACTGAAAAATGTCACATATGCTTGACAAGTGAAACAAACCAAAGGCTTTTTCAAACCAAAATCAAACCAAGTTGATTTAGTTTTAGCTGTTTTTTACATGAAAAAAAAAGGATGGATGAGGGAGGATTTAAAAGAAATACAAAATTTTCTTTACAAAATTGCATTTTCAACATAAGCCATTTCACTTCAGGAGCTTTTGCAACAACAGAGTCATCCAACTCTATTTGCTGATCACCCCAGTCCTTCATTTAGCATGATAATAAAAGCCAGGTTTGAGTATTCACAAAGTGATATTTAAGGACCACACATCACCAATTGCCAGGCATAAAAAAAATGCTGTGAATGATATTCTTAAAAATGAAATTGTTCAAAACGAAGCACAGAAGCTGGTTCAGTTCCAGACCTACAGACATTACCATATACATTAGCACCATCATGTGGTATAACACTGTCCTGTACAAGACAAAATAAGCTGAAACTGCACGTGGTTGACTGTCTCCTGTGTTGGGACAGGCTGAATGAGACTGTAAGTGAGAAAGCAAGGGAAGAGTTGCCCCCTTTGAGACCACAGCAAGAGTACTCTTGCTAGATAGTGCTAAACATAGCAAAGCTTTTCTCTGGTGCAAATCTATAGCCAAGTTCAGGCATTTTGGAGGGCCTAGAAAATTGAACAAACCTGTGCATGTCTGGCCTCAGTCCTTACAAAGAAATAGGGGTAGAAGTAGAGGAAATGTCACCCATCCTCACCCTAGAGGCAGGTTGGACAAGGAAATCAGTCAGTACCATGCTAAAGCACAGGGGAATGTTCTGTTTTACTGGCTGTAGTTTTTAATGCTGTGCAGAGCAGAAGGTGCTGCCAAATCCCTTTGAAGCATTCCCAGGAAGTGCCTGATGAGGATGAACTGTTTGTCCATAGATACAGCAAGGTTTGCTCAGCTCTTATTGGCATTTATATGATCCTCCTTACTCTGGTGAGGATGTGATTGCCCATTGTAGCAAAAAACTGGCTTCAAACTCTGAGTGAGAAACCCCAACTGGAATGTTATTTTTCTATCAAAAAATGATTGTGAGACACTGTTGTTAGTCAGGGCTTTATCTGTTTTCAAGCTTTACCCAGAAGGGATTGAGGCCACCATGTCCTGGATGCATTGTCTGGTTGCATTTTTCCTACTTATGCTCAGGAGTGGGAATTCAGGATGTATGAAAAGGGGAAGCAGCAGATCCATGCAGAACCTGCTTCAACCCATCCTCTCAGTGCTGCAGCCAGGCAGAGAGGCCAGTCACCCTGAAGCTCAGGCTAGTTGTACAGAAGGAGGCTGATCACTGGGCAGATGGGTGACTGGAGAAGCCTTAGACCCAGACCATGCCAGTGTGATTTTTACACACTAATTCAGCCACTTATGTAGCATGTGTCTGTTGTCCACATCATCTCTGCTTGTGCTTGCAACAGTTCGGGCAAAGTAAATCCCTGAGGTCTGAAAGGTGTTGTGTACAGAGGGCTCTGATCACACTGCAGAGTATATCAGCAAATACTCACTTGAAAGGAGGCATTCTCACCCTCTGTTCCCCTTTTGGGAACCTGAGGAGGGAGTTGCCCAAGGTTACAGATCACAGTGAAGTTAAAATACAAACTCTGGGATTTCCAGGGTGATGGTTTTTTTCCCAGATGCCTTTTGTTCTCATTGTAGTGATGGTTAATGGGTAGTACTTTCCATCTTCAGTCCCTTTGGAGATATTATTGTCCAGTGCTCTGGAAAACAGGTATTAAGGACTGACAAAGGGGTTGAGGAATTAACAAACAAGGAGATTAGTGTGTTTACCAGTTACTGCCTTTTAGAGCCACCCCCAGAGGTTTTGTTTTCTGGGAACTGTTAACCCCTTGCCTAATGAGAGGTGCAAGCTCGACTGATCAACGAATCCAGAGATGTTTAGACATCTCTAACTCAGTCCTGATACACAAATACACAACCTGTACTGTTGTAAGGTGTTTTCATAAGTGCATAAGACATACCTGGAGAATATGCAGAGGGAGTGGAAATTGTACAGAAGGAACTTCTCCATGTGTCTTTGGGAACAGCGTTTATTTCACCAGGAGGCAGCAGAGCCTTTCTCCAAGCCTGCAATGCCTTTTCAAAGCTGCATTAGCTCAGTCTCTTTTACATTTGAGTACAAGGCTCTGGTCCCACCTGGAAGAAGGTTGTGTAGCACAGACTGACCTAGAGATATCACAGTAAAAACAGTTCAGTTCCCATACATGCCACCCATCATATACCTCTGAGATCCTACAGGATCATTTTAAAGTCAGCAAATGTGGAATCAAGGATCTGTCCCCACTGCAGACTTCCACTCACACAATCTAGACCTTCTTTTCATCAGCCCAGATTCCCTGCTCACTAAGATTTCAAAGGGATTCTGCAAGAATGAAAAATTAGTCTTGTAACCAAGCAGTAAAACATGGTGCATGTTATTGCTGTAACCAGCTTCCCTGTGTTTCCTCCAGTAACACGATAGGCTCAGCCGGCGGACTATGAGGTAGTGTCTCACCAAGTGTCATGGTATTTTATTAAGTTAGAAATGTGATAGCTACTGTTGTCACACTTCAGTGTACAGAACAATTCATTCACAAATGAGAAAAACAGATCCCTCCACAAATACTTTTCGCTTGACTTAATGCCCTGCATCATGCAACTGCAGTGGGCTGCATCAATGTTATCCCAGCATGGCTCACAACAGCTATTGGGAGAGAGGCATAAAAAATGATGGGGGTAGAGGGGAGAAGGAGAGAGGTGCCAACAGAGGTCTGCTGTTCAGCCTCTTGGCTCTAATGATATATAGAAATATAGACCCAGTGATAATTTAATAAGAGGGACTGATGAGACAAGAACAAAGTCAAATCCTCTGAGAATTATCTGAAACGAAAGCTGCAGAACATCTCAGAGACCTGTGTGATGTTTTGCCATTGATGGGAAGCTCACTTACATGTTTAGGGATCTTTTCTTTTTTTGAAAGAGCTTTATTTTAAACTAGTTTTAAAGCAATTTACAAAACTCATAATTGTGTGAGGGAGATAAGACAAATTCTGTGGTTTACAGGATCCTGAAACGGTGAAGGGTAACTGACCATGTTCTGGCTTCAGAGTCCTGTTGTAGCAAGACCTTTTTTTCTCTATTGAAAAATCACCCAGAACAAAAGATGGTGTTCATCAGCTTTCTGGTTTGTTCATACCTGCAAGGGTCATGGAGGAAGGAGATTTAAGGTAGTGGGAAAAGCTTCCTGATTTTTCTCTTTCTAATTGTAATGCTCAGACTAGGAAGGAAGTAACATTTCTTTAATTTTTTGAGGCAGGGCCTCCACTGCTCAGGCAATTAAGCCTGTTGGAAGATAAGCTCTAGAGGATGTACTTCATGCAGGCTGGGCTCCAAGGATATACTCTGCTTAAATTTCATATGCATACATTTCCTGGCTACTGACACACTTTATTCCTTAACTCTGTCAGTGGCTGTGGCTGCTTTCAGTGCTTCAGCCCAGCTTCCCTGCACATCAAAGGAAGCTCAGCCCTCTCAGACCAAACAGCAGAACACTGGCAGGACACTCTCTGGAACTGTCTTGGGGACAGATCTTCTCCCCTTGTAATTGTGTAGGCATACACCTCCTGTCCAAAGCAGTATTCTCCCAGGGGAAAGGCTGCCAGCCTATGCCGTACCGTGCATATGAAGTTTAAAAAACTCAGTTTTCCTGGCTAACACACAAGCATCTCTTGACCTTCTGTCTGTACAGAAAGGAGTCTCACTTGCTGTAGTATTTAAGAGCTGTGGTGCCCTTAGATAACAGCAGATCTCACACTCTCTCTGTCTATTCTCATTGTGTGCAAGTGCTTTGTGATACTTGTTCCTGACAACTAAGAGGCTAGACTGTGCTAGGCAGTGCTAGCAATATGTAAGATTTTATCTCCTTCATTACCCGTAAAGTACTTTTTTGTAACATTCTTTCTGATTTTTTTTTCCAGAGCATTTACTTACTGCTCTATTTTCTTCCTCCACTTCTCAGGACTGTGACCAGATCCACATAGATGATGTATCATCAGATGATAACGGCCAGGATCTCAGGTACGGGACCTGCCGGCTGGAAGCTGAAGGTCAGGTAGTCCCCAGCTGTTTGAAAAGAACAGGAGGCTGGTCAGTTATGTAAAATAACATTCTGTCTGCATTGGTTAAGCACACAGAAGCACAGTGTCCCCTTTCTCATGTTAATATACCTGTGTCTACTGTCGAGCCCTGACTGTCCTGAGCTTTGAACCACTCAGAGAAACACACCTAAAATGAGGCTGAGCTCCAGTCAGCTGGTGCTGCCTTGTTACCTGCCCTCACCCCACGCAAGGGAACTCGTCCAGCTGAAGGCCATCTACTTTTTTTAAAAACACCCGTATTATCTTTCAGCTGGAGCAGTTCTCTGACCTCATTCACCCCGATGATGAGGAAATGTTTGTGCTGGTACAAAGAAAGGGATGTTGAGGAGCGCTGAAGACAGGAACAACTACTTGATGGGAGGCAGGATTGCTTCCATCAGAGAAACTGCCTATTTAAAGTGTTTGTGGAGCTTTCTTTGCCCCCAGTTCCTTGTAGTGATTACTCCAGAGTTGCTCTGAAATAGTAACTCAGGTTTTTTTAAAAACCTAGACTTTGCATGTTGCAGGCAGTCAAGGCTCTTAACTTCTTTAATTTTTTCCTGAGCTAATATGTGCTGAGAGCCTGTTCAGTAACAGCCAAGTGGTCAGAAAGGCAACACCAGAACCGGCTCCTGTAGGATTTGGGTATTTCTGCAGTTACCTTAGCAGAGGAGTAGGTGAGGAATTTCAACGAGCTGAGGATAGATGTTTTGTAGACCAGGGAACTTCAGAACTGGCAGGGACTGCTAAGGAACCTGCATTATGTTTGCAGGAAGAACATTTCTACAGTCTGTGCTAGTAACTGCGCTAGGTATGAACTCTGTTCTGCACAACGTGTCCTGTGGCTCTCTCTGCTGCCACTTGTCTCCACATTCCTTTTCAATCGTTTCTACTCCCTGCTGGCACTGTATAGACTGTAATTATACTGACCTTTCCCCTATCCCTCCTCCCTTTTCCAGCACATACAACTTCTCTGCAGATGGCTTTCACAGTTCAACTGCCAGTGCCAATCTGTGTCTGGGCTCAGGCGTCCATGGGGGAGTTGACTGGATGAGGAAATTAGCATTCCGCTACCGGCGGGTGAAGGAGATGTACAACACCTACAAAAACAACGTCGGGGGTAAGTGCCCATGGCCAGGCAACCAGCTTTTCATCTTCCCAAATACTTCTGACACTGCTAGGGACATGCTATGGAGGAGGTGTAGAGAGCGTCATGCTTCTTCACAGTGAGCTGAGCAAGTGTTTCAGCAGTTATCCTCAGCTAAGGTTCTGGACAGGATTTGCAGGAGCTAAGCTAAAATACCTGCTTTAGTGCTTGGAGGACTCAAGTCCAAGAGTGGGGCTTTATTTTGTTAATTGCTTTGGTAGGGAAGCAACCTTCTCCAGTTTTCCAGCATGCTTAGTAAGCAAGCAAGCAGTTCAAAACTAAGTATGTTTTTTTTTTCCCCACAGAACATATGGCTGGTCTCTGTCTGAAGGCATTCTAGTAGCTTAACTACTTGCTTTTAACTCCCACAAAACAATACCACCGGATCTCAGGATACCCTGGGTTCTGTCAGCTAGTTTCAGACAGTTCTTTCAATAGGCTGCTCTGCTTCTCTTTTAGAACATCAGTGCCAGGTCTCTAGCTAGAAGGAAAAAGAAACAAAACTCAGGGTGGCATCATCACCTTCTCTTTGGTTGCAGGAGTAGCTCACCCACCTGTACCAGAAATGATGCATAGCTTTTGAGGAGAAACAAAACTGTCCTGGCTCCAGACGTGTCTCAGTTCAGGCCACTACCTGCTATACACAGCTCTTTCATCCCTTGCTCCCTCTCCATGCCAGCTTTATGCTGACTCCCAGAAAGGTGTTGTCATGAGGTCCCACAGTGTGTGGGTGACTGTGCCCTTCTCCTGGAGCAGGATGCAGAGCTGCAGTGGCACTGGAGTGTGCTGCACTGAGGCCTCATCTGCCTCGAGGCAGAGCCTTGCAGTCACGTGGCAGTGGGCTTTATCAGTGGAAGCAGCCTGCACCAGGGCCACAAGAAGGTCAGTGGGAGAGATGAGTTCAGGACACAAACAGGAGTGTACAAAGCCATGCAACCCCCTTTTTGTGGTTCTGCAAAGCTGCTTTCCCTGCTTACAGGTTTAATAGGAGCTCCGAAGAGGGAGACCTGGCTGCAGTTAAGAGCAGAGCTTGAAGCGCTGACTGATCTCTGGCTCACCCACGCTCTGAAGGCTCTCAACCTGATACACTCCCGGTAAGAACAGCTTAAGGAATTGGCTACAGGCTCCATCCAGTATCTCCTTTGCTTCCCCTTTTTTTCCCCCTCTAAGCAATTCAAGACACATTTGTAGGACTTTGCTGGCCAAACATGTGGGAGGCCAGTCTGCACATGTTTGCCAGACTTGAACTATCAAGGGCTGGAGTGAGCTTGAAATGATGAACTGAGCAGAAGAGAAAACAGTCCTTTTACTTGCCTTTCCTTGGTTATCTCATCTGCGGCACACTTTTCATGTGAGCAGCTTTATGAAAGAGTAGGAAGGGGAAAAAAAGGGCCCTTCTATCCCTAAATGTGTTCACTCAAAGAACCCAGCATGGACATTACTATATAGTGTTTAAATTCCCACAGATTACTTAGGACATGACATATGTGCAGCACAGCTACATCACTGCTGCTTGTTTCTTTTATGGGTTTTTTCATGCTACTAAGTGGATAAAAAGATATTACTAATACTCATGTATCTGCCTCTAGCTGCATAATCTCCCAGGGGCTTGGGAGCTCCCCAGGAAAAGTTTGCTTCCTCCCATCTCTCAATCTAAATTAAAAGAGAGAAACACATATTGACACTTTGCTAACTTCTGGTTTGCAGGCCTAACTGTGTGAATGTGTTGGTCACCACAACTCAGCTTATACCAGCTCTGGCTAAAGTGCTTCTCTATGGACTGGGCACTGTGTTCCCAATTGAAAACATTTACAGTGCAACAAAAACAGGTAAGAGCAAACTAACATAGGCCTCATCAAAGATAGACTGAAGTTTTGTCCTGAAGTCAGGCACATCCATCTAACTTGACCACAACAAGCAATGTCTGAGCTTTATTTTTAGCTCTGTGTTTACACATCTCTTCTTCATATCCTGACTGCCCAAACTTTACCTAATACAGACTAAAAAAAACCCAAAACTCTTCTCAGTGTCTCCATGAGGGACTAAGCCTGAAAAATATTGACCCCATGGAGCATCTGCTGCATGTGGGATATTCAGCTGTACCCCAGCTAGGAGAAAAGACAGTCGTCGGACCTGTGACATACAGAAACACTGTTTGGATCCTATTACTCTTGCAGAGGGATGAAGTGTGCTGAATGAGCTTTATCAAGCTGTATGAGTAATAAATACAGGCTTGGGGCTTTTTTTTTGTGTTCTGATCTCTCTGGTATAAGTGTCTGAACCTCTGTGGGCTGTATTTTCATGTTTTTATGGCAACCAGAATGAACAGAAGAGGACTCTTGAAACTGAATACCACGAGTCTCCTCATAGGCTTATCCTAGTCCCTACCAGCTGCTGGTCTAAGCAGTATATCAAAGTAACAAAGCTCACAGAAAACAGCCAGCATTTGCAAGCCCGTGGTCAAGAAAATGCTAGTAGCTGTCGTATGAGAGAGAGAGAGAAAGAGGCTGCATCTGAAATGCACAGTTAGGCTCTAATTTGGAAAGAAAATGAGGAACGTAGCAGCATGTTCAATCAGGTCCCAGCTCCAGTCCCAGTACCTGAATGTTAGCCCCAGCTGCTGGGTGCATCCAGATGAAAAAAAAAGTATCTTCTGTTCTGTTGCTTAGGGAAAGAGAGCTGTTTTGAGAGAATAATGCAGAGGTTTGGAAGGAAAGCCGTCTACATTGTAATAGGAGATGGTGTGGAAGAGGAGCAAGGCGCAAAAAAGGTACAGTCTGTGCATGCCATGCTGGGTTCTGCCACGTTTTCATTTCAATGACACTTTCTTTACTTAAGCACTCAGTGAAGCTCCCCCCATTTGAAAGACTTTTACAACTGGTCTTATTTCTTCATATGCAAAATACTTCACAACCTCATGAGAAATTTAAATCCCCCTCCCCACCCCTCCCCTTGTCAGGTAGTCACTGTGCCACATGGCCCCACTATCATTCCCACTTAAGAAAGATGCCTTTTAAAGTCATATGAAAATAAAAACTCCGGTGGCATCTCAGATGACCAAGCAGGGTGAGTTTCTGAGCTACACATGTTGCTTTTGTAAATTCTAAATTACTAGAATTAGTTGTGAATTACTTATCTGCTTATCTCCATACCTGTCATTACAGTTGTGATTCACTGAGATCACGGGCTGTGATCCCATGAGGGTGAACACCAACGGGCTAGTGCTGACTTGTTGCCTTCATCGGTGATTTATGGATCTATGTGATTAATTTTACAAGCAAAATGATATTGGGAAGATGTACTGAATACAAAACAGAACAGAAACTGCAAAAGCAGTATGGTCAGGAATAACGAGTCCTCAGTAACATGCTGACTGTATGGCTGTGGCTTTACAGGGACAGGAACACAGCATCTTAATGGCAAGCGTTATTCACACGCTCTCTTTGTGCATTCTGGGTCTTGTGCTCCTGATGTGACTGCAGGAATGTGATGGGCTGGTTTTGCTTCAGGAGCAATGCACAGGAGTTGAGATGCAGGAACTCAGCCATGCAGCTGAACCTTGTGCTGGAGGATCTGGCACCCCCTTCTGAATGAAGATCCTATAAAGGCTTTCCAAGCAAATTTGAGCACATAGGAACAAAGAGATCCAAGCAAATAAGGTGATGGGCACATGCTCTATGCCCAGAATTGTATCTCAGTCATCTTTAATGCATCAGAAACCTTCCTTTTCATAGTGTATTTCCCCTGGCCAGTGGAAGCAACAAAATCCCCACCCACCTTGGAAAACTAGCTGAACCTGCAGATGGTTCTCTAGCTCCTGAAGGGTTAAGGAGTTGTCAGAGAAAAGTCCAAAGTGCTGTCTGGGAATGAAGTGATAACAGCCCGCTGCTTTTGACAGCCCAGTGCCATACTTCAAAGGTAGTGGGTCAGTGAGCATGACTGCATCAAAGGCTGCAGAGGCTCTCTGGATGTAAGAAGAAGTGGAGAAGGTTCAATAGTCTTCTATACCAGGATTTCAAGAGTCCTTTTGCTTGTATCTCCTGGCCTCAGCAGCTCTCCCATTAGGAGAGCACATTCTTTACTGGGCTGTCACCTCCTTTGATTGATGACAATCATTAGTCAAGGCTTCTACACACCTGAGCTGAACAAAAAAAAGAGAACAAATAAAAAGCAGGGGGAGGCAGGCAGAGAGGCTTTCCCTGTTTTGCCCACAGCACTGATAGTATCTCCATTTCAGTGGGTCATTTTTCTTCACCTGTCTGATGAGTGATAAATCTGTAAATTCTGAACAACAGAACTGGCTGGGAGGCCACATTTTCTTCTTGTTTGAGAAAGAAAAATAGATAATTTAATGGAAGGGGTTTAATAACAGCCAGAGGAGGGGAAGGGAGAAGGAAATAACTTTTCTCCTTAAAGGAAAATTGCAGAGCAATGGATTCCAGTCCCTTCAGAGGTCTGTGTTTGCTTGCTGTCTCTACACTGATAAATAGCTGGAAGGAAACATTCACTTGCTGATGGGCAACATACCAGAGGGAAGCTTGAGTTGTATTTCAACAGTAGAGGAGTGTAAATAGACACTCTGTAAAGTAAACATCTGGAACCACTGGAGTGGTTTTTTGCTCAGGGAGGTACACTTGGCAAAGGAACATCTGCCTTTGTCACAGTCAGCTATCTAGGAAGTATATCTTCTCTAAAGCTTTGTCTAAGCTATTTATCCAGAAGCAGTATGCTTACAGTTACATTATTTTCAGTGGTAAAATACTCAGAAAATGCATTGCTACACTGGAAGCGGGGTAAGCTCTTGGCAGGTAAGGCTTCTATACGTTTGTTACTGCACACGTATCACTGATTGTACAGAGACTGGTGTTTTGGGAGGAAGCTAAGGACAACATCACAATCCCCAATGTTGTTATCAAATCTAAATGCAAAAATGTGCTGTGTCTTCAGTCTGAAGTAAAGCTGCTTTAACTATTTTGGAGGAGCAAATCCAGCTCAAACCCCAGGCTCATCAGAACATACCAAGAGAAGATGTATTTAACATCTAACAGCAAGTTCTAATTATTCTGAGGTTATCTCTTGGCAGGCAACCAAGGGGATTGCAGCTATTGCTAATGCAGAAATACGGTGTTATAATCCTGTTTGTTCCTTACCAGATCACAGTTGCCATCTCAGATCCTCTGTGTAACTGAACTGCACTGTAAAAAGTTGGTAATTTCATCCTCTTTCAGATACAAGTCACATTTTCCTAGAATATATTCACAATCTTCAAGAGATTAATGAGGGTATTACAAAGAAGATGTAGCAGGTCACAGACTTTGTGTGGATGCTGAGAGTTGACTTCAGATTCATCCCAGTAAATACAAATTGAAAAGCAGGGAGTCAGGAATATAAGGTAGTATCTCAAAAACAGGAATTAGGAAAGGTTTTTTGGGGGCAGGGTATCTTACAGGGCTAATCTCTGAGGCAGCAGCATTAGACTAAATGAGCGATTGATCTAAGCAATGATACCAGTTCCCCTTTACAGGAAATGCAGTGTGACCTGTTCCAGTTAACTTGGACAGGGAACTGTTGGAAAGCATTTTGACTCAGGGTGGTATTTTACTCTTTACATTTTTATGAATGTTAATAACTTCCTTTTGTAAGGAAGTTACTCAATGTATGTCTGTCTGTGAAGCACTAACAGCTTGCACTAGTAACATGTACCTAAAATTGTTCCTAGAACTACTGCAGTACTAGAAACATTCCTAATTACCCCTTGGGGGAAAAAAAGTGGGTAAAGTTAAGTAGCTGGTACATCCACAGAAAGTCAGCCTGAGTCCTCTGAATCAGGACACTGAAACTGTGGGGGATGTGTCCTCCTCTCTGCACAGGAGAAACATCTCAGCAAGCAGACATTTTCCACCCCCTTCCTCTCTGTGGTGCCCCTCCTTCCCTGTGCCACCACGACAACTTGTATAAGGTACAAAGGTCTGTTCCCGAGGGTGCAAACTGAGAAAGTTGTTTTGATCTCAATATTAAACAAAAACCAAAAAAAACCCCTCTTTTGGTTTCACTCTAGCACAACATGCCCTTCTGGAGAATCTCTTGTCACGCTGACCTGGAAGCTCTTCGGCACGCCTTGGAACTTGAATATTTGTAGCAGACCCCAACATCTTAGCACTGGGAGGGCTCCACTCAAACTCTTACATCGGTTCCACCTAGGCCTCAACATTTTCTTAGTACAAAAATCCCACAGCAACTGCAGTTTTTCTTTTTTTTGAAGGAGAACTCTTTCAGTGGAAGCCTTTGAGAACTTGCAGCCAAAGAACATTGTATCAAGTCCTTCTTCCTTTGGACAGAGGAAAAGCCTCGAGATAACTCGCTGGGGATCCTGCAGTTACACACTTAAGCCGGAGGCATAGGGCTGTAACTGCCTTTTTGCCATCAGTGACAAACATGAGTCTTGGGTCCACCTGGCAGTTTTCTTGCTTTCGAAGGGGGAAGAGGACGTAGGAAGAGTCTCTGCCCAGTACATCAATATCCCACAGGACCTTCTGAAGATGAGACTGAAACTGTTGATTTGAGTTTTTTTTTTAATTTTTATTCTTCTAATTTATGAACTAATCTCATTACTCTGGTATTAAGCTCTGTACCTGTGTTTTTTCATCTGGCTTTTTGGGATGAGTGGGTGGGTGGGGAAGGTCTTACCATTCTAAATTAATTGTTCATTTCTCCAAAACAAACTGGGGAAAATCATATTGTGTACATGAATAATGAGGACACATGGTACTGTTGGTAAGAACTATAGGTGTGGTTTTAAATCTTACATAGATGGTATGTGGACTGTGCATGTGTCTACACGGTGCCTTATGCTGCCATCTTGGTTTTAGGGGCTCGGGATGGGGAAAAAGTACCTTGTGATGAGTGAAAGGCATTAAATAAAAACATGTTTACATTTTGGGGGAGTAGATTACCTGCCTTCTCTTCTCTCCAGCCACCTTTGGATCTAGAGGTATATGTAGAATACATACTGCCCGTTTCTAGGCTGGGTTGGACAGAGCCCCTGGGGTGCAAAATGGCATCTGAAGGCAGCCATTCTGTGTTGGTGGAGCAAAGACTGAAGACAGTGGCTGTATCCAGTGGGAGAGAATGTGGACACTTGGCAAGTTGAACTTGTCCTGCAAAGGAAGTTTAAGGGCAAATACTGCAGTTGTGCATATTTAATTTTATGTAAATAAATGCATCTACAGATAAGCTTCAGCTTTAGGATTGCTGCTGAGCTCAGTTCTTGCTGGTAAGATATTTCAGGCCAATGGCATTCCAGGGAGCACCAAGAAGGGTGTGGGCAGGAGGTTGGGGGAGGTTTTCTTCCCTCTCTACTCTGCCCTGGTGAGGCCTCATCTGGAGTCCTGTGTCCTGCAAGCACACAGCTGGATTTATTGCTGTAAGAGCATATGGAGGTGCTGATGGTCTGTGTGCTGCAGCACCATCAAACTGCACTTTCACAGGAGTAAGTTACTTCACACAGACTTGCTACAGGCTGCAACCCCCATGTGGGTTCTAAAGGCCAGAGCAATCCTTCCTGCCTTTCCCAAGAGTGCTTAGTGTTGCTGCATCGCCTTCCCCTTCTCTCCTGGTGTTTCTCTGTCACGTAAGGATCTTGCTCACATTCTGTAGTTCTTCTTAAGCAATACACTATAGGCTTCATCAGAGCCAGGATTTTATCCATGAAGTTTAAACTGGCTTCAGTGTGACCACAGGTTTGTATCTAAGGATGCTCAACAGACTTACAAGGTACTGTGCAAAAAATACCAAACGAATCCACAGTATCCTTTCTGTTCCACTTTTCACCTTAAAGGTTTTCTTGCATGCCAGGATTCTAAGATGACAGTACATTTTTAACTGATAAAACTTGATTTAGGAATATAACGTTTATTTCAATCTGTAAATTGTGAGCAGAACAAAGCACAGAGACTCTTTTCCCTCTTCCTGCATTTCAGCTACCCATATTGTTGAAAAATGAGCAAAAGGAATAAGCAATTCAGCTGTGAATGCCTTTTTTCCCTGAGAACAGGGACCGTATTGAACCCTTGAAATGACAAGTAACAAAAGCAGCAACACGTTCACTGAGAAACTTGCAGCCACACACAGATCATTCAGAAGCGAAGACAGATTCATGACCTGTGCTGTCACGGGGAGCCAAGGAATTCTCCCAGCAGACAGAGATAGGAAATGGCCCTTCTGGGCCTGGTTGCTTTTCCTGTCACCTCCTGGGGAATTTAACTGAGCTGTTGTTGTTGCTCCTTTTTCTGAGGCTGCCTTTTGCTCAGCTTGTCACATTTCAGATCCTCCTGTGCTTTGACCTAGTTTGAAGTTGGAGTACCAGTTTTCTGGCTATGTCCTTTATCAGATGAGCAGAATGGCCACACTGCACCCCCACAACACACTCCTTTAGCCAAAGCCTGAGCTGTGCAGGGACTGACCCACCTCACACGCTCTTCCCCACAACCTCTTCAGGACCAAGACACAATCCTTTAGGGTTTTCCCCCACATTAACCTTACCCTTAGGGTCTTTCCACCCATCTGATCTCAACTGCTACTTCAAGCAAGCTGTGAAGTGCAACACAAAGTAAATACAGCTCTTAGCAACCAAATAAACCATCGAGATGACACGCACCAGAACAGAATGTCTTCTTAGGTCACAGCCTTCAAACTTTTCATCATTCTGTTAAACCAGAACCCAGATCTGAACCATTTCTGAAAACAGCTTTTACGAAACTCACAGCTGGGGGCCTTGCCAAGCTTGCATTAGTTCAGATGCAATGACAGCACAAGAGCATCTTGCCAAATCACCACAAAACTGCCAAGGAAATAGTTGCAAAACTACACATCATCACTGGGGATGGAAGAACACAGAAAACAGTGTGAAGCAGTGTGGCTTCCTACAGTCATTTTTTACCTGCTCATTGCTTTCCTTTTTCCTCCTAACAAACACAAGAGCTTGTTTCAGTGATACCAGAACTCAAGTTACATGTGGAACAACAAAACAGCGGTTCAGGCTTTCCAGATTTGGGCTTTTCTTTCAACAGTAGCACTGGGAATATTAACTTGAGTTGTTTTACAAATGCATGTAACAAGGTAATGACAGGAGCAGGAACTTCAGGACAATATTCACAGCAACACTTTGCAGTGAGCTCTCTCATTAGCACCTTGATTCTTCTAACAGTTAACTAAGGCACACACAGCTGTCTTGGCCATCTCAAGGGGTAATGGGATGAAGCTGGAACACATCAAGTTCCATTTAAACATAAGAAAAACCTATTACACTGTCAGGGTGTCGGAGCCCTGGCCCAGGCTGCCCAGGGAGGGTGTGGCGGCTCCTTCCTTGGAGGTCTTCAAGACCCACCTGGACACATTCCAGTGCAACCTGATCTAGGTGGAACCTGCTTCTGCAGGAGGGTTGGATGAGATGATCTCTAAGGGTCCCTTCCAACCCTCACCATTCTGTGATTCTATGTCCTTTTAAGAGGGCTACAGCCACACCCATCATCAAGGTTTCCCTTTCTAACCCACAAATACACCTAATGAGACCACAGATGTCAGTCCAACTCCAATCCAAGCAATGAATAAACATTACACAACCAGCAACAGACCTTTGCTGCTGTTAAAAGCTGAGAGAAAATGGATGCTATTGAGTTTTGTACCCAATTGACTTCTTACTGACAGGCTGCCACATTTGACAGGCAAAGGTCTCACGCTTCTGAGACAGAAGATTCCCAACACAAGTGACATTATCTAAGACCCGGAGAGTGCAGAAATGAGCACTCATCCAGACTGAAACACAACTGGAAATCCAGGAACACAGGACATTCTTCTAAAGCAGTTTAATAAAAAAACTGTGAAGTTTCTTGAAAAACTGGAGGAACCCAAAGCATGCCGTGTGGCACCTGCCTTAAGTCACAAAGAAACACAGTTGTCAAAAAAGATATTTAAGTTTAATACAAATTTTATACAAAGAAAATGTGAAAAAATACTTCCATATGCTAAAAGCAATTATGCTTCACAAATAAGGCCAGCTAGGCTATTATTGACACAACTGCAAGTCACGAATATTCTGTTCTCGCTTGGTTTTTGTTTTTCTTCTAATACTTTTTTGCCCTCTACCACGGGTACTAGCTGGAGACTGTACAAACCGCATCCTTTTATAAACAATGGGAGAAATCAACATGACTAAAAATGTACAACCGAATGTACTGGAATGATATCATACAGTTAATTTGCTCATATACATACATCACCTTTGCTTTGTTCAACGCTTTCGTTTTACACAACATACAAAATGGTACTACAGTATAAGTGTAACAGACAGCATTTCCAGGGGTTACTTTCTCTCATACTGTACTGTTTCATGCGTACATAAAAACATAAACTCCATCATATAAATAATACATGCTCTGGCCCAGCAGCAAAAGTCCGTTGCCCATGTTTCCCAATCCATGTTTTTTTCTCCACACCTAGTTCTTTGTTCCAAGTCCTTTTGGAGGGTTTTAAAGAAAAAGAAAACGGACCTGTGAAGCACAGGAACAAACTTTACTTTTCCCAAGCTTTGATTTCAACAATTAGAAATGGTGCCACAACCAGCTGGTATTACACTTTCCAACTTTTCTGATATTAGACCGAAGAAAATTTTAACTTAATTTGAACCTGTAAACAATATCAATGTGAACAGTCTGGTCACTGTAAAAAAACCCAACAACAGAAATCCTGATGTATTATTTCAGGTCCACAGATTGGAAATGCCACAATTCGCCTAATACAATTAACTGAAACAAGATACCCTTCATCACATGATTGCTCAAAGAAATTCCATGGAGTTTCAAAGAGCAGACATTGTTTCAATCCAAACGCAAACCAAGTTCTCAGACTCTCACAGTTATATTACTTGATGGGTAACTGCAGTTTCCCAAGACCAGTTTCAGTGTTAACTTGTGATAAGGTTGCTTTAAACCGTCCTTTTCCAACTTCAAACACTCTTTATAAGTTAAAGTCAATACAAATATAAAAAGGAGATGGTACTCTAATGACATCCACAAATTGTACATTATTTACAAAAGAAGCATAGATTTAATATGGATCTTACCTGTCCTCAGCTTTTCTAAGCCAGCGCTAATGCTTTACATTAATGTAGTGTATTAATGCTTTGTACACATATACAAAGCTAAAGTCTGAACCTCTGAGGTTAATCCAAAGAACTGTGTTTATTTTTCACATTTCTATTAGATTTATTTATTCCAACAATTGTTTGGGCTTCTTGTTAGCAGTTAGACTCTTCGTACTCGGACTGGCATTGTGGTCTGAACATATTGAACTCCAGTTCTCATTGCCACTGTCCCAGCAGAAGGACTTACCACTACAGGAATGGTCTGTGGATTAAAACCAAGAGAAACATATTGTTATGTTGAAGGTCACATAAACATGACCACAGAAAGAGATTTATTTTCCAGGGAAAATCCAGAACCAGTTCCAATTTTGTGCAAGAACTAATACCTTTATTACCACACTATTACCTCATTCCAGGGTAGAAAGTAGTGTATTACTTTCCCATAGCCAAGAGATTTTCTGTATTCCTATTACTACAGGGACAGGTGGTCCTACAGATAACTGTACACACGCTGTCTGTGCTTGGAGTTAGGTTTTCATAGTTACATCCAGTTGTGTACTTTCCCCAAACTAATACATGGGAAGAGGGGAAAAGGGCTAAGAAAATCTTTTGTCATTTGAAAAAGTTTTGAGAAATCAAACTTGAGTACAAAAATACCCTTGTTTATAAGTATATTCTTGTTACACATTACTTATATCTTTGTCCCCAAAAGGAACTCCTCCATGCATTCAGCCTACACAGAAGAGAATAAAGAGCATCCAATTGAACAAAAAAGTACTTAAGTTAGACTTTTGCACAAATCAATAACAAAAACTGGGAACTGCCTTATACACCCTGTAAAAATATTGATATAGAATAAAATTTTCATTTTCATTATACAGATTGTGATTTATAAATCTCAACAAATGAAGTTTCAGGACATCTCTATAAGTGGTAATTGATTCTATAGATGCAGAGACAAAGGCACAAGAACGTTAAACAATATGGTCAAGGTCACGTCACTCTGGAAGATCTGGAAAAGTATTTATTGAATCTTATGTCTTTATCTTAACCTTCCTCCAAAAATGTAAGAAAGTCTAGAAATGTCTGTACCATCCAAACTGCCAGTATGTTTTGATACAACTCCAGTGATGCACAACCGGTGACCACCCAGATGCATCCGTTTCAGCTCACAATGCTTTGCAGAAGAAACGGGAGGTGAGATTTTGAGGAATCTGAAAGGGATGCACAGATCTTCCCCTTGATGGTAGTGGGACACTCCAAAGAGAACATGGAAGAAGAAATACGAGTTCACCAAAGCCCAAAGTTTCCCCACGCTGTTTTAAGAAACCACTTCAGTGTCTTAATGGTGTTCAACAAGGATTGTGAGTGTCCCTGTTTAGATGGGTTACAGCCTAGTGTTTATGGCTCCTTTGGGACAAGGTCTGTGCCTCCCAGAAGCCTATTCATTCCAGTCCCTAGGGTGCAAAGACAATGAATTCATATTTTCACATTGTTGTAACTGCAGAAAGTAAAAATCAAACATGGTATTTATATGCTAAATATATTCAAAGATTACTGCCATTTTGTAATGACACCAGATGTGTACAAAGGGCTCAATGGAAATGGTACCCAGAAGATATGCTGGAAGTTATTCAGAGAAAGAAATTCCTAGTTGGAAACAAAGTGCAAACTGAACCCTAAAGAAGCCATTAAGTAAGTCACTGTTAGTAGTACAGGTGGGGAAATTCAGGTGGCCACAGTCACCTTTGAAATATATGCACACAAATGAAAAATATCAAGTTTCAGTTCTTACAGCGATCGGGATATGGAATGTGCGAGACTCCTTCACTGTGTTAGGATCGTTCCCTGAGAGGTACATTTTCCACCTCTGCCAGTTTTACACATATGTACATTTTGCATACGTACTCAACATGCACTAAGGTCTAGAATTATTTCAATTGCACGTGCAGTCATTAGAATACAGAGGTGTCTGTAGCTGTGCAAGACTAATGCAAATGTGTACAAAGTTTTAAACATGCACAAATAAAGATTGAAATCTTCCAGCTGTTTCAATTTCTGCTTTACAGAACTCACTACACCTTGTGTTACAGAAAACCAGCCAAGGTAACAAAACCACCTTATCCTCGTACAACCTCTCAGCTATTCACAGAAGAGCCTAACGTCTTTGATGCTTGCTATTTGATTTTAAAACACATATAAAACCTTGTTCTTGTGATAATTCAGTCCAAGCAACTTAGGGCCAATGCTGCAAAGGTGCACAGTGCTCTCAGTTGAGACAAAATGAGTTAAAATGCCGCTAGGAATGTGAAAAGTCATGATCCCCACTAAGAGCAGCAACATTTGTGTGGAATATAACAGCTATGCAATACTGTAGGTACGTGTGTGTGTATTCACAGACACACACACACACACAGAGCAGTGTATCCTGCAGCCGGGGGTGCTGGCGTGCATGCGGGGTGAGGAGGGTGTGCACAAGGAGAAAGACAGTAACTTCTATTGCAAATTAGGCCTTAATCACAGTGTGATTAAAGTACATTGTTAAATTAGTACATAGTTACTATTACAAATTATCTAACTTCAGTCAGAAAATGACCTGAAGTTGCCCACACACAGGCTTCTGTTGCACCCACCACTGAGACAGAGCACACCGTTCAGCTACCAGCGCCGCACCGGCGTTATCTCCTTCTGGTAAGAAGAACGTCGGCTCAGATGCCACACTGACTCTGAAGTGAGCACTGCAGAACACAAGCAGTGGAGAGAATGGGAAATCATGGTGCATCAAATACGAAAATCGAACTCGCTTCTGTCCCAACTCCTGTGACTGACACTAAGGGATTCAAGTGTCCTCGGTTAAGTCTTCGATGGAAAAAAACCAGCTCTGATCCCAATGTTGTTCCTCAGAATTTTGTAATGCTAATGTGCAAGGCTGCATGGGAGATACACTAGTGAGGCATGCATATTTTCTTCCATAGTTACTGAGATGTCACAGTAATATCAAGCATAGCTGCGAATCAATTAAATCTCTTTAGGATATCATAGACAAAAAGATATTTAAAAGATATTCCAAATGAATTCTATATATTTACATTGATGCTGTGGACACATATATACATGAAATGGACAAATAACTAACATCATAATGTAAAATGGAAGCCTGAATGCCCTCAGTGCCTTTGCTGTACTTGACAGTTTCTGATTCCTTGTCTTAATGCATGATGGAATGAAAGGGTGGAATGTTGCACAGCAAAATAAGGCATTTTGCACTGCAAGTTGGGACTATACCAGTGAATTCATATCTTGATAGAACAGCAGATGAAGACAACCCCCCAGAAATACTGTGCAATTTTAATGCCAGGAACAGCACTACTGCAGACGTTAAATGATGATATTGTACTTACAATTGTGGGTTGAGTAGTTGGAATATAGGTGGTGGTCTGCGGTACCTGGACCAGTTTTATAGGCTGGTTGCTTGTCACACCTGTTGCTATCTGCAGAGACAGCACAGGCAACCTCAGTAGAAGTCTCAGCTTTGACATAAATTCCACCTAGTTGTTATTCTCATTATAGGAAATTTATGTTGGATGTTTTGTTTGTGTTAAAAATTTGCATCTTAATGAATTCACAGGTTACTTCTTTGTTAACAAACCAAAATTCAGGTTACGAATATGATCAATGTATACAGCATGATGTTTCAGGTAGAACATCTATGTGAAAGCAATTCCAGATTTGTATAACTGAAGTATTCCCTGGCAAAAGTTTTAGGTAATTGATTTTCTCCCATCCCCTATTTCCCCAGTAAGACAAAGGTTGTACTGCCACAAACAATGCAGATGAACATTGCCTGAGCCAGAGCTTAACTAACTTCACCAAAGCATTCAGGTGGAACAGCACATCCTTTTTCCCTCTTCAGATCTGTTTCCCAAGTTACTGCCATAGATGACATGTCAAGCCCAGAGATCTAACACCAGACAGTAGCAAAAGTGTCAAGAAATGAACACAGCTCTCTAGTTTACACTATGCTTCCCAATTCTATAGGACTATCTCAATGAGACATCATGCTGGAATCACAATACTACAAAATTAGTTTGCTTTTAATATTTTAAAATACAACAAGGCTCCTACTGATGTGGGGGGATCATGTGCAAGGGTTTGAAGGATTACACCCCCCCCTAAAATTTTTCATTTAATAAAACCTGCAAGGGCAGAAGAAAAACAATGCTGAAATTGCTAATAGTCAAGCCCTACCTATAAAGCAGAATCTTCTCTATAAACATTTTTTTTAATATATGCAATGTTAAGTCCCTTTATTAGAGCATTTGCTCATCCTTGCCTACTGAATACTATCAGAGTAGATGCTATGGAGGATTTCGTAACTGCACTCTGCTCCGTTAACTGTCGATCCCGGTGAATCACTGTATCAGTGTTATGGAACATTGTGGTACCCTAGTGGCAGTCTGTTGTGACAAAGTAAGTTGATTTGAATGCAGGTCTTGAGCTTGGCCTCTGAACCCCCAGGCAAGAAGGGCTTGGAAGTGCTGCAGTCTGTATTGCTTATCAGAAGGCAACTTGTATCGAAAGATCCAGACCAGAAGCTACACTGTTGGGTCCTGGAGAGAGAGAGAGAGAGAAAGAGGTCCAGTCGCCTTCGGCTGGAAGGATGAGTCAAGCCAACACAAGTTTTTATCAGGAATAAGTGAAGGGGAAAGGGTGCTCCCAAAGGACAGAAGGAGATTTATTTGCCACGATGAAGGAAAAAACCCACACGAATTCCCTATCTCACTCCCCAAATCACACTCTTGGAAATATGCAAATGGCCATTAATTCCTGGCTGATCCAGGGAAGCATTTAGGGGCAGGTTTCAGAGAAATCTTATGTATGATTTTTGTTTGAAGTGATCACAATGGTACTCACTGTAACGCTGTCTTTGCTTTTATCAGCTGAACCTTCCTTTTCCTTAGGGGTGCTGGCTGTTTCTGTGGGTGTAGGCTGCGCACTTGAGCTGGGCTGGGATGATTTATTTAATGTTTCTGTGCTAATTTCAGTATCTGTTTCTTGCTGCGTTGCAGTAGCTATAATAAAGGGAAAAAAGAGAAGGTAGCTGCTACACGTGTATATCTGCACTCATGCAAATGAAGGATATGGAATCACTGGCTATTCCACTCACCCCAAACCCCCTCAGCTGTGACACAGGCAACCCCAAGCAAGATTACCTGACTGTGTGCAAGATTTCATATGCTCAGGCCAGTGAGCTTGTTGGCAGGGATAGTCACAGTAGCTAGTATTCCAACAGCAATAAAAAATGGCCTCTTTCTTGCAGTTAGCACACCACTGCTTCTTTTTTGTTTCATCCACTGCTTGTTGCTTTTCCAGTTCCAGCTGCTTCTTCACCTCAGCAATCAAACGGTCTCGTTCTTGTTCTAGGCTCTGACGCATTTCAGCCATTGTCAGTTCTACTCAAAATGCAAAGACAGGAGAGGTTTGCAGCCCCCAACAGGAAAGTGGAAACCAATTATTTTTATGACAACATGAAATCAAAAGCAGTAATCAATGTATTTGCTGAGTTTGAGCATCTCTGTTTCATACCTACTCAACAAATGAAAATCTTTCATCTTCTTGTCTTATTCTGGCACCATGACTTTTGCCTTTAAACATTACCTTCCATTCCTTTAACACTTCAGTTCCAGATGCCCCACAAAGGATCAGAACCCAGGTGCACTAGGTACAGCCTAAACACAAAAAGGAAGTGTGCAGCTGCTGCTAATGTACTATGTCTTTACAAGACAAAACTTTAGGCCAGCTCCAATATTCAGAAAATACGGATAATTACATGTCTTCTCTTGTGTCCTAAGTAACAGCACATCAATTGTTCATTGTATCTTGGTTTCCTTCCAAAAGAACTGTGTAAGTCCAACAGGGAGACCGATAAAGTTGTCGAAACTCATCACTACGTGAAGAAAGCTGTAGATCTGAGATTGCTCTCAGCACCATCCACTATTAATGCAGTTATAAATGGACACCTCAATCACTGTGAGTGACTATGAGTGAAAGACAGCTTGAGAGAATCTTCAAGAAAATGGGCAAATACTACCAAAGCATTCCAGCTGTTACCACTTTCACTCAAGATGAATCTTTGAGTCTTTCAAAAAACTCTAAAGCTGACATACTTTCAAAACACCATTAAAGGTGTTTGTTTAAATCAGAAGCTTAAGGCTGATGACAAAGGGTTTAAAGGATGTTTCTTGTGTTTCTGACCACACCTAGGTATTTGGTTCTGTGAGTTGCAGTTGAGTTGTTGCCATACCCAAGAAATTTTGAAGAATGCTATAACTGGACTGCAGCAGGGGAAAAACTGGTCTATCCTGATTTGAAACAGCAAACTAACAAAGCAAAGACATGAGTCTGAATATGGAGTTATTCAGCCCTTAATTCACTTTGATTCCAGATGTGCTCTGCAAAAAGAGTCAAAAGGTGGACAAAGACACTGCATTACACAGTTAAGGCTGTTTGGACTGCATGTAGCTTCAAGGTGACTTGATCACGTAATTGTAACCTTCTTCCCACAGTCAGTGCATTAAAAAAGATAGTTTAAAAGGAATCACATTTCAATCACTGTTTCATTTCCTGTCCATATGGTTGAATGAATGTAGAGATGAAAATCCACCCACCCCCAAGGAGGAATATTGTTTTATCTGTTTAAGGTTGTACTTTGACTTAATTTCACTGAGAGTAGGGCACTAAGATTTAGTCAAAATTGTCTATTCACTTTAAATAAGCACACACATACATGAGTAACACCAATCACTGATCTGGAACAAAATATCTATTACTATCTACAAAGACATCAGAGGAATCAGGGTCTCCCTATATTAGCAGAACCTGCTTCATATGACAATTAGCATGAAAAAAAAGCATAAAATATCTTATGATGAGAGATTATCCAATGATGCATAAAATAGTTATTCTGTCCTATCAAAAGCTCTCTTCAGTCTAAATCTGTCTCAAAGGGCTGAATGTCTGCTGTTTAATACAGGGAGGTTGTTTAAATCAGGGAGGGTGTGGAATCTCCTTCTCTGGAGGTTTTCAAAACCTGCCTGGACGTGTTCCTGTGTGACCTGATACAGGTGAACCTGCTTCAGCTGAGGGGTTGGACTAGATGATCTCTAAAGGTCCCTTCTAACCCCTACCATTCTATGATTCTGTAATACACAGAGCTAAAATAACTTTGTGTATATACTCAAAAGGTGTCTGCCAGCTTCAGCATGGCACATTATATAAGGCCTTCTGTCCTTCACCTGGACAATATGAAGTATCATATGATGATGGTAATATGCACTACAAGCATTTAGATTTTTTGTTTAACACAAAACCTGACACACTATTTTGGACTGCTGTTTCCTTACCTAGATTATGCTTCATTTCTGAGAGCTCCTGTTGGTGTAACCACTGAAGTTTTTCTATCTCAATCCTCAAACGTCGAATCTAAATATTAAAAAATTAATAGTAATAATAATAAAGAAAATTATTGTACAGAAAATATTATACAGAAAAGCATGCCCAGAGCAGAGAGCCTGACATCACTTACCAAGGCTTGTAAATATTGAGGACAAGACTACAGACAACCCTCCTATTTGCTAGATTTGCTTAACACAAGAAGTACAGGACTGAAAACAAAAAGCCCTTCTCATAAACTCGCTCTTTCTTACTCTGATATCAGTCGAGTCTCAAATTTCTCTGATTGGGAAAAAAAAACCTATTCATCAGCTTTGTAATTATTACTATGACATTTAATTTATTTCCTTTTTAACTAGATGACGCTTAGGAAAGCAACTTTTTCATTCATTGTGGACTGGGAATACAAATATTATTGCTCAAAACTGTGACTTCTCTATTTTACTTAAAACAAGCAAACAAATCCTCACACTTTCAGCTTTATTTGTTCACATTTATACTTAGTTTACACTTCTTAATTGGCTTTTTCCAAGTTTAAAGAAAACAAAAGATAGTACCTTTGGAGACAATTAGAAGCAAAGTACAGCATTTCATTAAAAATGCAAAAAGTATTCATTTTTTAGGTCTTAAAAACTCTGGTCACAATCACATAACTGGAATAAGCTACTGCACTAGAAGTATGTTAAATCCTCGTCTTCTGGTGAACAAATACATGGTTTTAAAAAACAATACTTGAAAAAACCTACTTCATGTCTGATTTTAAACAAGGTAACACAAAATCAAAGTCCTTGACAGAGGCTTTAAGAATCTGAGTTTGATAAGTTACTGCTTTTGTCTTGTATTTTATAGAGATCATTTGATTTTTTTGTTTTTCTCCACCACTCTAATTGTTACCTCTACAACAGCACACAAATTACGATCTCTAGACAGTCTTAATGTCAATATCTAATACTTTGTAGGTATATCTGAATGGTGGGTGTCAGGAGGTTGGGGCATTCCTTTTTTCTATAGTAGCTAGCAACAGGACAAGGGGTAATGGGATGAAGCTGGAGCACAAAAAGTTCCACTTAGATATAAGAAAAAACTATTTCACTGTGAGGGTGAGGGAGCCCTAGCCCAGGCTGCCCAGGGAGAGTGTGGAATATCCTTCCTTGGAGGTCTTCAAGACCTGCCTGGACATGTTCCTATGTCACCTGATCTAGGTGAACCTGCTTCTGCAGGGGGGTTGGACTAGATGATCTCTAAAAGTCCCTTCCAACCCTGCCATTCTATGAATCTATGATATGGTACTTCTATATACAAAAATATTATTTTGCACCTTTCCAAGTTAAAATCCAAGCAGTTAGGTTTCTTAAAATAATCTTACACTAACCTCAGCTATTGTGCTTCCAGTAGTATTTTTTGAAAGATCATTATATATTTCAGTCATTGTTCCTTTGATGGCATCCATCATCTGAAAGACAACATGGGGAAAATAAACCCACTTTGATATATATTTTTAATAGATACTCACTTTCACTTCCTTTCAGCCACTCTAATGTGAATTTAAATTACTATCAACAACTATCTTTCTATGTATTTATCTGGGTCTGCTTTTAGAGGACTATTTAGAAGGTAGAACACGACACTTTGATCGTGATTGACTTTTCAGTGTCCTGAACTGGTGAACTACCTGATCTTCTACTTTTCCAAGAAATTATCCTTGATACAGTTTACAAACAAACAAACAAAAGAAACCATCATGAGTTCAGGAAAGAAACTCAATGAAATAGAAAAAAAAACCAGGACATTGACTAACCACTGAGAATCCCTCTAAGGCCATATGGTTGAGTGAGAACACTGAAAGTTGACAGTCAAGATGAATTCCAGTGCTTTTATTGCCTTGGTACTCAACCTTACTTCCTTGAATAGCATTCACCTTGATTTTTTTTAATTTAAAGATTTAAAAGCATCTCATAAAAGCTAATGTCCAATCCCTCACTGTCACTACTATGATACAAGTGTGATACATCACGTCTTTAACAACTCAGCTTCTGTTTTAACACATGAATACATTTTAATACGTGAATGAAACACAATTATGTGTGTTTTAAAACAAAAATACATTTTTGTACATGTATTTTTTTTTTACTGTAAACAGGATAGTGAGCAGACATCTACTACACCCTTAGGAGAAAACAAACAGACAAAACGGTCCAAAACACCACGCAGTGTAACTAAGATGCAGTAATGGAGGAACACAAGAAGGGTTTAGAGTCTATGACAATCTTCAGCTGCTCAGACATCATAGACATGTATGATATGGAATGACAGCTCGAAAAGATAGTTCAGCACTCTCATCAAGATCTAGCTGCTCCTACCCAACATATGGCAGCCTGAAATTGAAGTTGTTTCAGAAGCTGCAATGTCAAAAAAAGGAAAGTTGACTTCAAAACACAATTTCAATAAAACTTCGCTCAAGAACTTACTTTGCTAGTATATTTAGCAATATCTGCAGCCACATCAGCTGAAGCTGTTGCAATTGGTAAGTCTGTATTAAGCGAAGAAGAAAGTGTACTTGCAGATCCAGAACTGGTAACCATAGAAATAGGTTGAGTACTTGTAACCAAGGTTATTGTGGATGTGGAAGTGCTCTGGGTGATCTCTTTTTGCTGCACAGCTGAGGAAAAAGAACGTACAAGGGATCAATGTGGTACCATTACAATAATCCATGAAATAATTCATACCACTCTCCCAAATCTGTGATGGCCAAGAATGGCAAAAAATACTTATACAGATACACAAAAACTTGTTGTCATTAAAACAAGCAGGCATGGCTCTAAATACACACTAGAAAGAGCATATATGGTTAAGTTGTTGCATTTTAAAGTCACTTATTAGAGTAGAATCACACTTTGAGATTCTGTTTATATGGAAAAACTCCTGGTTGGGCAGCCTTGGAACAATGAGATCACTGCTGGGGAATTATGGCATCATAGGCACAGTGAGTTAGAAAGTGTATACCTTTAACTGCTTGTCTTGTCTGATATCTTGTCCCTTGAGAGGACTGAGGTTGCTGTGACTGAGACTGTTGGCTCTGCTGCTGTTGCTGCTGTCTCTGCACCTTCTGCATGTGCCATTTCTGAGAAGATGTCTGAAATTTATTTGAAGAATTCCACACTACCCGTTGCACAGCAGGGGCAGTTTCCTTGGGCAGCAGAGGCCTCTGCTTTTTCACAGGGCTTCCACTGGCTGCAGAAGGAGCACTAACAGTAGAAGCAGCACTGGTAGTTGCTGTCACACCAGCTGGTGGAGTCTGGGATGCAGAGCGGGTCAGTACTGGAGTTTCTGGTAAAGGCTGGGTGCTTGCACTGGAGGAAGGTTGAGTTTTACCTACAACTAAACAAACGTAAAATGTAACGCCAGGTTTCACCAAGGCATCTGACTCACAATTATCCATCTAATTTTTTTGAAAAGCCATTTCCACCTTCCAAACTAACTTGAACTATTGATTTTCTACAAGTAAACTCATTTCAGTCTAGTTGAAGTCGATGGCAAATCAGAAGCACCACTCATTAAGCAATACAAAACCACAAGTACAAAACCCAGAAAAAATGGCCTGACCTCCTGAAAGATATGTGAGAGGTTAGCATCTCCCAATTTCCTTCAGAAGAAAAACACATGCAAAAGAAACAATGACTGAACAATAACTGAAGTAATAGCATACTAAAAACTTTCTAAACAAAGGTGTACTGGTGCTGGCAACCAATTATACAGTGTGTTTATACCAACTATATAGTGTATTGCAGATATCTGTGTTTACTCAACAATCTTCTAGAGTTTACAGTTGACTGTTCCACATATCAGATCAATTTAGGAAGTGGATAATTCCTCCGAAGCTGTGGACAGGAAAAAGATGTTTGAAAGAGAATCCTGCTGCCTGTCAGGTGTCTGGAAAGGAGGCAAAGATGTTTGGATTTATATGCATCAGCATCTCTTTTCTGGACGAAAGTGTTTTAATATCTCATAGCCACAAGTAAAGGTACAGGCCTTGGAATCACAGACAGGGCATAAATTATGTTTAGAATATAAGTCTATATATATATATACATGACTATGTAAATCCACTTTCATTTCACTCAGAGTATATACTATTCTTTTGCCTCTATATTAATTTTTTTTTATTCCATATTATTTCACCCATCACTGGTTTAGGCCAGTAGTAACACAAGAAATGGTGGGTTTGAAATTCATAAAGTTGCCTTGTTTAATAAACTTTTCAATGCCTCAATCAATTTTTCAATTAGCAACAATTAGTTAATATAACTCCCCTCCCAGTTACAAATCTGTTTTTCATTTATAAGCCTATTTTCTTGATTATCTCACAGTAACATTTAGTCATTAAATTCTATTTGAAGATTCAAATTTTAGAATTAAGTTGTCTTCTAAAGTATGCTTAGTTAACTGGCTGAACACATTTTAAAAAGGAAATGATTGAGCCAACATGCTATAAAATATAGACGGGAAGAGAAAGTTTTATGAAGATGAAAATATTTTCAATCTAACCATTTTAATGTTTCTCTTTTGTCAAAAGTAACACTCAGGATAAATTTAGCAAATGCACTTTACTCATTCATTGAGACTGCTTTTCTCAACACATAGAAACCAGGGATAGTATCTCAGAGACAATATATGTGATTCAGCTGTTCTTTTGATTATTACTGACAGCATTTACATTTATTTCAATGGGACCTTATGGAATCTATATGTTTAATAAGTTCCAATATCTCCCATACTTGCAGTTTTAGGAAGTCTCTGGAAATGTAAAGATTCAAGTGAGAGTCATGAACTGTAAAATACAATACAATACAATACACAAATTAAATACTATGGATATTCATAGTTCTACACTGCTGAATGATAACTCAGCGAAACATATTTTACCTAAATCAGGCACTACAATGAGGACTGAAAGCTTTTTTCATAGTCACAAAGATGAAGAATCATTCCTAAACTTAGTTTTCAGTACAAGTATTTTTATCTTCATACAAAAATAAAGGTAACAACTTTGGCTTCCACAACAGCCTTGAAAAACAGACGAAAAAAAGGAAGAAAACAATTGTATCCTACCATCTTGTTTAGGAGGAGGTTCTTTAGATTCTTTCTTGTTTTTCCTTCCTTCACGGCCACAATGATCATCTCCGAGATCGATGACAAGTTCACTTTCAGAATCAGAGTCCAGTCCTAGATGCACAGTTGGAGAGTCTGTTTCATCTTTACCTTTCAGTTTTTCTTTTGCAGGATGCTGTAGATTTTTCCCCTTTTCAGAAAAGTCTTTTTCAGTGTCTGTAATTGCCTTTTCCTTGACTAGATCATCTGTTTTCTCCTCTTCTGGACTTGTGCTTTTAAGTTCCTCCTTGTCTTCACTCTGTGCTGGGGGCTTAGGTTTTTTTTTCAAGCTCAATGATTCTTTGTCACTTCTTGTACCTTCCTTGTCCTCTCCATCTTCTTGATCATTCTTTGATTTCTGATCCTCATCACTATATTCACTGTCACTGGTGTCAGACTTTTCAGATTCTTCAGAGTCACTGTGTTCTACTGCAGTATAAACAGCTTCAGATATTTCATTTATTCCTAATTGTGGGGAGGAAAGTACATTCCATGCTGACATCAGACTGACTGACATTACCAACAAAAATACTCCATATACTGGAACAAAGTGTATATATATCATTATCCTGTCAGTCCTTAAGCTATAAACGCGTCCCTGAATTCTCTATCTCAATATCAGAATGTATTGGAATAAACTTCCACATATTCTAATTCATATTTTTATTTCATTGAGCAGCCCTCCTTTCACTGCTTTCTTCTACTACCTGCAAACTGCTCTGTTCAACTCGGGACTCATTGCTGGCAAACACAAAGAGGAATCCCTTTTATGGACAAGAAATCACCTTAAAATCAGTAACATTATTCACCTAAAGGAAGTTACATGTATATTTGCAGAATCAGTTTTAGACTGTGCACGTTCTGTGAGAAGAATCTCCTTTTTTTAATGTTTGGAATGTCTTTAATTAAGCACTGGACAACACTATTGTTTCTAACAGCACTCAGCTCCTGTGTGACTGGGATACACTAATTTGTACAACTGATACGGGTACCATTCTTCAATTTTTCAATTTATAAAGCAAATAGTAAGACTATAATTGTCATATTACCTACACTGGAATGGTACAAAACCAGATTAAAAGATGAAAGCTTTCAGACAAAAACTAGTTGAGTGCATTCTATTTGCTTCAAAGAGTTCAAGTATCCTCTACTCTTGTTTTGATGCATTTTATTATTCAAAAACTTCTTTTACACTCCAAAATTTCCCCAAGTGTATCCTTCAAATGACCATTATGTTCTCCAGATACACTTACCAAGTTGTGCTTTACAACTCTCTATCGTCTTGTCAAGATTAAGCTGGAATCTACTACGTATCTGTCGTTTTGGTGAAATGAGTTGCACAGGAGTGGTCTGCTGTTGGACTGACTCACTCAGCTCTTTCAGATCCATCTCAGCTTTGCTACGATCTACAGAAAGAAAAAGGAACTAAGAAAAAGATTTTACAAACAGAAAAGAGATCACTACCCAGCTAAGATAAATTTTAGTGAGTAACGACGCAGACAATCTGAAAGGTATTTCACTTCTTTTATGATTATGGGCTAAATAATAATGTTAAATTAATCAACTACAAACAATTGATTCTTCCTCTCTAATACTGAACATTTCACATGTAAATCACAAGCATCAATTATATGCATGATTTCTTCAACGTGAAATTAGCAAGAAATCACCATTCAGGTCTGTAAGCTGTCTGACAGCACTTCTAGTAAGCTACTGCTGATGTTTACTACCAGTAGTATTATCATAGAGAAAATTAAATAGGAATTAAAATCTTTATATTCATTACTTGGAATTCAAAAGATAAGTCATGAGAATAGGAATAAAGATTTGGAAAGTTACACTAGATGAATACATTTAAGAGGATATTGTAGATTTTTCAATGTTTGTCAGCAAAATCTTCTCTCAAGTTCTAAACGTGTAGAGAATTTTCACTCTGAAACATATAAACCTGTCTGCAAAGAGTAAAGACCACAGTGCTAAAGGTCAAAATGTCTTAGCTACTAAGTTCCACATTTTTGCTTGATTTTTTTCAGTTTCAGAGGTTTTATTTCTGAAGCATTGTATCCTTTACTCTTTACCAGTGGTGCTGAAACTCCTCAGGGCACTAAACCAGTCTGGTGTTTGGGGCCGGAGGAAGGGGACGTGAGGAAGTGGGAATGAATAGAGAGATGAATTCGGCTGGGCCAATTGAGCTCCCTGAACTGGCTCACAGTAAGATCAAAAGAGTCGATGCCATGTGCAAGAAAAGGACAAAGGCCACAGAGAGGACAAAAAGCAACACTGGCACCATGTGCATTTCTGCTTGGTTTAGAGTGTCATTCCACAGCAGTGACAAGATGTCACAGTATTGACTTACATTACTTTGTAATAAAAAAACAAAAAACCTACCAAAGCACCAAATATTTACAGGACATTTTCTGTTGATGTCCAACTCAGAGAAAAGTGAAATAAATACAAGGGGCTTAGCCTCTGACCAGACAGTCTGTACAAGTTTGAAATTAATATCAAGGCACAGTTCACACTTAAAATTAAAAGCCATAGTACATAATGACTCAGCTTCGGCAGTTAAGTTGTCTCAATCAGCCTTGGCCATCCTCCTACCTCCTATTAGGCTGCAAAGAGAATCTATATTACAGATAGAGCAGATACAGAAGGAACCATTCAAGTATTCACTCAGTTTGTTTACTGCTATAATAGCAGAGTTTCATCTCTTCCTAGTCAGAGGCAGCAACTTCTGTAGTTCACTCCCCAAAGCCAAATATACAGGATGTAATTTGGATCATCCTGGCTAGTAATATAGCATTAGAGCATGCACAAATTCAGTCAAAGTAACATTCAATTGTCCTTTCTAGTAGTCAGAGAAATGGTCATAAAAACAATACTGCATTTCACATTCCTCATGTCACATATTCATACAGGGAGAGATTAAACATAAAACAAACACTATCACTTTCAGCACAGTTTCAGTTTTGAAAATCAAAATTAAGGTTCTAAGTTACTTCAATATTTGTGATTTTTTTTTTCCTTGATTGGAAATGTTTACAAAATTAGATTTCACACCTACATGTTTCACTTTAGCCAGTCTGCCAGCTACAATACACAGCTCTTTTTCATTATTTTTCCTTCCTTATTGCTGAACTGGAAGACGATCATAGAGTTCTAATACTCTGTTCAAGGTACAGACGTGTCTTGGTTTTCTGGACTTTCAATTTGTTTTTTCAGAGAGAAACCCTGTTCACATGATGTATGATAATAAGACACAGTAAGTCATATCTGAAAACCATAGGACTAACAGATGAATCAATGGCTGGCAAAGCTGACACTATTAAATGAAGAAGGGTTGCCATTTTTATTCCAAAGTCATCAAAGAGTATATTTAGCAAAGGAAACTTCCCTAAAGCTGAAAAAAATAATTTCTCTTCTATTAGCATACTAGCTATTCTTTTATGGTTTTGCTTATAGACTGCAACATCAGATTTTCTAATCCACACTATTTATTCAAAATAGTCTACACTCAAGATGATGCCTCCCATCTGTGGCTCAAACAGTGCAGCACTATATATTTCTTATGGGTTTATTTCTCATTCTTATGGCATTATTTTTATTTTATCAAGCCTTCCTGAAATATTTGGGGCAGAATCCTGTTTCTCCATGTGAAGGTAAAAAAGTAGCCAGAACTGAATCAAAACACCTAGAGGAACAAATCATGACTGAGGAAACCAATTTAGATTCATTTGGCTTTCAGAACTATTTTATCAATTTAGTACTTACCTATTCCAATTTTCAAAATTCCACAATCCCAAAATTTACTTCTAAGTAGTTTCAAGACATCTGCTAATTCCTTTCATCCATCTATCTCCCTAGAGAGGGATGGTCAGTGAAGAGGTGACGTGAAGGCAGCAGGAGAGAAGCCCTAGTAAATCCTAAATCCTAAAGATCACAAGAAAACCTTGCCAGCAATTCACTTGAGAGACTGAGGCGTGAAGAGCAGCAATGTTCAATGTAATTACAGCCTTCAGAAACTTACCGACTGTTTAGAAACAATTGTTTGTACAGTTCAGCTAAAAAAAACTGGTTTTTTTTAACTGCCTACTTTCATCAACAAAAAGAAACAATAAGAGGAACTTTCACTTGTAAACCAAAAAAAAAAATTAGCATGTGATGAAACAATAATTACATATGTGCCTCATTTAAAGCCTTTTGTTCATTCAAAAGCCACGTACAAGCAAGTTCGTTCATATGATGTTGCACTGCCAGCACTGTAATTTATTCAGCTATAACAGTATTAGGTTTTCAAAGATCAAGACTAACCAAGATTAAGATTCAGAATGCTTCCTGGAGTGGAAGTTCTTTCTTGCTTAGCAGAAATTGGTGTTGATGCTTGAGGAGAGAAAGGTTTGGGGCTGTCTGACAAGCTCCCTGCTTGACCTGGTCTTGTTGGTGCTGGAGAAGCTGAAAAAGTACAAAATTAATAAAGACATATTTTTAAATAGTCAGAATAAAGCCATATTCACTGGGACAAAATAGCTTTTAAATCTACACAAGCAAGGAAAGGATTTTTGTTTCATAATTTCAACTCTGTCATACCTCCACAGTGGCTTTCAACTATCTCTTTAATTTTAGTTTAAAAAAGAAGGAAACTTTAAGGAAAATCATTTTATTGCAGCTATATAGTTGGGCCAATTGTGTGCTTACCCTCACAAGCACTCTTGCTTGCAGAGACAGAAAGTTTCTAGGTTTGATGCTCTAAATGTAACAGAATATTCTAATTTATACAGAGTTTAAGCAAATTCCTAAGCCTTTAAAATATCCATGAAATATTGTTTTGACCAAAACTGAAGTTTTAAAATACATTCATTAATATACTGCATCATTTTCTGTAGACAGCAATGAACTTTCCTTCATAGATAAAAAAAACTAAGATTAACAATTTGCCTCTGTGAAAACTTGACTACATTATAAGTCTGAGAAGTCCAAATTCTGTATTTTATACACGTTTTACCCTTTATCCACTCTGCCTATGGAACTGTAGTTTTATCATACTTTATCTACTCAGTTGGAAACACTATATATTAAGCTCACTGACTTGAGAAAGAGCTAGCAACTTTTAAACACAATATCTCCTAATCATGACATTTCTAACTTTTTGTATTTACTTCCACTCTCCATTCATTTTGATAGTTATAAATATTTCCTGCTATTTATATTGAAGGGGTTTGGTCACTTTCCAAGACTGTTTCCTTCATCTCAAGGTGACAGAAATGACTGTTTCTTCTTAGATGTGACACTGAAAGTTGAACACATCTTTTTTCCTAAGTTTTCTTCATAAAACAAGTTGTAATGTGGTCTGTCTTTAAAAAGTGCATAGAATAAATAGTGCACTAACCAAACACAAAGTCCTGCATCCTCTTTCTTTACCTGTATTTTTCTCCATGAAGTCCATGGATTCTTCACTGGCACTAAAATGACTGGAAGTTGCCTTTTTCTCTGCATCCTGTTCGACATCGGATCCAGTGTGAACTGATGAGTTTGTACTCATTGGTGACCGTGGCATATCTGTCAATGAAATCCTACGACCAGTACTACTGCTCAGCATAGACTTGCTCATTAGAATCTTCGGCGATGCCGTCATGTCAAAGTTCAGTTTGATTTTCTCTTGTTTGTCTGTCTTTGCAGTTCCAGCAGTTGGGTTTGCAGGGTCTAGTAACATTTGGTATTGATTGTTGGGAGTATATGGTGTCCGGAAAGGTGCGTAATTAAACACTCCAAATTTTCTACGAATGTTATCAACATAAACCTCCATTTCTTGCATTGCACTATTGAAGATGCTTTTAGTCTTTTTCACAGAAAAAGGAATTTCTTTAGACATGAGGTAGCAATTATTTATTGGAACCCAGGCCCTATATACGAAACAGAAAAATAGAAGGTATTATAACTGCATTTCACACTGTAGATTAACATTGTGCACATACTAGTTTATTTTACCCTACTCATAAAGATATGCACACATCAGATAATTTCAAAGGACCATCTCTAGCTTCTTCTTTCTATAGTTCAGTGCTTAGTTTTGGTAATTAACTAAATTGCATGACTCAGATTATCACTAGCTTATTTTACTCTACCCAGTAACACATAAAACATGAATAAACACTGGTCAAATATGGCAAAATATTCCTAATTAGAATAGTAATAAGATGACCATTGCTAAACAATGTTTCCATCTATCACTGCAGAAAAACATAGAAGACAGGTCAGGAAAAGAAGATTTCACAAGCACACTCTTAAAAGCAACTTACACCCCATGTCAGGGTGATCAAATCTCTCAATGCCAGGAAAACTTACACCTACAAGTATTGGACAGATTTTATTTATCATGAAATGAGGCTTTCTAAAATCATTCCTTCCAAGATTCTAAAACATCAGGAACTTGGACTTAATTATTTCATGGTCCTATACAGGGATTTCTCTTTTTAACAGAATATGTTTTATAACTGTATGGAATTATATTTTCCACTCATGACAAGTGTTTACCATGGGTTTGTCCATATAAGCAGAGTGTTCAAAGGTGTAGAAAATCCCCTTCAGAGCAAAACTGGCCTTTTCAACACAGATGATATTTTCTGTATTTTTTAAATTGTGTGTTTATTCTGATAGGTTTTAGACCACATGAACAACCTTATTGGACTCTCCCAGTTTTAAGAACTACAGTTCTCTGCAGACACCTGATTAACTTGCATACTCACTGTGATTACATATGTATTCATCTTACAAACACCATTTACATTCCACAAACGTGTAAGAAATTAAAACTGTATGTGCTACAGTATCACATAGTTTATTAGGACTGACATTTAAAAGACAGGATCCAAAAACTCTAAAAGCAACAAAATTACAAGAATTTTCTAAGTTCATCCAAGGATATCCTTTGGTTAAATTCCCACCTGTCATGTTGGCCAAAGAAACGAGCATCAACTTGCCCATCTTTATCCCTCAGTGCTTTAGCAGGCCAGAATGGAAAGCCTTTCAGTTTAGCCCAGACCAAAGGGTGAGGATTGCTCTATAGGAAGAGGCAAAATACACCATAAGAAGTTACAGTCAGTATCATCTTCAAATCTGTAACCAATATAATTTTTTTTCTATTGTGTATATTACTAAAATTCAATAAAGTTTCAACATGCACAAAGCATTTGTCAAATACAAGATTCCATTTTAGTGTTTGGTTGTTGACGACCCATAATAAATCCCAAGAGAACAAAATAATAATTTTTAAAACCAACCATAAAACCTTTAGAATCTCAAACACAATGTCATTCCACTTTTTTAGTCATTTATTTTTTATTACTCCCCTCCAAGTATGTAGCAGAAAGTAAGTTAAACTGAGGCCAATCTTTCAAACTCTCTAATTTTCACTGAAGTTAGACAACTTGGTGGATAATACACTTCTACTTAAGAATCTTAAGGAGTCTTTCCAAGTTTGGTGCAGTATTTAACAAAAACAGAAAACAACCTATTAACAGGTCATGAAAGAAAAATCAAATCTAAATTCTCAGATCTACATCTGCAGGAAAAAGAGATGTTTACGTCTCAGAAATCTTAGCCTGAGTGCAAACACCACATGCAAGCACTGATGACCTAAGAGCACATATATTTGAGGACAGAGAACTTGCCAACTGGTTGCTGACACCCTTTACAGTTCTCTCTGACAGAACTAATCCTTCTGTGAAAACATGCAATACCAGGGATAATCATCTTGACATAGTCTTGAGTCCATAAAATGCATGATGTGAAAACACAAGTTACTTGGTAAACTACAGCAGTTTTCCTTGACTCAGTAACCACTGCAGGTTTGAAACAATAGGAGGACAACAAGCAACAGTTAAACAAGAACTGCTCATTTAACGAATTAGCTAGACTACCATAATTCTTAACTTACACAAGGCTCACAAAACCAATTTTCTCGTTTTTGGCAAGCAGCTAAATAACATTCCGGACATACTTCAATTTCATTCATCTGAAAAGAAAAAGCAAACAGTTATTGAAGAGTTTAAACAGAGTCCAAAGTGTGATCAGTACTATTATGTTAGTCTGTCTAGTTTGCTAAAGGATGCACCTTGAGTGCTGTGTTCAGTGTTGGGCCTCTCACTACAAGGACACTGAGGTGCTGGAGTGCATCCAGAGACAGGCACTGGAGTTAGGGAAGGGGCTGCAGCACAAGTCTGATGGGGAGCAGCTGACAGACCTGGAGGTGTTTAGGACAAGAGGAAACGGCCTTCAGTTGTGCCAGGGAAAGTTAAAACTGGATATGAGAAAGAACCAAAGAGTCAAGCATTGGAATAGGCTGTCCAGGGAAGTGATGGAGTCATCATCCTCTAAGGTATTTAAAAGATGTGTAGTTGTGGTGTTGAGGGACGTGGTTTAGTGGTGGGCTTGGTGTGTTAGTCTTACAGTTGCACTCAATGATCTTAAAGGTACTTTCCAACCTAAATGATTCTATGATTTACTTGCTGTGAAATCAACACTGTTTTGACAGACATCCATATTTTTCTAACTCTGTAATGCGTACATTTCAGTTAAAGCACTCACACTTTTACACCTCTCTTCAGATTGTATGCTACTGCTGCTCATCCAGTCAAAAAAACATCTTTTGTTTGATGTTTTATTTATTCCAGTGATAAAGAATTATTTATCACCATTTCTTCCAATGGCAAAAATAAACCTCAATTGGGCATTGAATTTCATTTTCTTCTTGGCTTTCAATAATTATATTTCACTCCTTCTGTTGATATTATGCAAATCAGTGAAGATGTCAGGCTCAGCTTACACACGTATTTTGTTCTATTAACAATTTTCAGAATTCACAAGAATTGTGAATATCACTGTGTCAACCCAGGGATGGAGAAAGCACTGCCATAAATATAAAAGGTCAGATCATCAGACAATTTACATCAATGAAATATTGTTCAAATATATTATGTTTAGAATAACAAGTTTTTTAATACCAAGCATTATGGATAGCCTTTGGATAAAATCAGTGTAAGTACACACTGGCATTTTCACAGTTCTTCAGAGGAATTTCATATTGGTGCAGGAAAAGAAGCATCAAAAATTGCATACAGGAATCAGAAGATTTAGGTCTCTTTTCAAGTCCAAACACTCGTTTTAGAAAACAGGTGTCTTTGGGCAGAATCTGTATGTTCACTTTCTTCTCTTCACTCCTCACCCTCACACTGCACGTCTTAATTATAGACAGTGAATATCTTAATGGAAAACACATTAGAAATGCCCTTCACCAAAAAAAATAATCATTCAGTAGACCGTGGATATGCATTTCTAATCATAAGAAAGCCAGCCAAAATTATAGTTATGCAATACATACATTAGAAAACACATCTTTCACTCATATGAAATGGAACATTTCAAAAATACAGAACAATTCAGTTAATTGGGGCACCCATACCTCATGCTCACAGATTTTGATGATGACTTTTGCTGTTTGTGTCAATTTGTGATTTCCTAAGGAAACAACAAAATGATACAATTATACTTCAATAATTACATAATCAACACTTGTTAGACTTAAAGTTACCATTAAAGACAAAAAAGAACATCTAAAGAGACAATGTAAAGCACATATGTATAAATTACATGCTTGCAAAAGCAGCAGGTAGACACTTCTCAGCAAAACAATCTTGAACTGTTCACCTCTGAAGCCTATTGCAACCTGCCTACCACTAATATCCGTGAGTGACTATGATCTCCTCAATTAGATCTACTATCAAGGGTTGCACAATGCAAAACACTAAAGCAACTTGGGAAGTTTGAACAAGCTGATGGGGATTGGAATCAGATGATCTTTAATCTTCCAAACCATTCTATGACTCTAACTTGATGTTTTTTTTTTTTTTTAAGATGGAATGAGCAAGTGACAGCACGAGCTCTATTTTGTCCCACAGTTTTATGTATGCCAGTTGTTAAAAAAACATAAATCTGTTAGGTTTAGGTACTATGGTCATTAACAGAAAGACGCTTTCAGCATTTCCCAACCAGAAGTCTACAAATGGCTCTATGACTTTATTTATTTCAAAATTTTGTATTTGAAGACCATAAGTACATGTTAACACTTACCCCCATTGTAAATAATGCAGTTGTGCAAAATCCATTTGGCATCAGCCAAAAATGCTTCAGTGCAACCGTACATTTTCTTTTTAACATTCTGTAAAGAAAAAAATAAGAATGTAACAGGAAACAGAAATGAGTAAAAAGTGACACATGCTTCCAGAATGTTGTTTTCTATCAGTCATACAATTACTAAAACTGCCTATTCATTTACTGTAAGATTTAAGATTCTAAATACTTAGGAATCTGTCAAATTCAGGTTGTTTTTTGACTGCCCTGAAAATGCATAAACTGACTAAATTAATTCAAAATTATTAATTACTTTGACCAGTATCTTCAACATGTCCAAAAAAAGTGTTAACTTCCTGAAGCAGTGTTCTATTTGTTTCCTCTGCAGAAAATAGAGTCCTTGACTTCTGCTGACATACCATTGCTCCACATTTCTATTTTTTAATTTTAACAAGATCCAGAAAAAAATATTGGTCACAGTACATACGACAATATGTTTGATATTCAAGTCCATCCACTGGGAAAAGTAGCTCTATTAGTTAAAATTAGTCATATGGTTTTGTTACATCTTTATACCATAAAGACATCAACCTCTACATGGTGAATGAAAAGTTGCTGTCTCTTCAACAGGTCCTAGCAGAACAAAGATTTGCAGTGCTTCAGTCCTCAATAAGCACTGGAGAATGGAGAACTACTTCATGATCTGAAACCTTTAAATTATTACTGAACTAAGAAGGAAAGTCCCATTATCCATTTCTTTACTGGTGCTTTTTTTTTTCCTACATGTCAGGTGCAGGAAAGATTACAATATTTCCTGAACGAGTAAAATGAGTTTGGAATGATCTCCGGATATACACTGAAATGGTCCCAAATTAATTGACCCATGATCCATTACAAACATGGTGATCAAATAAGAGACTGTGGTCAATGAAGTCTCCTCACAGAACCATTCCTGGAACTAGATGAATTTATAAAGGAGGAAGATATCAGTATAAATTTCTCTTTTTCATGTTGTTTTTCTTGAGCATTTGTTACTGAAGGGGATTGTTCAGTTGGCATACCATCTTTCTAAAGCTGTAACTGCACTAGCCTTTATAATAATAAAAAAAACAATAAAATAAAGCATAAAAACAATTTCAAGCAACCTCTCTTTCCCTCTCACACACTTCAGAAATTCTTCAGGTACCAATTAAACTCAAGAAACCTTCCTCTCAGCTTCATACCAACCTTCTCTAATGTACAAAGGTCCATTGGATGAAAGATATATTCTGCATAATCTGGATGTTGATCCAGTGAAACTGGCTTTTGAAATGGCTCTGTCTGTTAGGAAAATAAAACCATAGTGCTTACTAATACTGAATAGCTTAATCAATCATACAATGCTTCATTCATTTTCAAAACATTAATTTTCTACTCCTGATATCAGAGAAAATTCTTTGAGGGTAAGTATAAAATTTTGTGAAGCAATAAAGTATTGGCAGAACAAGAAAACTAAGGGGTCTCATGTAACTAATTTTCCATATGTTGGAAATTCTGAGTTGCAAAAGTTAGAGAGTTTGCAAAATATACTATTATTATTTGTAGGAGTGGTTGTGGGCAGTATCAGATAAGGCTCAACAGATTTTTAGCAGAATAAAGACACTAAATTTCTGATTCAATAGACTCTGAAATACTTCCTTTTCAGACTCTCATTAGAATCATAACTTTCAAAACAATGGTGGCTTAGTAATACAAATGCATTCAAACTTTTATCAGTGAGACTCCACAACATATCTGGCTAATGTGGAGGGACTGTAATCCTTGGAACACAAACAACTGAAGTAGTCAGGTACCAAAACAACAGGTTATTAGTAAAATGCCTGAAGGGCAAAATATCTCAGTAACATTCATTAAACATTAGTTAGTATTGGTAAGAGATCATGTCTCCTCAGTCCTCTTTTGTCTCAGAGACGGCATTGTCCATTTTAAGAGTGAGAAACCATCATATCTCAACTGGCATCTTATATTTTCACTAGACTTACTGAAACTACATCCACAATTTACATCAAGAACATACATTCTTAAACGCATTCCAAAAAGTCTACACAGCCTAAATTAATCTGTCTACACTAGACAGGCAGCAGATTGCACAGAAGCTGTCGCATACGTTTGATAAAATAAACTGGGTGCATGATCCACAAAAGGAAGCAAACCCTGGGATTATGAAAAACATATGATCCAAACACTAAAAGAAATGAAAAAAAATCTTCCTTACCCCTGGCTGTTTCATTTTCTGTAGTGCAAACTTCAGTAAATACGATAGCTGTTCAATGGTGAGCATTGTCATAGCTTTACTCTGTGTTTCTATGCATTCTGCAACTGTGATTTTCTAAAAGTTAAGATAAATATTTTGTCAGCAAACATTTCTAAGTAAATTCTTCTCCACTTGACATTCTAGTGTTCAAATGGAAGACAATAATTGTCTTAGAACACACAAAAGGTCTCCAATGATACAGTAGAAGTACTTCAGAAGCTTGTTTTATTTGGGTTTTTTTCTGAGTATGTTAATTAAAAAAATATATTTAAAAAAAAAAAGGAAAACAACTAGAAAATTACCCATCATCTTCAAAATCACACAAAGTGGATGTGCAAGTACATAAAATTCCTGATACAATGGAGGTTCACCACAACATGAGTGTGAAGGTTACCTAGGCTCTAATAGAATAAGTGATCAAAGGAAAAAAACATGCGATAAACCAGTTTGCTTTCATTAAAGATACTTTGATGCCAAGCACTCTGTCCTCAGGAATAACTGGAGAGGAATAATTAAATTCTTCCTCAGCCCTGCAGGAAAAAAAAAATAATAAAATACCCACTTGTTTACGTAGACCCTACAGTGCATTTTTTTCCTGCAGAGCTGATTAGCCCACTAGAAGCAGTACAAGTTAGACTAGTCAAAACTGCAGAATGTTTTCAGAATTTGAGGTGCCTGATGGAAAGATCACTTTTTGAACTGGAGCCTTCTCTCAAAATGGAAACACAAAGGAAATTGAAGACTCGTGGTAAGCAGCAATGGATGCCTCCACTTCCATGCAAGTTTTTTCTGGTACCTTTGCCAAAAGGCAATATGGGAATAAACCAGAAACGTTTCAGAAAGCAAAAAAGCTGCTTATGTCTCACAAGCAAGAAAGAAATCCACTCCTTATATCCAACTAACCTCACACTCTGGGCAAAACCAATCCCCCTCTGGTTCCGCTGTCAGTTTCAGACACTTAGCGTGATAAACCCGAGGGCAGAGTTCACAGCAGAGGACTTGGCCTTCCCGATGACAAACCCAGCAATAGAAATCATTCCGTCCATCCTGTGGTACAACATCAACAGGGTCTGTGGTGAGTGGCTGCTTCATATAGTAAAACGGACCATGTCTTAGTTCTGACTGAAATGTAGGCAAGAAAAACAGGTTTGGTTTCAAAACAAATTTGCAATTTTTTTCAAATAATAATATTCATAATATATAAGCAAACAGCATTTCACAGAGTTTGATTAACATTTATGCAAGTGCAGTATCTCTTTCATTGCACAAAATCATTCATAAGGAAAGTTATTTCTTATTCTGATGACAAATGCCAGTTTGCACTCAAGACTGAAAATAGTTTTTTGTGGCAAGGGAGAGCATTGAGTGCAAGACATGCAATTCGACAAAAGACAGCAGACACTTCTATGACTTGCTACAGAAACTGTTAGGTCGTCTAAACTCTGAATTTCATGGGGCTGTGCAAACTAAATTTTCAAATATTTAGTAGTGGCTAAATGTGGGATAACTGAAGAAGTTAGTACTGAAACAAGTTGAACACCATGCAAAGCTGCCCTACGTTGCAGCAGTTCACAACTTCATACAATGAAGCAAGCCACTCCAGATTTTTATTAATAAGGCAAATGGTAGAGTAAGATAACAAAGGAGCAAAGTCACACCCTGAACAGCCAGCTCTGCTACAGGAAGAGGAACGCTGAGAGACATTTAATCCACTGTTTAAATGCACATCAGAATTTAAGACTCACAATCTCCACTGGCTTGTCTGCACTAGAAAACAGTGTCAGTTTTGTAAATTGTACCAACTAGTCTTTCACTTGAGCCCCAGACAATTCAAAGATGATGTAGCTGATGCCAAAACACAGGATGTAGAAAGCTTGGGAGAGTTGAAATGAGGCCCCAGATACCTAAAGTTTCTAAAGTTCGTTAGATCAGCTTGGAAGAACTGTTATCATTTATTGGGAAACTACATTCCATTTATAAATGACAAGGAAATGGAAGTTTTCTGTTTGGTATTAATTACAGGGATGGCTTGCTGAGGAGGACATGGAGGGAAATAATCTTGAGTTTTAAGCAATTAATATACTGTGGCTTTTGTTTGTTAGATGTAAAATCATTTGCTCATGGCATTACTTGTAACTATCCAAATGCTCGTAGTTTGCAGAACCATCTTGTTTGGTTCTCAGGTAATTTTGTATGTATCCTACACCATTTACACATCTGCACATGTGCTGACATATGCCCACATGACTTATGGAACAGTGACCATATGCATTTTCCATACCTTTGCAGCATCCTATACAAATTTAAGTCACATAGGGCACAAATTAACGTTATCAGAAACCACTCATATGCAAGCTTGGAACATGACATTTCTAGATTTCTAAAGCTACAAATGACAAGGGCTAATTACTTGCATGAACAGAGGACCTTCAAGGTCAAATTAGATGATGCAGATGTAACAAGACAGCAGAAGATATTATATCTCAAAAGATACACACCAGAAGAGATATCATCTGCAATTATCTGTGTATTTCAGAGAAAGAAAGGACGTTGCCCACAAGCTTTCCAAAAGCATTTTGCTACCTAAAATTTCCCTCGAATTTTGATCAGTTTGAGTGGTTTTAATTTCCTGTTCCACAGATGATACAGCTACTAAAACGATGGCTTGTTCCCACCACAGAAATAAGCGAAGTGTTTTATGTTTTGTACTTCCTCTGTATATATATTTAATCAAGATTTTCAGAAGAAAGGTTCTATGAGATCCTGTGGAATAAGAAGCACAGCATAAGGCTTTAACTGAGTTTCAAATGTATTGCTAGTACAATCATTCAGATACAAAGGCATATGGAAACCCAGAGTGAAAAAGAGAAAGTTGCAATTTACAGTGGAGCAATATGTTTTCTTTGCAGCTGTATGCACCACAGCTCTGAGACCAAAGTTTCAATAGTGTATAGGTGGAGATGCAGCCATGGGGCATAAAGGAAACTACCAGAAGAATTTAATACATATTCTGACTTTGAAGGGAGCATAAGCAGCATATCCACGCTAACTTCCTAAGAATCAATGATACTGCTTTAAGACAAATATAAAACCTGTGAAACCTTTCCACAGAAATCAGCTCATAACATCCAAACTGAAGTCTATTTTTGCTAGAACATGAGAAGAAAAAAAAAAAACAACCACAATCCCCAAGACTCTAAAGATCCAAAAGACAAAACCAAAGGACTAGAAATGCATGATTCAACTGCATCAAAGGAACTTTTCATTTGTTCTAATTTGAGCAAAATGTGTCAAGACTTTAATTTTTACCAATTATGAAACAAAAGTTTTGTTTTCTCAACTGTTTTTCAACAAGCAAATTCAACCTCAAATAGGCAGTAGCTCATTTAAAGTCTTTAGTAAAGTTGTTAACATGTGTAAAATGACAGAAAACTGAGAAAAAAACCCTGTGTTATAGTGCTATTTTGGTGAGAAAAAGGTCACTATTTATATTCAGTTTAAATTGATATTGAAGCTGGTAGTAAAAAATGCTGACAACTTCAATTACATTTTCACTGACCAGTTAAGTGTCAGAAGTTCCTGGTTTTTAATCTATCTTAGCTACATTCTACAATTCCAAAATTCTGTGCTTGTATTTTAACACTTTAAATACCTGTTGGCACCATTCTGAAGTTCTGTTATTACATCTACAACATGTAAATTGAAGCTTCATGCAACTATAACTTGAGTAATGGCATCTTGAAATACTCAAATATTACAAAACATTTCAATAATGTAGAATATTCAAGTTAGAGGTTTCCAGTTACATTGTCACACCTCAAAATGGATTTACCAGCCAATTACAACCCCAGCTACCAGTTACATTACACTTGAATCTTAACCTGAGAGCAGACCAAGTAACTGTATGCTTAGCTCACATCTGTTCAGCAGTCAAAGAATCTTTATCAGCTTCTGCTACTGCACAGAGTAGAGTTTTGCACTTACTTTAGAAACAACACTCTTCAGGCATGCCCATTTCAAATTTGACATGCAAGACCATTAAATTAAAAACAACTTGTGAAAGCTAAACAAAATTGAACAAATGGCATTTTCTTGCTAACTTGTAACGAATGCATCAAAATAAGCAAGCCTGGGTGCTTTTCTTCATTAGATATACAACTTTATTCTATCCTGTAATATTTGAGGCCTGAGATACCTGGAAAACAGAAAAGGATTTACCAAGGGGAATGTATCAAATTCAACAACTGCAATTGTGTTTTCACATAGATTTTTACATGCATGAATAAAAAGTGGAAACAAATACCCTAAGATTCAGTTCCACTGTTTGTAGAATTATCTTATGATCCCCAGTAAATGTCCATGTTGTAGAGGAATTTATACAGCCTGCAATGAAGCTCAGTGAATGCCAACCTGACTACAACGAACTAGTGCAACAGTGCCTACACGTGCTATTACTAGACCTCCTAATTATCCTGAAGTAAATTACACTTGACACTGTAAGACTGTTCTCTAGCTATGTCTAATTTACTCCTAGTCTTCATTCCAAGACAACTTCAGTGATTAGGAATTTCATTTTCTTTCTTAACTAGTGTAACTGTATTAGGTTGATATTTAATGTGGATGCTATTGCACCAGGAAAAAGTGCTTTAAATCCTCAGAACTTAATCCTGTCAAAAACACTGACACACAAAAGTACTTGGAAATATACACAGGGATATCATTATTAAATTAGATGAGAAATCATTTCAGTAAGGCTAAAGACTGCATTCATGTAGTCTCCTCCAAGAAAACAGGGGTGCTTTACAGCATTTGCTATTCAATACACTTTATATAATTCTTTCACTTGTATCATACAATGAATCCGAAATTGTCAGTCTTCTGGAATCTAGTTCTTCCAAGAACTAATAAAAATGATATAAATTCAGTATCCAGAAGACATTGAAGCACAAAGACTGAAAAGAACTGTCAGTGTAACCATTGGATTTAACTAATCTGGCAAGAGTGTACTCCGCTAAGCATTTTAAAGGAAGGGGAGGGAATCTGTGGGGTACCAAGGAAGAAGCTTGGATGTTTGTTAATAATCAGTGGTAAGACTGAAAGCAGATAAAGGACTTCTACTGACATTATGAGATCTTTCTTAAGTCTTGGATATCATGCCACTGAACAGTTCCTTTTAATTAAAAACAGCTTTTATTGTTGTTACATTCCTTCATAATCCTTTTGTTCAAAATTACATTTATTGGTTATACATCTTATTAGCTTTATAAAACCAAAACCCAGGAAACATGTGGTCTTTCTCATACAGATAGAAAATAAAAATTAAAGAACACTGAAATCCAACTTATAATGCCAACTCCTTCACTCATTGCATTCAAAAATGAATATCTTCCTCTTAAGAGTACAAAAATGGAGCTTCCTAAAGAGGAGACAGCTCCGGGTTAGCTGTCTCTCCATCCTTCATTGATTCATATTCTAGCATAAGAAGATCATGCCTTCTCTTACCTGCTCTTTATTATTACTGTTTAATAGACCAGGTTTCTTTTTCTTTTTTATAGGACTTGTTGATGCATCTTGTGGTGAGTGGCCATTAGAGGAATGTGGAGGGCTGGGAAATTTCCTTTTTTGTGCTGTGCGTTCGGCAGAGCCAGGATCTACAACAGACACAAACAACGTGGTTGAAGAGTACATATCAACGAAAAACAATCAAACACTGAACAGTATAAAAATTCTCTATTGTTCTTCATCCAGTCACTGATAAAACTGGAAGCACAATCTTGCTGAGCAATGACACTGTTAACTGAATTCTCAATTCAGAAACTTAGATTAACTTCTTTTTTGCCCATTTGCCCACAGCATTCTGGTCGTTCACCTCATCTCAAATTTCAGTATGTTTTAAAGCATAACAACAACTGTCAATAAGGTAAATGGGCTGCAATAATGATTTGGACATGTGGAGTTAAGTTTAACAACCAACGTACTTTTCTCTAAATAGAAAAAAGAAGTATTTCAAACAGTAGTTGAGCATGAACTGACTATGTACAAATTACTTGTGTTGTGGAAAAGGATAAACAGTAGTGACATAAAAATAGGAATGACACCTACATCTGATGTCATCTTAATATCAGCATTAGAATGCTTGCATATATGGTTAAGTTTATTGAAAAGAAGGTATTTAGTGGAAAGAGTGGAATGACATCAAAGAAACCACAAAATTATTAACATAGTACAACAATGTGAAACACAATGCCCCCCAAAAATTGTGATGCCACTAAAACTTACTCATAATGCAGCTCATAAAGTGATCTGAAAAGGTATTTCTAGACCACAATTTATTCTCACAGCATATGCTATTTATATGTAAGGATGAAAATATAAAGACAGAAAAGTTGTAGTGGAAGAATCTCTGTGCAAGAAAGATTACACTAGTCCATATTAATTTGTGAAAATACCAATCTTACCTACTCTAATTAGCATCACAGTGTTTTCAGATGGGTTCAGACACATGAAATATGTAACTGCCACCTAATCAGCTGTTAACATTGCTATTTATTTCAGTTCCTCAAGCTTCTACATCTTTTTTTTCCCTAAACACATAATTGCACAGATAAAAAACCCCAGTGATTTTGGTTTATTTCTACCTAATTCCATAGAAAGTACAGTGCATTGGTAACGTGTCAAGATAATGATTAAGAAAATTATAAATAAATATGAAAAACATTTGAAAAGATGGATGGAAGAAGATATAACTGAAGTAGGGAAGAGAAATGTGCCAGCAATTGTCCATCCTGAGTTTCATTGATGCAGAATAGCTGCACTAGGCTAACAACACACGTAATTTCAATGACCCTAGGAAAAGTGTTTCCTAGCACAAATGTAGTGCTGACTCTCAGAGAAATTTTTCTGTTGACATAGGTTATAAAATTTTGGCAAAACATAGTTAAGTTGGTTTAAATAATCAAAAACTTTTCATGTCTTGAGTTTTGACACTAAAGAATGCATTTTTTATTTCCTTTTATACTTGCAGGCAGCATTTAGGACTGACTATATCCTGACATGCCTAGGCTGAATTAAACCAATAGAATGTGTCTGAGATGATTATTGTTACTTAATTTGTTTCAATTCAAGCAAACCTGCCTCCCACTCCATTAAGGCCAAAATTCATATTGCTTTGACAATATAAAGAATTGCCAGGTAAGGCGTGTCACCTAAATGTGTGAAAATTACAGTGTCTTCCCTCCTTAAGCAATTATGACAACAAAAATGCCAACACAGGTACAACTCTGCTGACAGAAGACTAGGGTTTCTTCTTTTTTTTTTTTTTTTTGTTCCAGTTTAGCTAATTATGTACAGAAGGTGGCAGAAGAACTCCTTTGGCTAACATGTGCTTCATATATCCCAAGAGAGCTGAGCCAATACAGCTATCCTGGAAGAAACACTGCAGCATCAGGGTCAGATAAACAGAAACCCACAACTTAACCAAAGCAATCTTACCTTAAAACCAAACAAGCTTTGATTCATTACAGTAGAACAGAGCTTATTCAGCATGGGAACCAATTGCATTCAGAATTTTTAAAATTCACAATTAAAGAAATATATCTTTATCTTAACTACATCAAGACTACTGTACTTTCAAAAAGGGTATTATTCAAAGTCAGTACCTAAATTTCTCACATTTAAAACATGTTCTATGAAAAATGAGCTGTTCTAAAGTGGTGATTTTAGAGCAGAACTTTACTGGTTTAGAAAATTTCAGAAAATGAGATGTGAGAAATATAAGAAACATATCTGTTTAAACCAATAAAAAAAATATTTTCAACATGAGTTGTGAAAAGATGGTAAAATTAGCAGTGATTTTGGTTTTCTAGGAGTCAGAAACAGCAATATGTTTTTTCAATGAAAGCCTTATTGTAGTATTCCAGGAAGAGTGTTAGATATCAGTAAACTAAGACTTAGTTACATCAATAAAAGTTTTCTGTGATTTAAGTAGGTTTGAGATATGAGTAATGTTTCCAATTGAACCTAGTCAATTGCTGTATTTAAGTTAGCCATTTGGCAGAAGTGTTAGTTTAACAGAGCCAGCCCAAGGCTTCTTTGGTTACCAGCATGCTATCCTTTCTATTACAACAGAAATAGTTCTGCAACCATTTGGTGAACCAGATCAAAGAATTAAATTAGATGAAATGTAACAGAAAAATAAAAATGTCATGAAAGTAGCTTCATGAAGAATTCATTCGATGGCTCTAAGATACAGCTAGGCTAGCTTGAAAAAGAAGGTGGTGTAAGAGAAGATACAAGGATATAAAGGTGACAAAAAACTGCTTTAGCTGTCATTATCCCATAGAAATGTGTAATTTTAGAAGGGACAAGAACAAAACCAGAAAACTGACTTCCACCTAGACTTTCAGTTGTCTCTTCTTTCTTCCTCAAAAAATCTGAATGCATGCACTTTAAATGGAAAAAACAATGAGGAATTCTGAGAGAAAATGCAAAAACACTAACTCCACTGTCAGCATCATTACAGCCCGATTTGACAGAACAGGCTTCAATTAATAGTTTACATGGATTCCAGAAACATGAATTCTCCCAGCGATATTTATTATCCTGAATAGTTGCTATTAGATTTATGACTTTTCAAATCTATTACCTATAATATCATGCAAGCTTAATTATCTTTCAAACACTTAATAGAACCATGGATAAATCTGTTACAACTTCCACTCAGCTCTGACACATTTTAATCTGATGCCAGAATTTTGAAATATGATGCAGTTGCAATCAACCACTAAAGCCCTGTTTACATTCCAGAAACTTCCAACTGATGCAATTAACGCAATCCAGTTGCTTAATGTAATAAATAACAGAGGTTAACCATGGTTGTGTAAATCCCAATGAACTCCCACTACATTACAATTTTACACAAGTACAAAAGGACACTCTTATTTGTTTCTTCACCGTAGGACTTTAGAAAATAAAGAAACACTACTCAAAGACTTCCAGTATAAGACATATAAGCTGCTTTTAAGCTAGAGCCTGGCTGTAGGGGACTTGCTGCCCCAAGGCACTCCCAAAGACCCTCTGTTGATTTTTAAGTAACAAAGACTCTGCACTAGAGGGAAAACCCTCCGGCTGCACTGCTATTCTATCATTCAGGGGAGGATTCTCAAATTACTTTTCACATTGGAGTGAGAATCTTGTCTCTATGTGATTAAATACTCAGTAACACTGCAAAGAAAGGTGATACCCATGTACTACTATGAAACTGTTACAAAATATATCATGTACTCTGGAAATTCCCTTTTACTACCAATTTGTATTTATATTTGTAACATTCAAACCTTTTACCACTGAGAGAAGCCCCCGAGACCAACCTGCAGCAATACAAGAGCTCTAAAAGAGAGAATTCTCACCATTAAGCAGTAGTGTCTCAGTATATGATCATCTAATAGATAGCTGTCACTGATGGGGGCAACCAAATCTGCTCCAGCAATGACATCTGTCCAACTATCTAAGTTAATCTGGTTCAGGGAGATACGCAGACAAAAAAAAATAGTTCCGTACCCAAGTCCTTAACTGACTCAGAAGAGGACTGGCCAAGAGACAGCATAGATGGAAAGGCTATAAGGTGCTGTGCCTCATGATGGCAAGAAGACAGTTAAAGACCTCCTTTTGACTAGTCACTAAGCAGACAATAGTTACAGTACTATCATTAAACCTGCATGGAAGTCCATCTGCCACCATAGCTAACTACTGTTGACAGGTAAGAAAGATAAACTAACCTGGGAATTTTAAAATGTTCTTCTGAGATAACAGGATAAAAATACTCAGTGGAAAGTTCACTGCTGCACAACAAAAACAAGTGCAAGTGAAGACAGAATTATACCAAACAAACAAGTTTGTTGTGCTGCTCCAGTACCACAACCTGGAAATAATCCGAAAATCCTCCAGAAAGTCCTGCAAGCCCCATCTTGAAATAGTTCATAAACAAGATTAAAAAGTAGGCTATAGGACTGGGACAGGAATACAAGAAGATGTTTGTCAGACACATTAGCACATCATATGCAGAGGACAAAATATTATAACAGTCTAATTCATGCCTAAACAACAATCCTCTGTTGTCTCCATTTTATGTTTTTGGATGCTTTGCATAGTCTTTAAGCTGTCATTTCCTATTTTCAGTTCTCAGATACCTGATGCCTTCTTGTTCTCATCAAGGGAGTAGTGTAGTTTAAAGTAAAGCTGCACACACATAGTTTATAAGAACATCTAATCATAACTACTACAGCAACTTTACTCCCCTTCCCCACCTCGCCAGGTGTCTGTCCCCACAACTTATTGCAGACTGGCACTTGTATGTACTAGTAGGGTTCATTAGTTCATGATTCAGGCAAAAACTGATCACTTTTCTGCTACATCAGCTGCTTGATATAGCTTACTATGCAACAGCAGTGACACTCTAAGAGGTAAGGTAGAAAAATGCAGCTAAAGATGAGCATGTGGGGCTGCACAGCAAGAAACATCAGGTATGGTTTTCAGCTCTAGTTTAATCATGGCTTAACTCTATCTAAAAGCTTACTAACAGAGCTCTGTACTTCCCACATCCAACAGGTATATTCCTGCCCTCTCTCTTGCACCCGTTCTGGCAGTCTACCAAGCCATTTCAGCACACTAAGCTAGTAGAAAACTATTTGTGTTTCATGGTTCAGTTAGTTTCCTGGCAGCTCAGGTATGGAAGGAAGTGGATGAAACTGCTGCACTGAGCAGTCTGACCAGCTTAGGCTGCTTTGAAACCACCACTTTACTTAAACCAATTCAAAGGCTATGTTACCACCCTTGTTACAGATTAAACAATGCATGTTTCAGTTTAGCTTCAATTGAACTGGAATCGATTGGCTGCAATTAAAATTAAACTGTTTATGCCAAAACAAGAACATTTATACCAAAATGCTTATATCAAATGCTTACACCAAAACAAGAGTTGGTTTTAAAGCAATTTAATTTATTTTCTTACAGCTGTCTTTAGACATGGCCTCAGGTGAGCTGTACAAACTGTAGCAGAGTAAGTTAGGTTACAAAGTTGCAGCATATCAACCTCTCTGAGACAAGTGTGAAGTTATATGATACCACTGATGCATCTTGCACACCGGCTTCTGAGATCATCAAAAAACTCAAACCAAGAAAAGCTGTATGCTTCCCTTAAGGGTTTGTCTGTATAGGGTCGACTTCCTCATTTACGTCCTTTCTAAAACACACAAAGCAAAATTCTGAACAAGAAGGAAACATAACTACCACTTTCCCACCAGTTTAGAACCTTGCTGCACTTTTTCTGTCTTATGCTGAGCATAGCAACAGTTTTAGAATTCTGGTTCGTGACTGCTGCAGAAACACTGCACTAACAGAGAAACTCTCAATCCAAATAACAGAAGTCCAGAAAGATTCATCACAGTAGGCCTATAACATGGCCAGCTCCAGGAATATGACATCTATGATCCTTTTACTTCCTATGCAAATTTACATATTCAACTACTATACAGTTCTATCACTAATTCGTAAGTTAGGTTAGGAACACAACAAAGTGTGATGGCTTTTGGGAAAGTCTCAAGATTTCGTTACAACCCACATCACTTCTTCACTGGATAAAAAGTATCTACTCTTAAGGTCTTGGAGTTGTTACTTTTGCCCCTAAAATGGTGCTGGCATGGGTTTCAACAACATGTATGTCAAATTTAACAAACAATTAAAGCAAATCAATATCTAGTTAAATAAGTATCATTTCTGTTACTGTTATTAAATTAATTCCACTTCTGTTAAGTTTTATCTTTGTGATGCACAAAGGCTGTTCAGATTGCTCTCACTGGCACTTACAACACTAAGAGTCCTACCGTGTACAGACCAGATGATTTCCCCACAATGATGGCTTGGGCCAATCTAACTAGCACTGTGGTGGTCCTGTCTTCATCTTCCCAACCATCCTCCTTTCAATCACTACCACAGTTTGCCTATGAACTGGTTTGGGGAGGTGTATCCACAGTAAACTCACTCAGTTTAAAAACTTGAGTCTTCTGCCAAGTTAACTCCCTCTGAAATGACCAATTTGAATTGATCAGAACCCACAAAGCAGAGGGAGCTGCAAGATCACATGGCTGAGAACACTGGGAGATGAAAGACTGACCCTTTCAATAATCATGAGGTCATTCAGCTTAATTCTATGGGAAAAAAAAAAGCAGACAGTTTCCTGTGGGCTTGATTCATTCAACATAGACAACACTAGACCTAATTGCAAATTCTTGTATGGACCAGACACATGTTCCTGGACCAAATGAAACAAAAGAACTAAAATTCAGATATTTATATAAATAGGTATGAGACTCATAAATGACTTTTAGACATTGATTATGCTAGAGTGACATAAGTAACAGTTTAGCTCATTTGAGATGTGAAATTCTTAGTGCTACTAATATGTGGGGTAAAGTCTTTAGAAAGAGAAATAAAGGTGACATTTCACGGGCAGCTAAATGCATCTATATAACTCCCACTGTCTATTAGATCGAGTTCTCATACTCACCAAACACTTTCATAAACAAACTGATCTCTACAACAGCAGAAAAATGTTTGAGTTTTTAAGTTGTCTATAAAGTTCAAGTGTCTGGGATACAACAAGCACCACAAAGGAAGTAAGTGGTGGGAGTACAAAGCTGGGAGTTTATCCCATTCAGCAAGTGAGCATTAAAGCAACAAAATGCAGTGGATTTTCTGTTGGTTTAGAACACTGAAATACAGAGAAAAATAAACATCAAAAGCAGTCCAGTGATGGAGACTGACAAGCAAGATCAGAAGTGAAACAAGGGAGAAAAGGACAGGAAGGAAGAGCAAAAGGAACGCATGAACCTCTTCTGAGATGTTAGGTCATATGTACTATGTCTTCTAATCATACCATGAGAACTGAAACAAGAAGTTTACTGTCCATTAGTACAAACAAGACCTAAATGCATTTTTGTAACTATATTATATACCCAAGCTATTTCATCAAATCCTAAAGGAACGCAGATGATCTGTGCCACACTTTCAAGACAATTACATCTGTACTTTCAGAGTTAGACTTACAACTGCTGTAGTTGAAATGTGAACAGTAAGTGGGTATGTGCCAGAGTTTTTAAAAGATGGTATTAATCATTGCTACCATTTGACTGAAATGGCTTTCAAGTAAACTTTTTATGTCTGCTGCAAGTACAAAAGGAGAAGGACAGACAGTTGGTGGTCAATTACAATGAGCTGGACTAAACAATTAAGTGGAAGTATTCTGACTGAAGGGCATTTGTGTTCCCCTACTCCAAAGACAGTGAGAATATTTACACTGACATAGACGGCTACATACTTGGCTTTATTTTATATTAAGACATAACATTATTTGTCTGTAGTAACTCATTCACAGCCAAAACTTAAGAAACCAGAAGGACTGAAATTCTCCATCACCTGCAATTCCACCACATCAGGAATGGATCTATAATGTCCATGGAATACATACTGCTCAGGAGACCAATGTTTGTGGAAACAGAAATGTTACTGTTGTTCTTTAGCTTAAGAAAATTAGAATTTGTTACTATAGGCATTACTACCTTATTACTACTAGTACTACTATTTTCTCCTAAAAAAATCTAGAAGTACCTTAAAGAATCCATGACAAATGAGATGCCACAAGAGGCTGATGTTTTCTCATAATTTAACCTTAGTTAGTTATTCTTAAATCAAAAATAACAATGGAGTGTCTGTAGGGGGTAGGTTTGACATATAATGAAAACCAAGCAAAAATTAAAACACTTTCTAACACACAATAGTCATTGTAAAAAATACAATGAGTCTTGCTTCTTCACTCAAGAGCAGCTCCATGGTAATTACAAAGTTTCACTACCCTGGTTTATAAATATTTGAATGTTGTAGAACACATATGAAATATTCTTTCTTACCTTTGGATCGAGTGGAGATATCCATCCCCTCCACCACCTCCTGCTCTGCCTTTATTTCCTCTTCAGCCAAGCTGCAGGATTCAAAAAGGTGAATTAGAATAGTTATAAATTGTATGATTCCCACATCTAACTTCACGTATAGAAGTTCAACATAACACTGTCAAATACAACTATATTCAAATTTCTGATGAAATCTAAAGTCTGTTGATTGCCATAGTATACACTGACCGTAACACGCAGAGAAACAATCCAGGTACATATGTATGCTGCATGTTACCTATTAAAAAGGCAACATCTTCATACTAATGACAGTCTTTAAAAAGATACAGAAGACTGTTACTGGATGTACAAATTGTATGTGAAAGCCATACAGGAATTTTGTCCTTGTATCTCCTAATCTAAGGCCTCTATAAAGTACGTGAACAGATGTCTGCTGACATTTAAACACCAGCATCAGTGAACAGATCAGCTGAAGTAACAGATTTAGCAACACAGAACAGCTTGCAATATTATAAGGTAAAATGGAATTTTAAAACCTATTAAATATATCATTTCAAGGATTTTGTAACTAGACTATGTAACAGAAAACTAAATATTTATAATTTATTGGCAATACAATTCCACCAATTACTAACTATAATAAAGACTAAACAGGATAGAGTTGATATTATTATTCAACCATTCAACATTACAGAAACAGTTTTAATTTACTCCAGGCAGGATCAAATGATTAAATAAATGACAAACTATATCAGACTTACTGATATTCTACTTTCTTACAGTGATGTCAACTCAAAAATAAATCAATGAATTTCCCTAGTTAAGTCAGTTTGGGGTAGGAAGGTGGAAAGGAGAGGAAAAGAAATGAATTAATATTCAGTTACACACCAGTTTTGGAGATCTAACTAACATCAATGAAAGACAAAAGGAAACACATGATGTTGAAGCAAGCTCAAATTCAAAATGATAGACAAATGATGTTATGGTGTCTGAAGAGGGATTGTAGCTGTCCATGAATACCACCAGAGCACTATAGCCAAGCGGGATGTGGATCTTTTTCTCTGTAGTAACATTTTAATGTTCAGTCTGTTAAAATAAGTTGTTACTGATACCAGTTTACATTGATATGGCAGATTGCAAACTACTGCTGCTATGGGGTAGACTGAGATTCCATTCAGCCATTCTAGTTCTAGGGACAGCAATTTCTACCAGGGAGGTCAAGCTTTAGTAGTTAAATCCACCTGAGACAACTAATCAGAGCTCAGAAACAACATTGAGGGCTTGTTTATGCTTATATCAGTGAAACTCTTCAGCCTGACAAACAGTTTATATTAGCAAGAGTCTTGTTACTGGTGTAGGTTAAAACAGCTTCCTAAACAAAGTAAAACTTACCAGCAGAAGGGCGTTTTAGTATGGTATTTGGCAAACTACTTTTAATCAACTCTCAACTATCAGAGGGCTGGGGTGCAATTCCTTTCACATTTCTAAACAGGACAGTATGTCAGCAAAAATTTTAAATACAATTAACTGAGCTCAGTGTATGGAAGACCCAAAGCTGAGAAGACCCTTGAACTTTAGAAACCATTTTTCTCTACTTTTCATTTGTAGATAGCAATAATTTATAAATTAAGCTCTTTGAAGTCATAAAACACTGAAGGGAAGTTCTGCTCTACCAGCATCCAATCTCTCGGTTCATGCACTATGCTGCTAATCTCAGTAGCAAGGAAAGGCACCTATGTGACCAGAATTATGGTAAATATGTATCACAGTTGACCATAGCACAATGCTTCTCAGATTTATTTTGCATGGGCAGATTAAATGCATAATACAGCTGCCCATTCTACAATGCTCATCAATTTACTATGCATGGGCAGATCAATTATACTGCACATTTGTTACACCCTTTCCCAGAGGGTCTGCAGCAAAGAGGAAATCGCAGTGTGTTGCAGACACCAAAACATTTCATGCATCAATTGCCTCTGCCCGTTCTCTTTCCTAAGCAAAGGGAAGGGATGGGCTCATGGGATGGGTGTATTGTTCTCTTCCAATGTCACATTATTTTTTTCTTCCCCTCCCCAATTATAAAATCCTATTGCACTATCACCAAACTGTAACAAAACCCATATTTTTAAAACATCATGTATATATGATTAACAGAATGTCAAGAGTGAAGTAATTTGAGAGTACATATTACCTCGTTTTAAAATATAGATCTAGTTTCAGTCACAGACTACAACACACAAGACTTTACGAGACTTGGGTTGAAGTTTTAAGATCATTTTACATAGATTGTTACTGAAAGGACTGGTTTTGTCAATCCCTTACTTTGTGTTCCAGAAACTATGTCAATTTTAACTGAATTAGTTCTGCAATCTAGCTCACTAAGCAGCTGGATGTGCAGAAAGGAGGAAATGGGAGCACACCACATGTGGGGAAAGGGGGAAAAGGGTCATATCCTTTTAGCAGCAGCTCACATTTAAGTTACATTAAAGCAATCATAACATTCCACACTGGTCCAAATCTATCAGATGTGCTTTGTTCAAATCACAACCTCAGAGGAATGTGATACAAGAAGAAAGACTGTAGTTGTCACAAGTCAGTATTAAAAGATCCAATGTTGTGCATGAATCCTTGCTGAGAAATTGGTGTAACAGATTAATACGGCAACACAGCAGCAGGAATGGTTCCTACACAGGGATGTAGGACCTAAGTAGCAGTGGAAGCTAGAGTTGCTGTGCACTTGTAGGCCCAAACCTAGCACCACAGGATGTCACAGGTCAGGAGTTTTCCATATTATCACATGAGGCTTCTTCAGCTCTACATCTGTCTCACCTCATCTAACAAGCTTAATTTAGGAAATTCAGCCAGTCTCCTGTGTTACCTTTTCCAGTACAGTTTCTTGTACAGACAAGAAACTCAATCTTCGTCACCAGATCCAAGATGAACAAAGTATCCTGATTAACACATCTCTGATACATTACATAAGAGATGCCCAAAGAGAGCTTTCCTAAAGATCTGAAGTATACAAATTCACCACTTGCCACAAAGTTGCTTCCTTCTTCTTAGCAAGGGAGGTGCATATATCCTATACACACATATGCACAGTGTGTCACCCACAACTAAAAGAAAATTCAGCAATTACCTACTACACTATGAAAACTGAGCCTTAGAGGGACAGATTGCATCTCCATATTCTCTACTATAATTAACCCCCGTCAATCTTTTAAGGGCATAAACACTGAAGTATGCAAGAAAATCTCTGAAACTGTTTTGGAAAAAGAAAACAAACCCAAAAGTTGGGGAAAAGCAGTTAAATTGCTATGAAAGGTACTTAAAACTCACAGCTCTTTCAGAAGCATTTTCCTATTGTTTTATTTGGTGTAATGCATTATGACTTGCACAACATGACATTATTTGAATGGTTGCAGTGATGATTGTAGTGGTAATCTGTAATGCTCAAGTTTGGAAATACATACTAGCAATTCACAGCAAGTTTACAGCAACTCTTCTAAAGCTGACAGATCTTTTCACCTTTGCACCTTCCATCAATATAAGCCACCTTCTGAAAACACACAGGCTTCCAAAAGCAGAAATTTCATTAGCAAAAGATTTCAAATTAAATAACTGAAGAAAAACAGGTCTTTAATTAACAGGTACCTTACAATTACCCACAACAAAATAAAAAGAAAATTAAAACCAGCATCAAAATAATTATGAACAAGCATCTAGTTCTATGGAAACAGTAACTGTGTGACCAAGCAGACTATTCTAGATAGCTTTATTTTGAGAATTCATTTTTGCAGGGCTCAGAGCTGTTATTTCAGATAACATGCATTACTATCATGCACATCGACTATGATTGTGATGCTTTGAGGCTGCAGATCAGAAACAATACTAATATATACTCAAGTATCTAGATGAATACAATAACTAGCTGATGTCATTCTGAAAGTTCCTCTCATTTCTTCAATAAGATGAAGACAGAGGAACATATTTTAAGAACACAACTGAAATCTAAGCTTTGCCAGTTTCATTGTCAATTGACTAGAACATCAATTAATCATTTAAAACTTCTCTACTTGTATTGATGAAACTTACCAAAAAAAAGAGAAAAGAAATTGTTTTCGAAAATGTTAAACCAATTTACTTCATACAAATTATTTTAACATGTCAGAATGAGGGGAGAAAGGGTGGAGATTATTCCCTTGAGGACAGTTGGGGACAGAAAGGAAAAAAAAATAAGGATTGCAAACATATAGGGCTTATTGATACTTAAGTAAAAATGCAGAAAAAAACCTGGGCTGCTCAATTTTTAAATATCTTCTCTATTAAACTGAAGAGAGAGGGAGGTTTTTTTAATACTAAATTCAGTTTTTGAAATTTCAGACCAGTAAAAAGAATACTGGCTTTTCTGTTTAGGAAGATCATTCCTGTACTAGTAGAAAAAAACATATATATATAAAATTACTTAAAGCTACTCCAACCTATATTAACTACAAAGATCAATTAAAAGTTGCAGATGAACTACTGCACCTTGACATTTAACCAAGAAAAACTGACAGGTATGGAAAACCACTCGAAACAGCTAATGCTCACATACAAATCCAGATCTACATTCGGGAATAAACATATTCATATAAAATTAAGAACTGTATCTTTCTGGAGTTCATTTTTCCTTTTAATTAATAGAAAACAAAACAAAAAAAAAATAGCCTCTGATTTAACACTATAAGCACTAAAACTGAATTTCATCCTTAATCCCTGCCTCTCCTATATCACATTTGTGAGTAGCAATTCTAAATAATGATTTCAAAAAACTGCATTCAATAAAAAATTGGAAAAAAATATATTTGCATGCCATTGCTGAATAAATAGCAGCTTTGTATAAGCACTCACCTATAACAGTCTCTTACTCATCGGTAGCTATGCTATTTATGCAGGATTCTTAAAATGGCGTCTGACAGCACTGCACTGCCTCATTCCTGTACTGTAGCTAAAATGGTAGCAGTTTATTCAATAACAGTATCTCTTGTTTAAACAGCAGTGCTACCTTGGAAGCAAGCATCTAAATATCAGAAATGGTAAAGTGTGACAAAAGGACACCTGACATCCAAATGTTTAACTAAAAAGGCAGAAGACAAGGGGGTTTTGTGAAGTCACAGGTTACTAAGGAAATCAGTCAGTTTTAGATACACTCTCCAGTTTGAGAGCCTCATTTTATGTTTCCTTTTGAGAATTCCCTGAAAAATGCTCAATGTGTATTAAGAAATTAATATATATAAACTGCTTGTTCAGATATCTACATTCTGTAATGTTTAAGCTAGTTACCTCTGATACTAAGCAAAGTGTGTGTGTGTAGAGATATATTTAATTAAAAGAACATTTAGGTTCTTTAAAAACCTTATTCATATTCAGTATGATTCAAGACAGCTCCATAAAAGAGAAAATCAGGGAAGGGAGATCCTTGGTGTCATACTGTCTTCTTTAAGACCATAAACTATACAGCTGAGGCCCGAGCAAGGTTGAATAGCTATAGATTTCAGATGCTAAAAACATATCATGTCTGAAAGTAAAGCTCTATACTGGCTAAATTAAGGATGTTAACATCTTGCTACAGTATGTTTTTAATCTCACAATATGAAACACAGATGCTATGACAATTGACAACAAAGGGTTAAAACAAGAATGACAGACAGCTTCTGTTAGATAAATAAAACTCAGCTCCTATGTAGCTATTACTAAAATAGAGCTTAACCCAGAAATACAAGACATGTTTACTAATAAATACATTTAAAATACTTTTCAATGCAATTTAAAGGGCCAAGCTTGATGGCCTGCTACAACAGTTTTCAGTCTCTGGTTTGCAGAGCCCTCAAAGCAGTGTAATACCACTAAGGGGTTTGCAGACAATAACTAAGTAAATCAAATCTAGTCTAACAGGCTTAAATTCTCTATAATGGGATTCATGTGCCCACAGGAAAATATGAGGGATCCAGAAATAAGAAAAATTGAAAATTGTTATCTGCTGCATTATACATGGGCAAAGGTATGTTCAACTTCCAAGATATTTAGGAAATTCAAATTAAAACCTTGAATTCCAGACAGAGGAGAGCTTTTACTGAGATTTATCACCCTTTATGCTGGAGTGGCACCATTGCTATGGAAAATCGACCATGACCTATCACTTTTCAGCTACTGGATCCACGTGGTAAATACACTTGAAAACAAAGCAAGAAAGAAAGAAAACAAAACAAACAAAAAACAACAAAAGGGGAAAAAATGGAATAAGTGATATCAGAAAATGGAAGACACTCAGGAAGATGAGCCAATTGAAGCTTGTGGACACTGATATAAAGGGCTACATTCGTAATGTAATCTATCTAATTATGATTTTTGCACACGAACTTTCCTTTATGACATGCTTCCTTAGCAGCAATGGAGGCTTTCCCCTACATTTCAGTACTCCTGCCTGACGTGAGGAGGTGAAACGTCACATTTGGAGTGGTTTATACTCAACTTTTTTTTCAGTCTCAATATGTTAAGTAGTCATTAGTTTAAAGAAATCACTCAGCTTTTCTCCAGTACTGTTTAGCTTCCAACTAAAACAGTTTGCAAAGAATGAGAGAGGCATGTAGCTTTTAAAAAGCTACTCTTTTCATAATTTATAATCCAGATCATTCCTTTGTTTTTTCCCTCACTGCATTCTTTGTCCAGCTAATTACAAAAGTAACTGGATGTTGGCACTAAATAATAGTGGCTAATCATATTCATCCTGGGCAATTCAAATTACTCTTTAGTAGCCAGAAAACTTAAAAGTGCAATTATATGATTAACTGCTAGTTATATTACAATAATGACCATTTGCTACAAGCTGAATAAACCTCAGCTACATTGCTTCATACACCTCATTGTCTAGTTGTGATATTAGTCCTGTAAAATCTTGGATAGAAAGAATACGTGCTTTTTCCCCACGTCTATCACTTAAACAAACCCCCACATTCCATCTGTCCTGAACAGTAGAAAAAGAGTGCTTCTTATTATGCAATCTATGAAAGTGAGTGATAACATCATACCTTGACAAAGCACCAAAAATACATGAAATTCTTCAGCTTGGCTGAATTTGCTTTACTTAGATGGAACAAAGATGGTAGAAATTTCCAGAAGGCCTTCCTCAGTCTTGCCCCTGCAATTGTCAATCTTTAACCTACCCTCTGCTTCTATTGGCTCAAGTGCTCCATGGCGCAGCGTGATTGGGCTGATCTGTAAAACAACACTGCTGTCTCTACCTTGCCTCAGACATCTTGCTGCAATGCAGACATTTATTTTTTGTGAACTATAAAAGAATTACGCTTGAGTGATTAAAAATTGTGAACTTTAACAGCCTCACGATGCTATGTTTCATTACATGCAGAAGGGCAGCTTACACAAATACGCTTCACTGTCAGCGGTGTGTCTGGAGGTGTAGATTTGAAACAGATCCTAGTTTAACAAAACCTGTGGGAGCCATTTTAATACAAGCCTTCTGATTGCAGATCACTTACTCCTGCTTCCTCATATTAAACAAATACTATGTTGTGCACTATTTAAGACTGAAAATAAACTGCTAATGTGCATAAACTACTGCTAGGAAAATTATGTCCAAATGTAATTTCTGTTTTGAGCAACTGAAGAACAGAAACCAGAATAACTTCTTAGCTGTGTTAGCACTTGTATGTATCCTGAAAAATGCATTAAAATTGCACAAAAATGCTATCGTATGAAAGTGTGGTATAACCAACCCAGCAGTGTTTCAGCCTGCAAACTGAACTAGATGTTCTTATAATTTAATCCATTGAGGTGAGGGGAGGGAGG